>QEPC01014039.1:23184-55306 GCA_003113815.1 Sphenodon punctatus
GGTGGGGTAAACATTTCTAAAATAAGTAAGTAAATAAATAAACATTCATGTTTGAACAAAACTGGGTGGCTTTCCATTCCAGATATGGAAAGAATTCAAATACATGGACTCAAATAACCATGCTCCAAGAGCTGGATAACAGTTGTTGGGGGAAGGGGGGATGCTTAAGTGGTGTGTTCTGTATAGGGGAAGGAAGGAGAGGGGTCATATCATAGATCTATGCCATGGATCCATTTCTTATCCTTTAGTGCATGCTTTCATTCCCATGCTCTACTCCTGAGCTCACTCTTTCAGTTCTTGAGAGCAGGAACTGGATCCATAAACCAGATCCATGAATTTGAAGGGGGCCAAATAAAAAACAGACACAGGTCATATTTGACAGGGGTTTGGCAGGGGCTGGAGGTTCCTCACACCTTGTACACACAAATAGCCTACATTTTCTTTGAGGACCGTATTTGCCTTACATTAAAAACAATTCTGATTCAATTAACTTTAAAAAAAATAATCTTCCACAATACCTGGCATTTAGTGGGACCCATTCAATGCCCCGCAGATCCCACGCGAAACCTACGCATGACACATGCATGCAACTTGCACACATGTCCATTGGGAATGCATTGTGCCTTGCAGAATCCATGCTGATCCCATGCAGATTCCACACTGAGGGGTTTGGGATTGTGGCCATTGACATTAATCCTGTAATGCTGCGCAATTTAAGGGTTCAGTCCTGAATTGGGGCAAATAAGGGTAACTTTCTATTATTACCTGGGTATCTTAACAAAGGTTCCCCACTAATTGACGAATCTAAATATTTGACTGTTTTGCATACTAGATAGTATGAGCAATAAAATTTCAAAACTGAATTGCATTTTTGAATTTCATTCTAACTCCCCCCACCCCCCAACAAGAGTGGTATTCTACCTTCAACTGCCAGTTAGAAATAAAATTGTTCTGTGCAATAATGCACAGAGAGGCGGTGCTAGGAAAATAATCTGTACATCTGTCTATCCATCTATCCATCAACTCTATTTCTTCTTTACTGTACATCTGTTGCCAATGGCAAAGAGACATAAAATTCCCAGCCATTGCCAAGTCTTTCAGGAAGAATGGTCAGCACATCTGAAGCACATTTACCATCTGGTAGCTCTTTTCATTTTGAAAAGCTATCAGAGGAAGTGATCCAGAAATATTCTACCCAATACTTGAAGTCAAGAAGAAGCTAATGATTATTCCGTAAAGTTTATTTTTGTTAAACAAAGGCAATGAAAATATCCCTCGACTTCAGTTGGCTGTGAATCAGCTTCAGTTGGCCTGGACAGCTCTGGCTACACAAATATAAGTAAAAGCATTGTGTCAAAATGTAATACTTTGTGTGAACTAGTTCATTTACAAATAAGTTCCCCTAGAACTTGTGTATTCATACAACAACACTGTACCATGCAGGACTTCCAGATTCAAATCTTCAGTGTTTATTATCATGGCATATTTTTGCATTTTATTTGTTTTAGTAGACTTTACTTTCTGTTCATATTCTTGTGAATGAACATGATAAGAATGGTGTCAGAAACAATACATTGTAAGCATATATCAGAAAAGCATTAGTATGACTTACCACACTAAAATTTGAGTCTAAGATATTTGTTGATCCAATCAAGGACCAGACACAATACCATGTTGTCATTGTCACGGGATGCCCTTGTGATTGATCCAGGGGTCCTTCACAAAGGAGACTAAACACGACTGATGTTTCAAAAACCAAATTAAAAATTGCTTTACCGAGGCTAACAAAGGACTGTTGAACTATATACACAGGTTAAGGTTAAAGTTTCTCAAGGGTTTCCCCCTCTGTTTCAGATAGTAACAGTTTAATCAATGAACCCAGGCTTACAATTTGGGTTGGTCAGGTAGCCAGTTCAGGTGTTCTGTGTCTAGTCCTTACAGCTGTCTGGGTCAAATTGACACCACAAACCTCCTCCATTGAGATTCTTTCATGGCTATCAGTCCTCCAGCCACAATCCATGATCTTCCACACCACCCAGCTTAGTCTTGCTGTCTCAGTGCTATAGCCTTAGAGTTAGACCCTCAAACAGCTTTTGATGGCAGTTTCTCTATTACCCTCAGAACCTGGTAACCATCACAGAAGCTGTTAGCCAACTGTCATCTTCCTCCAAGCCAATCTCTTTAAACGCCTCAAGATTCCGTGGCAGGTGTTGAAGCTGCAGCATGAGTCATCTTCCTATTGGCTAATGCAGTTGACTTTTAAAATCAAATAGCAACTGGGATCTCTGATATTGCCATTGTTATGGACAATACCATCTACGTACCCTGTGGCCTACACCATTCCCAAATGTCATACACACCACAACACAACCAGGGTCATGAAGAAAAGTATGCAAGCACACAAATAAACATAAGCATTTAAATTAGGAGGGGGAGGAACCTTTTCCTGTCGAAGGGCCTTATCACAAGCTCCAAGGGTCACTTAGAAGTTGGGAATGGGGATGCTTAAGAGGTGCACTTCGAATGAAGAGGAAATGCCATGGATCTCAGTGGCATGGCAAGGCTGTGGCAAACCCAGGCTGATGTCCCAATTATGATCTCCCTAAGACCAAAGAGATGAGGTCATCCTAGCCAACGGCCTTCCCAAGGGTCCCAGACAGCCTCGTCGTCCCCTGCAAAGGTAGTGCTGGCCTGGCTCCAAGTGAGCCCTTCGAAGTGGCAGCAACCAAACCTGGAAAAGAAGTTTTAAGAATCTATGGTACCAGCTCTCCATCCCTGACCACTGAAAAATTCCTTCTTGGCATGGCCCTTGTGGCCTGAGCACCACTAAGAATGTTCAGAGTGGGTGGGGGCAGAGTGTTTTCCCTGCCTCTCCCCCATCCATCCTGAAAATTTCCTAGTTGTGCTCAGGCCACTGGCCAAGAGCCCCTAGAGGCCCGGGACCCAGGATTAATGTAGCCCCCTCACTCAATCCCAGATGGATCTGTCCCCTATCCTGGTGTTCAAACCCTCATTGCTTCTCCCTTTCCCTGAGCTCAGTTTTGCAGTGCTTGGGAGTAGGACCTGAATTCAGGAGCACAATCCAGGAAGTAGAAAGGGGTCACATAAAACCATAGGCCCCTATGTCTGAAGTTCCCTACCCATGATCTAAGTGGTTCCATTGAAACCAGAGACAATACTCAGATGCTTTAGTGGACTGGCATCTAACATGTATTAGACAAACTATTTCAAATATTACACATTTGTGATGAGCTATATGCTCATCATGGGAAACTCTAGGGGCCCTTAATCTCATAAAGTTTTCATTTTGAATAGTAGTGTAAACATATTTGTGTAAATATATTCAAGACATTTATAAGCCTGCCATGGGCAATCTACACATGGAAACAATATTTGATGATAATAGATTTACTCTGAGTTATAACATAGCCTGACAACACACCTATGATGAAGTAAACATGGCAGGAACTAACTCCCGTTTATTCAAGTAAGGAAACTGAATTATTGAGATTAAGCATCTAGCCTAATATCACAAGGAAAAACTATGCAGAAATGGAAATAGAATGCAGGTGTTCCAATTGCTGGTCTATCTATAGATTTATTTTCATTCATTATCTGTGGGTGGAAATGGTTTAACAACATCTCGAAGAACATGTACTTTTTTCATCTCTGTGCTGTGTATTTCTAATTTGGAAGCACTTTCCTTTAAGGGGAGCAATGTTAAAATGCCTTTTTATAAATCAAGAAGAAGACAGTAATTGTTCCAGTGTGATCTCTCCAAAGCAGTAGGCAGTTTAAATATCTTGCATATGTTAAAAAGCTTGCATAAGGGCATAACTTATGATCAAATATGTCTGGACAGAAATGGGCATGCAAATAAGTTAACACATAAAGTCTAACTCAAATTGTGTATATGCACTAGCAAAACAATCAGACATTTCTTTCATATAAAATGTGAAATAGCACCTGGCGCTCCCAATCCAAGGTCCATGTGCACTAGTGGTGCACTCACAATGTGGGTAAACCCTCAGTGCATGTGTATGGTGTGTTACGACACATGTGCAGCGCGCACATGCAGACCTTGGACTAAGGCCTTGGTTTACAAGAATCATCATTACACCCAGTTTCTGAGTTAATTTGCCTTGTCGGTATGTATATCACTTAGCTGAATTGATGTGCAAAATGATATTGTAGTATTTGCTGAAGCAGACATTCAAAGCAAGCTTCAAATTCATCACAATTATGTATGAATGATCTGATTTGAATAAAATTAATTGTCTAAAAATCAAAATTTTATTTTTTTCCAAAAGTCACAAACTCATTTTTGTTCACTTTCATCTGTTCATTTTTCAACTACTTATTTTTAAAATTATTCAGGTCATTGATTGGTTAACCTATGTAATGAATAACTGAACAGTCAAACAGAATGAATAAACAACACATGTGGTGAGCTTCACAAGAAGTGTGAATCTGAATGCCCCTCCCCCTGCCCTCTCGTGGGTTGGAGAGGGATATATGTCCCTGCTCCCATTAAGCGATAGAGGGGGATGGGACACAAGCTCAGGGGTGTTTGGAGAAGGAGTTAGAGTTTAATTTTAAAATTAAGCTGTTGGCTTGAGCAGGAACCTTTAGTAGAGTTCATCCCTCACTTGCAATATGAGAGCACCTACACAAGTATTTAAGGTCTGACCCCACCATGGGTGTGGTGGGTCAGTAGAAGTCAGATGGTGAGCACACGAATGAACACACACCCACTCAGCCTGTTAGACTGACACTGCTGGCATACGCTGGTTGCTGGGTAATTTGGGGCAGGAAAGAAACTTCCTCCAGTACCAATTGGCCTGGATAGCCATGGAGTTCTTTTTGCTTTTGGGGGGGGGCATACTTCTACCAACTGAGCTCTGGTTGAGGGGTGCATTTAACCCCAGGTTGATAGTTATGTTAGTAGTTACATGTCACAACCCTTGACATGTAATGGTAGATGGTCAGAATGTGGTCTGAAAAGAGTATTTGAGTGACCTCTTTATGAGATGAGAGAAAAGGTGCTGAGGGTGTTTGAAGCCCACAATTTGACACCCCTGAGGAGCCTGATAGGAGTAGCACCACTTTGTAGGATATAAGTGACCCTAGGGTGGTATGAGAACCATCTGTCCTTCGTCAGGTCTCCATTAGGAATTTTGGCAGACTCCTGGGAAACTGCTCTTGGATGTGGAGGGTGGAGTTCAAATCAGGAGAAGAGCCTACAGTAGTTTTCCTTCAGTCAATCCCCTTTCTGTGAAGTTTGGTTTTGTAATGCATTTATCCTGGATTTTGTTGAGAAACAGGGGGTATTACCCTCCTGAATTCCTCCCCGCCCCTTCAGATCAATGTTAATTAAAGAAAGAATTTGGGCCTTTTCAACCTATTTACACATTTCTGTGTAGGGATGGGCGAACGCTGTTCAAAAGTTTGGAGTTCAGACCAAAATTGAATAGCTTGGTTGACCAAACCGAATGTGCGAACCGAACATAAATTCAAACGTTCAGTTTGGATGTGTTCAGGGAGTTGGGAATTGAATTTCCATTGGTTTCAATGGAAAACACATTATTGACTTTAACATTTTTGTTTTTTAGGTTATGTGGCTGAAATTTGCAGTGTCTATACCTCCAATAGAAAACATTATGTTTGACAATTTTCAAAATGATTGGATAAAGAATTCTGATTGTAGAAGCAGTTTAATTATTGTATTTTGTAATAGTCTACATATACATTATTAGCTTTAACTTCTTTTTCTCACATCTAATGTAGGTGAAACTTGTTCAGTTCATACCTCTTCCTATGTTTAGTAATTTTACCAAATTTCAGAAGTATTAAAAGAAGGGTCTTGGTGGTATATGCAATTAACATATAAATGTATGTCTAACTATAACATCTTTGTAGTCAGATCAGTGAACATGAAATTTGGCAGAACTATATATTTCACTTTCATGATCATCTATGCCAAATATCAGAAAGATTTTCTAAATGGTCCCAATCTTATATGCCTGTACAACATATGTAGGGAAGGGGGCCTATGTCTGGGATTCTCTGATGTCACTGTGGTATAAGATCAGTTTGTGATGTGAATTGGCCAACAGAAATGTCAACCAAATATCCTCATTCTGTGCTGGGACCATCCCAACATATCTCCCACACCTGTTTCTGGCAAGTCAGAAGCATCTGTTTAGGAAAGAGTCAATAGAGATTCTCTTATGTCATCTGTCTCAGTGCTGCAGGATGTGATTGTGATGATAATTGGCCAGCCTGTATGTGTTTAAACTATGTCTCCTGACTGCTGGGATGCTATCTCAGAAGTCCCAGTTATGTTGATTATTCCCGCCTCAGGTCCACCCCCTATGACCACCTCGAAGCCACTACCAATTGGTCCTGTAAAGCTAGAAGCTTGCAGTAATGTGTTTGGACATTGAATGTGTCTGTCAGCCTTTGGGGTTGATCCACATCTTTCCTCCTACCGTCTCTCTCCCCCTGCCATGCAGGGTGCCTGCCTCTGACTGGCACTGATTGTGCTGATATTCATCTGAATAATGATCTTCACAGGGACAACATCAATTGCTTATATAATTGGGTGCCTTTACAAAAATCTCCTGTACATTTTCTAACATGGCAGGAAAGGTATTTGATACATTCTTGCCAAATATCCTGTAAACAGAATGGAATATCAAAATGTTACTCCTGGAAATGTATTTTCAGGTTAATGTCTTATACCCTTGAGACCCTTTACCACTCTTTCTGAAAACTTGCAGAAGTATTAAGCATATAGAGGGTCATAATATGCACAATTTTCATGAACATTGGATGCAAGATAGAGAAGTTGTAGCCATAAATGTGTATGGAGCTTTTCTTAAAATCACAACATTCAATTGCTTCTGAAATTAGTTTCCTTTACCTAATTATTCCAAATTTTGCTAAACATAGTGCCCTACATGGGGGTATAGTCTTCCCAACTTTCATCAAAAATAAATAAGAAACAAAAATGTTATAGCCTGAAATATGTTTTTCAGTTTTTTCCCTTTATTTCAAAAACCAAATGTCATTTTCAGTTCCCAATTGCACTAAACTAAAGACTGAACCGAGTCCGACCAAACTCAATATTGAATCTGAACTCAACATTTGACCCAAACCATCAAATGTCCAAACATCCAAACCTGGTTCTGTTCACACATCCCTATTTCTGGGTCTGGGCATCAAGGAAAATTTAGATTTTCACTGAAGCACCCAAATACCTAAACTGAATTCACAGATTTAAACAGCATAGTTGCTTCAGCACTAATTTTAATTTAATTAACAAAATGGACTGATGTGACTTGTCCATTCTTTGAGTGGAAAATATGTCTTGACTCCTAATACCCAGATGCAGAAAAAACAAAAACAAAAAACGCACAGCAAATTCACTGAGAGGAAACATGAAACACTTTCTGCCTAAGGGTTCTGTGTAAAAGGGTAAATAATCGAAAGGAATGTTACAGTAGATTTATATTTTTTACAATGATCAAAGGCAAATAGACTCCAGTTCAGCAAAGAATATAAATGCTGTTTGAAAAATCACTTTTTTTCCGAGCTGCAGATAAAATTGAAAAGCCTCCTCCTCTTAGCAATATCTAGTTTAAAATCCATTAGCTAATACTGCATGGCCTGAGGTTAAGAGTAAAAAATCAAAAGGTGGACTGTGCATTTCAGATGGATTTTATGTATCCCTCCAGTTTTATGTATCCTTTTCCAGTTCTTATCAGTAGATAAACGGATATTGAAATACCTGACTTGTTTGGATAATTACTGGTACCACAAAACTTTCCAGAGGTAAGGTAAGGAGACTTTCCCCACTCCTAAAAATAAGGAGTTTTCTTCCTAAAGAAAACACCTTTAAAAGGCAGCCTGGGGCATCAATGCACCACCATAATTTAGCACTTCTGCCATACATAGAAAGTGAATCAAGAAGAGAGAAATGAAGACAGAAAGGGGAAGAACAGTGAAAAAAAACAAGAAAAAAACCCCCTCTTTCTTAAATGTGTTGTTGAGTTATAGCTACCTCGCAGGTATAATAGTTACACTAGTGTGAAGCTAGGATCACAGGAGAACAACATGTGTTTGAGGGGTGACAGACACATGGGCGGTGCAGGCAGCAAAACAGCTCCTCGGCCCGTGGTGGGAAGCAGTGGCTGCCACCCTCCGGGTTAGGGAGGAGCATCGACCAAACATGGCTGGAGAGCCATCCTGCCACCCGCACGCCCTGGGTGGGGTGGGGCCGCAAGAGACATGAAGGTGGCCATCCCCAGCCTGCTACCAGCACCCCCACCACCACTACCACCATGACGGGCAGCCATAGCCAGCAGGGATGGTGGGGCATAACAGACGCATTGGCCCACTGCAGCCCACATTGGCCTGCGTGGGTAGTCCATAGTCTTGAATGTGAGCCCGGGATCATCCAGGAGATACATTCTGGGGCTGGCCCAGCCACCTACCTGCCCCACGGCAGTAGCAGGTCAGTGGGGAAGCAGATGTGTGCTGAATCCCAGACCCCAGCCAGCCATAGTGGCCCAGTGTCACATCTGTTTTCAACCTTTGTCTCCAGTGGCTTCACCTCCCAAGTCATTCATTTCCCGAGATTGCTTTTACCAGAGACACAAAACTTGAACTTCTACAGCAGAGTAAAACGCTTGATGTATAGATTAGGTAGGTGCTTTTTAAATCTACCATCCTCCCCCTGCCCAAAATCTACTATTCATTATTTCTAGTGCCACATATAGGGCAAAAGGTCATTTAAATGGTAATGTTTTCATGGCACTGACTGCCTTTTAATTTATGAATCAGTTGAAAGTCCAATATATATTTTTCCATAACTGTGGCTTGTTTGTAAATATTATCTGTAAATGTTATGATTGTTGAATGTGTTATTCATTCACTGTCAAAAAAACAGACCTAAAATATTTAAATAGGGATAAAGCAGCTAAGCTTTAGGCCTTGGGGTGTTCGATTACTGTTTTTTGTTGGTTTCCTTCGATAACCACTGAAAAGCGTGCTTTGCAGTTAGGCTTTTGTGTCAAAGCTTTCCATGCATGCTTGAAGCCTTAGTGTTTCTCTGTGAATTCCCACACAAATCTCTTTAGTCTCACCTGAAGACAAGCTCTGTGTACCTTAAATACTCAACAAGAAAAGTTGTCCTAATTAAAGGTATCATCTTGAATACTTTGTCTCCTGTCCTGAGCTTGTGAGATTTTGGGGAGGTGGGTTGGAACTTTTAGTCAAGGGAATGTTTAGTGTTATGAGAATATTTAGTTTTAAATAACATGAATTACTGGAAAGGTTCATGTGAAATTAAAAAAGAAAGCATGGTAGAGAGTGCCTGTTGTGTCTAATCTTAATGACCTCAGTGACATATTTTACCACTGATCAGAGTTAGTCCAATAGCAAATGATTTTGAAATCCCGTTAGGGACCCTGCTAAGTAAAACTGGGCATAAACCCTATTTTATTTATTTTATTTGTTTATTTATAAAATGCCTATTGCAACATTGGGCATTTTTATACACACCTTAAAGTGTTGGTCTTTCAACCATCTGAGTTTACAAGTCCACAAGTAAGTTCTGGATGCATTTTTCACACACACACTGCCCTGAGGCAGTTCCTGGATTCATTCTTCACACAAACACTGCCCTGAGGCAGCCTAAAGTAGCTGAAGCTGAAGCTCTAGATGTGAGGGGCTGCCATGGAAACCAAGTGACCACAGCTGCCTGGAGCAAAGCAGTTTACCGGGAGAACTTTTTACACACAAAACTTCTGGGAGAAGTTCTATGCAGAAGTTCAAAGAGCCAGATGTTTAAGATCTGGGTGAGTGATTTAGGGTATTTTTAGATGTGATGGGCCCAGAGGCCTGCCACTCTCAATTTCGTATCCTGGTCAGAAATCAGGCCACGGCCTGATTCTGGAGGGGGATCGGAGAGTGGCTGGGGCTGCCTGGGGAGGGGGCAGGGATGTTCAGCATGACATGCGGCCACATATTCCCACCCCCCCACACTCCCCCAGCCGCCCATCCTCTGGGAGACAGGCGGGCGCAGTTGTCAATCCGGCTGCTGCGCCCGATCCCGTCCCATGGCCAGGGCCATGATCTGGCCGGGCTGCAGGTAACAGACATTACCTGTGACCCATCACGGATCGTGGTCATTCCAACCATGCTTGGAGCCCAATCCCACCACACTTCTGGACCTTTGGGTGGCCGGAGGTCCGGAAGCATGGTCAATGTGTTTCCTGCCATGTATTCACTGGGGTGAACATCTGGCGGAAATCCCTTTAGACATTACAGTATGAACAGCCATCACAGGGGATTCACTGTGGGTGACCGTGGTATCGTAATGTCTGAAATTACCCAACAACACACAGAAAGTTCCGGATGTAACAGCAAACATGCAGGAAAAATGAGTGTGTAAAAACACTCATTATCTCAGTGTTTTCTGTAACTGATATTAAGGGAATTTTTTTGCTAAAAAAATGCTAAATTCCTCACATGTTTTCATTTAATGTCACACTTAGGATGTTTTGTACCCATAGCAATTAGCAATGCGGAGCCACGCATTTGCGTGCCCACGTGGTCTGCAGGGCACTGGATCAAGCCCAAGGTCAGGTTTGTCACCTGTTCTTGTGCTTGTGTGTCAAAACAGGCCCAGAAACAGAGAAATACATTTAGCTAATTAATGAAACGTAATAACCTCAATATCAACATATCCTCCTGCAATCCTTGATATGTCATCCTTTAAAATGTTTCGTTATATAAAATTAGAGCTGACATTGGAGGGAAAAAATAGGTAATCCTGTCAAATCTGCAGTATTCAATCTGAAAATGACAGTCCAGGCAATAACAAATACCCAGTTGAGCTCCATCAAGCATTCATTTTAGTTGTTCTGTTTCGGTTCTATGTTTGTTTGTTTTTTCATTTTAGTAGGGTTTTTTTCATTTTGGTAATTTGCTTACATCATTATGGCAATATTTGCTCTATTGCACACACACAATTGCCAAAAAAGACATGACTGAAATACCAAAATGACCATAAAATGAAATCAAAATACAGGAAATCCCCCCAAAAACAGAATATCTGAAAAAGTGGATATGCAAGTACCCATTTCTACTCAAAGATATCATTTAGGTTCTTGAAACACTACCTAAAAATGTGAATAATAACATACATAACAACATACGAACAACATCTTATTGCTGTTTCTTTTCTGTTTTACCTATTTTATTTGTATTTCGTATTCCTATTTTATTTTGGGTTATGGCTATAGCGGAAGCTTAAGGCTGAATAAATATCTATCAATCTACTAACAATGTCACCACCAGTACCTGTTTCATCTCTGTATAAAACATATAGCATGCCAGTCCTTACAGCACCTGCTTACATTATGCACTGCTGCCTTATATTGCCTTTCCTCACTCGTTAAATAGAAAACTGCCAGATTCAAAACATCATTGCACTCAGTATTTATGGTCTAACAGGTCGATTCCTCTAACAGATGTTAATGTAAATGGTCTGCCTTTTATGTCTTTTATTTCTTCTGTTTTATGAGCAATGGAGATAGCAGTATTGATCTGGAACACAGAAGTGTATTCATTTAGTCAACCTATTCCTTTAGTAACAAAAATGATGCAGCAACGCCAACTAGGCAACTTATATCTTGTGAATCACAAAGCGGATAAGCAACAGAGACACACAAAGGCACAGCCCAGGGCTCGGGCATCTTTTCCCTCCCAGTGTAGGCCACTTTGAAAATTAATACAAGTTTTTCTGGCTGCACTGGAACTAGGGGCAAGAGTGCTCCAAGAGAGCGTTCCCAAGACGGCAGAAGGAAGTTCATAGATTTACACCATGGATTGATTCCTAGTGTAACTGTTCTTGAGTTCACTCTTCCATCTCTGCTCCCTTCCCTTTGGCATACCATTCTAGTGCTTGAGCGTAGGGACTTATTCATGAGCCAGGTCGAGGAATTGGAGTGGGGGAGGGCAAATAAAAAAATCATCCACGGACCGATCTTCAGTTCAGTGATGGGACAAGCTGTGTCCACTGTTGCCACACCAATGGGAGAAGGCACAGGTTATGGGGATTAGGCTGCAACTCTTTATTTCTAAACCAGTCTGAGAAGAAATACCATTCCACAGTCAGTCATTACAGGTCAGTGCACATCCACCTTGCACACAAATCTCTCCCAAGAAACTTGATTAAGTATCATCATCCAGCAATATAGCCTGCCAGGACCTCAGCCCACCACAGCTCACCACATCCTCTCAGATGTGCCCACAATGCGGATACAGCCACATGACCCTCAAATAGGCCAGTGCACATCCACCTTGAATAGGGTCAGAGGAAGGAGAGACCTGAGGCCAACCTCAAGTATTATGTAATCCTGGCGACCCACGCCTATCAAAAGGCAGGCCACCACATTCTGCATCTGCACAAGCTTTAGCTCCCAAACAGTCTTGAAGGGCAGCCCCATGTAGAGTGCATTGTGCTAGTCTAGTCTCAAGGTAATGAAGGCATGGGTGACAGTGGTCATATCCTTATCTGAGAGAAAGGGATGTAACCTTCTCACCAGATGGAGTTGGTAAAAGGCACTCCTGGCGACTGCTGCAACATGATGTTCCAACCATACTCAGGTTCAGAGTCTTTGGGGTAGTCCTGGATCCTGAGCTAATGAGGGGAGGCTGGTTCTCCTCCATCAATGATGTGTGTCCCAATAACCCAAAGTCATAGCTCCGGCCAACCAACATCACTTCGGTCTTGTCTTGATTCAGCTTCAGTTGACTCACCTGAATCCAGTCCCCAATGGCAGCCAGGCACTGAGTAAGCAGTTAGACTGCAGGACCTGAGTTAGATGAAAAAGATAATTAGATTTGGGTGTTATCTGCATATTGATGGCAGCACACGCCAAATCTATGCATAATCTCATCCAGTGCCCTTAGATATAAATTGCACAGAGGGAGAGACAAATAAGGAACTCTGTGGAACCCCACAGGAAAAAAGGTGGGAGGACAATCACCCATCACCACTTGCTGGAACCTCCCCAACAGGACTGAATGGAACCACCCGAGGGTCATTCCCTCAAATCCCTTCCAGATCCTGCAGTTGTGTCATTAACATTTCATGATCATCTGTATCAAAAACTATCAAAAGGTCTAACAGGATCAGCAGGGTACAATTTACCCTGTCAATCGCATGGCGTACATTGTTGAACAAGGCCACAAACACAGTCTCAGTACTATACCCAGGGCAAAAGCCTGACTGACATGAGTCCAGGAAACTTATAGCATTGAGATACCCCTGAAACTGTCAGGCAACCACTCGTTAAATAGCCTTCCCTAAAAGGGGGAGGCTAGAGACAGGACGATAGTTGTCCAGGAGGTTGTCAAGCAATGCTTTTTTGAGCAGGCACCAGATAACTGCCATTTTAAGGGTATCCGGTAGCCTGCTCTCCCATAGGGAGGTGTAGACCACCCAAGACAGAGGAGGCCCCAGTCTCTCTTGGCTGGGTTTCACGAACCAGGATGGCCATGAATCCAATTTACAAATGGTTTAATCCCTTGTGGCTCAGTGTGGGCCTCATGCAACCCATCAAACTTACCTCCATTTTGAAAATTCATGCATTTATGTAAGCACCTAAAAGAGAACTGTGGGGTACTGAGGTATTTTTTAAAATCTGACATTGTTTTATTTTAGACTTCAGCCTGGGGTGAAAACATGGGATTGTGGTGAGCCAGATCCTCTGGCTGTCTCATGGAGGGGCACCACACCCACCACACTTTGGGCAGGCAGGGTGGACAGTTCAAATGAGCAGCCTCACCCCCAGGTTGAGGGGCTGTCATCATAAGTCTTTCCACGCCATGGGTCAGCTGAGGAGCCATCCATACGAGGCAGGACTCGTGGACCCGTGCTGCAGAGCAGCAGAATCAAGTTCCCAACAGGAACTGCTGCCAAACAGCTGATTGGAGATGGAGGAGTGTGTTTGGTCAAACAGCTGATATGGGGGCAGCCTGGAAGAGCACACGTACCCTGGCTACGAAACAGCTAATGGGAGGAGGGGGCTTTTTCGCTCCTTTGGACTCCCATAATCAGCTATTTGGCAGCTGGGTGAGCACGCTTCTTCCGGCCAAATCCTCAGACCTGACATCATGATAGGGCTGAGTGGGGTCTAACAGTAGGACTGAGATGAGTGCAAGTGTTCCCGTTCTGAAAGGAAATAACAAACTTACAGAAGTGCTTGCAAGTGTCGGTTGGCACTTTGTCAGTTTCTGGTGAGTCTATGCTTCTGCCACCCCCCTCCCCTTGGTTTTAATCATTTTCCAGGACTTTTTGTCTTTTTTTGCCACTTTCTGGGACTTTTATGACACTTTTGTGAGAGTTTTACAGCACTTTTATGTCAATTTCCAGGATGCCCGCTGGCACTTAGCTAGCACGTTTTAATCTCCACAGCCCCAGAGGTGCATTCAGGGTACACACGGGGCTTGGGACAGGGCCATTATAGCCCCATTTGACTTGCAAAAAAATAATGGAAAATGGTGAAAACAGCGAGAAAGCTGGTAAGTTTCTGTGTCACATGAATTTCAGCAAATGCCCTGTTTCCGATGGAAGCAGCATACACCAAGATTTCTTGTTTCAGGCCTGCCAAGAACATGGGAGGGCACACATTAGCCTGGATTAGGCCCATTTGTGCAAATCTTAGTCCTTCATGCATCACCAACCTTCTCCGGATGATGCAGCCGGTATCAGCTGACCGCTCATGCTGAGGTGGAAGTGGGTGAACATCTGGAAGTCACCAAAACTGATGAACAGGTGACTCATGGGCTACTGTATCATACTTCTGGACTGCCTAGGCAGAATGGGTAGAGTTATCAAATTTTAAAAACAAAATAACTAACTCAATAAATAAATAAATAAATAAATAAATAAATAAATAAAATTTTCACTCTGTGTCTACCAATCTTTGTGAACTTTTAAAGCTTTCTTAAAGCCATTTTGCCTCATGAACTTAAACTGACATGCAACATCGGAGGGCAGGAAAACTCAGACGATAGCTCATCATTTAAGAAAATATCCCCAAGCATTTAAAAAGAGAATTTCTGCATGACTGTTCAGTGACATTTAAAAAATGTTCAATGGCTTCTCACAAATGTGAACACTGGGTAATAAGGACAATAGTGTTTTACGCTTAGAATGTGCTATGCGGTTAAAAACACTGCACTCTCTGCACATAAATGAATAATTAGCTAATGAACTGAATGTTAAACAAACATGAGAAATCACCAGTACTCTATCTACAATTAAATATTTCATTTATTATTCCATCCTGGGCAGCTTGGAAGCTGGTTTTTTTACTGTTTTTTCTACTGCTGTTGTATTAACATTTTACAATCATGTTCTTTAGACTAGATATGGGGTTGTTAAAAGCCTTGAGGGAGATGTTGGGGTGGGCTGATGAGGGTGGTCAACGCGTCCCTCCGGCAGGGGAGGTTGTCACCCAGTCTCAAGGAGGCGGTGGTGCGCCCCCTGCTGAAGAAGCCATCTTTGCATGTGGGCGTACTCGCCAGTTACTGTCCTGTCTCTAATCTTCCCTTTTTAGGGAAGGTTATTGAATGGGCAGTGGCTCTGCAGCTTCAGGTGCATCTAGACAGTATCGGTTTCCTTGACCCTTTTCAGTCCAGGTTCCACCCCGGCTATGATACTGAGATGGCCTTGGTGGATGATCTACACTGGGAGATGGATGCAGGATGTTAAACATTTCTGATCCTTCTAGATCTCTCGGCCACTTTTGATACCATGGACCATGGTCTTCTGCTGCAATGGCTAAAAGACCTGGGGGGTCTGGACGGGACTGTCCTTGGGTGGTTCNTGTTGTTCAATGTGTATATGCAGCCCCTGGGGGAGATCGTGAGAGGGTTTGGGGTGCGATGTCACCAATATGCTGATGATACTCAGCTGTACCTCTCATTTTCAACTGATCCAGGTCCTGCTGTCTCGTTACTTTCCCAATGTTTGGAGGCCATGGCAGATTGGATGCGGCAGAGCAGACTGAAGCTGAATCCCGATAAGATGGAGGTGATGGTGGTGGGAAGGGCGAGGGAGGTGCTGACTCCTCTGATAGGAGGGTCCACCCTCCTGTAGCCCAGCAGGTTCGGAGTCTGGGGGTGGTTTTGGACTCAGGCCTCCATCTGGATCAACAGGTGGAGGTGATGACTAAAGCTGCTTTTTGCCAGCTGTATCTGGTACGGAGGCTGCATCCATACATCTCCAGGCCTGACCTGCCAACTCTGATTCATGCCTTCATCACCTTGAGGCTAGACTACTGAAACGTGTTCTATGTGGGCCTTCCCTTGTTTCTGGTTCGGCGGCTGCAGCTAGTGCAGAATGTGGCGGCCTGTCTCCTTGTGGGGACAGGGCGGCGGGAGCAATAACACCTGTGCTCTGCACTCTGCACTGGCTTCCTATAGCGTACCAAGCCAGATTCAAGGTGTTGGTATTTATTTATAAAGCCCTACACGGTCTGGGCCCCTCATACCTCAGGGACCGCCTCACCCTCCATGCCTCAGAGCAATCCCTTTGGTCGGCCAAGGGCGCCTTTCTGGAGTTCCCCCATGTTACACAGGGGGCCACAATGGAAAGGGTATTCTCGGTGGCCAAGCCACAACTTTGGAACTCCCTCCCGGAGGAAGCCTACTTGGCCTCGGGTCTTCTAGCTTTCTGTGGAGCTTGCAAGATCTGGCTGCTCACCCAGGCCTTCAGAGGGGAGGTTGGGGTAGTTGGGGGGGATGGGGGATTTTATAGACATTTTAAATAATTCTTGTTGGGGTTACTTTTAAATATCTAATTATTGATGATTTTTATGAATACTGTTTTGTTTTATTTGTTGTAAGCCGTCCCGAGATGCCGTGTTTTATTTCTTAAAAAGAAAGAAAGAAACTAGCTACAAATGATGGGACCTTTTACCAATTTCTAGACTGAACCTAATATCTAAGGTCCTGAAATGTACTAAGTTTTGTCTTATGTCCAGGTATTATGAAACCCCAGAAAGTGAGCAAATTTGCTAAGAAAAGCTGTTTTTATCCAGTTACGAGTGGAAATGAAAGATCCAGAAATCTGGCTGGGAAGTCTAGTCTTTACCTTATAGAAAACAAAATTTGGAATGCTGTGAGTTTATGTTGAATTGACCTCTGAATCTCTAAAGTTTGGCCACCGCAAGAACAGTTAATTTATTCACTACTGGGAATCATTTCATTACTAGTTTCTCATGAGAACAGTATAGAAGACACTTGTGATGGAAAAGTGGCTTCCAGAAGATAAAATCTCAGCATACTTTCTCATTCAGTCAGTGCTGGTTGCCTTACATCTAAGGCTGAGTTCCCACCTGCAGCAGCAGTGGCGGCAGAGGGAGGGGCGAGGGATGACACAGCAGTGTGGAGGAGCTGGCAGATGGCAAAAGAGCTGGTGCGAATGGGGATCTGCCACGGCATCTCTCATGCATGTCAGGGCAGGATTTTGTGTGCTGACATGCGTGAGAGAAGCTGCAGCAGATCCCAGTTCTCACTGGATCTTTTCCCATCTGCCGGCTCCTCCACACTGCCGCGTCTTCTGTCACCCATCTCACTGCCGCCACAGCCACCATAGATGGGAATGCAGCCTTATGTATCTGATTGGTCTACTGCTTTGGGGTCAAAAGTTAACAGTTCAAGGTTGGGGATGCAGAGCGCACTCTGATCACAACTGAAAGGAGATCCATCAGATGAAGTTCTTGGGTAAGGGAAGAAAGGGAAGCTTGTAGCAACTGGGAGCCACAAAAGTGTTCCATAAATAAGAAAATGTTCTTCAATTTTTGAAGTGCAGGACATGCAAAGGAGATGCTCAACATTCCACTTCATTAACTGGAACCATCTCACCAGTCTGAACATCCATATTTTCTACTCATCTATGAAGAAAGAACAGAAGTGACCCTCTTTCCTCTCACTACAAATAATGTACAGTAGAAATCCACTTATTAGAACTGTTCGTAAGTGTGCACAAATGTAAGTACACACAAGAGGAGCCACAGCAGGTTGCTACTTGGGGTATTTTTCAAGCCCAGCCCCAATATCAGTATTAGGTAATGGGCTAAAGCATAATATCAGATTATCAAAGAATCCACACACAACTGGGCTGTCAGGAAATGGGCTTATCAGAGAGCCCACACAGTAAAGCAATCCTATAGTGGTTGTTGTTGTTGTTGTTGTTGTTGATAATAATAATAATAATAATAATAATAATAATAATAATAATAATAATAATTAACAGCATTTATATAGCACCAGAAATGTACCTGGCACTTTACAAAGTAATTGAATAGACATGGTGCCTGCCCTAGGGCTTACAATCTGAGAGATGGGGCGGGGGGGAGACAAAGGAAGGGAAACAGAGGGAGAGACAGGGAGTGTAACGTTCATGAGGATGCAAGGTCCCAGGTGCACGCGCTTGGATTAGTTACACCAAGAATGATGACTGGTTGGTCCATGTGGTGAGAGAACACAGACCTTTGGTAACAAATTGTACTGGATGGAGAGTATCATCAGGAGTTAGTTGAGGGGAGGAAGAAGTCAGGGGGGGCAGAGCAGAAAAGGAGGGTATTGAGGAGGGATTTGAAGGTACGAAGGGAGGAGGTGAGATGGATGTGAGCAGGGAGGGATTTCCAGGCATGGGAGGCAGCTAGCGAGAAGGGACGAAGGCGGTTAGGGGAGCAGGGGAGGCATGGGAGGGTGAGAGAGGGGACAGAGGAGGAGCGGAGTTCACAGACTGGAGTATGGAGGGAAATGAGCACAGAGAGGAAGGGGGGAGCAAGGTTGTGAAGAGCTTTATAGGTGAAGACTAGGAGCTTGTGCAGGATTCATTCAGGAAGGGGGAGCCAGTGAAGAGAGGAGTGGAGGGGCTGCACATGGTCGAAGCGACAAGCGAGGTGGATGACCCTGACAGCAGAGTTTTGGATGGAGATAAGGGGAGAAAGGGGAGAGCAGGGGAGGCCAGTGAGAAAGAGGTTACAGTAATCGAAGCGAGAGATGACCAGGGCATGAACAAGGGTTTTGGCAGAGGAGACAGAGAGAAATGGGCGAATCTTAGCAATATTATTGAGGGAGAAGTGACAGGATTTCGCAACAGAGTCAATGTAGGGTTTAAAAGAAAGAGGTGAGTCAAAGATGAAGCCTAAGCTATGGACTTGGGGGACAGGAAGGATCGTGACCCCATTGATGAGGATCAACAGGGAAGAGGGAGAGGAAGGATGAGGGGGGGAAGATAAGGAGTTCAGTTTTAGCCATGTTGAGTTTGAGTTGACGTTGAGACATCCAGGTAGAGATGTCAGAGAGACAGCTAGTGAGACGAGCTTGGATAGATGGAGAGAGAGAGTGAGTAGAGAGAAAGAGTTGAGCGTCATCAGCGTAGAGGTGCTATTGGAAGCCATGGGAGGCAATGAGTTTGCCTAGGGACATGGTATAGATAGAGAAGAGGAGAGGGCCAAGGACCGAGCCTTGGGGAACACCAACCAAGTGTGGAAGGGAGGAGGAGGTGGAGTTGGCAAGAGACATAGTGAAGGAGCTGTCAGAGAGGTAGGAGGAGAACCAGTCAAGAGTGGAGCCACGGAAGCCAAGGGAGTGAAGTGAATCAAGAAAGAATGAGTATCAAAGGCAGCAGAAAGTTCAAGGAGGACAAGAATGGAATAGAGGCAATTAGATTTAGCCACAAGAAGATCGTTAGTGATTTTAGTGTGAGCAGTTTCAGTAGAATGAAGGGAGCAAAAGCCAGATTGGAGGGGGTCAAGGGAGGAGTTGGTGGAGAGGAAGTTGAGGCAGTGGCAGTAGAAAACACGTTCAAGAAGCTTGGAGACCAAAGGAAGGAGTGAGACAGGACGGTAGCTAGACTGGTCAGAGGGGTCAAGAGTGGACTTTTTGAGGATAGGAGAGACAGTGGCATAGTTTAAGGCTGATGGGAAGAAGCCAGTAGAGAGGATGAGGTTGATAATGTGCGGGCGGGAAGGGGCGACAGTGGGAACAATGGAAGTCAGGAAGTGGGAGGAGATGGGGTCAAGGGGGCAAGTGGAAGGACTGGAGGAGGAGAGCAGGGAGAAGATTTCTTCAAGGGAGATGGGAGGGAAGGAGAACAGGAGAGAAGGAAGGGGAGGAGGGAGAGAGTAGGAAGAGGAGAGGAGTGGGAAGTGATGTCAAGGTGGATCTTGTCTATCTTGGAGGTGAAGAAGGAAGCAAGATTCTGAGTAGAAAGGGAAGAGGGAGGAGCAGAACGGGGGGGGGCTTGACGAGGGAGTCAAAGGTGGAGAACAGGTGTCCAGGGTTCCAAGAACAGGACTCAATGCGAGAGGCATTGTAATTCTGTCTAGGAAGAGAGACAGCAGAAGTAAGGGTGGAGAGACAGAATTTGAAGTGAAGGAAGTCAGTATGAGAGTGGGATTTGCACCAAAGGCATTCAGCACCACAGGTGAAGGAGCGGAGATGGCGGATACTGTGGGTCAGCCAAGGACGGGGGTTGTGGGAGTGGGCAGGGCGGTAGGAGAGGGTGGCAAGGGAGTCAAGGGTGGTGGAGAGAGGGGCATTGAAAGCAGAAATGGCAGAATCAGGGGAGTAGGAGGAGCAGCAGCAGGAGGAGGAAGAGGAGGAGCAGCAGGAGGAGCAGCAGGAGGAGGAGCAGCAGCAGGAGAAGACTGAAGGGAGAAAGCGAGAGAGAGAGGAGGCAAAGTCCAAGGGGTTAATGGCCTGCAGGTCATGAAAGGAGCATGGAGAAGGGGAACAGGAAGGGGGGCAGTGGGAAACATTGAAAGAGGCAAGGAAGTGGTCAGAGATGGGATGAGGATCGAAAGAGAGATCAGAGATAGAGCAGTTCCTAGAGAAGACAAAGTCAAGGGAATGGCTGGTAGCATGGGTGGGGGAGTTGGTCCAAAGGTAGAGGTCGAAGAAGGAGGCTAGTGAGAGGAAGCGAGAGATGGAGGGCTGGGAAGGGACATCAGCGTGAATGTTGAAGTCACCGAGGATGAGAGTGGGGGTATCATCGGAGAGGAAGAAAGTGAGCCAGGACTCAAATTCAGAGAGAAAGGAAGAGAGACAGCTGGGGGGGGGCGGTATATGACAGTGACGTGGAGATGGAGGGGGGAGTAGAGGTGCAGAGAGTGAGCCTCAAAGGAAGGAAAGGAGAGAGAGGGAGGAGACGAAAGCGGTTGGAATTGACAGGAGTTAGCTAGGAGGATGCCCACGCTACCACCCCGGTCTTTGGGGTGTGGCTGGTGAGAAAAGGAAAGACCCCCAAAGGAGAGGGTAGCTGGGTTGACAGAGTCGGAGGGGGCGATCCAAGTTTCAGTAAGGGCAAGGAGATGGAGGGAGTGGGAGAGGAAGAGATCATGGATGTAGTGGGCTTTATTGGCAGAGGAGCGAAACTTCCAAAGGGAGCAGGAGAATGGGAGCTGATCAGGGGGAAGGCAGGGAATGGGGATAAGATTGGGAGAAAGGGGGCAACAGGGCAGACAAGAGATAGGGAGTGTGTGGGAAGAGCAGGAGGGGAAGGTAGTCAAGGGGGAGGAGGAAGTGTGAGGAGGTTGGCAAGAAGTGATGGGCAGGGAGGGAGGAAGGAGCAGGGGGAAAAGAAGTAGAGGAAGGAAGAGATGGGGGAGAGGGGAAAAGGGGAGAAGGAGGGAGAGGGAAGGCAGGAGATTAGGGCAGGCATGATGGTGGGGAGGATAGAAGAGACAGAGAAGAACGAGGTGGAAAGTAGCTGACCTACTGGTTGGCCACTAAGGTGCCACCAGGTGGTAGAAGTACCCTTAAGCTTACCCTTAGCTGCTGTTGTTGTAGTATTCTGCTGGCGAGTGATCTTATGGCACGTGCCATCATGCACTCTTTTTCTACCTGTTCTGTTTTGCCAGTAAGACAGGAGATTTCACTTCCAGTTCCTGCCCTCAAACATCTCTCTACTGGCTGTATTACTGGCCACTGGTCTCTCCTTCCCTGCAACCAGGATGGAGTAGGAAGAAGGAAATGTTAGTGTTGCTTGACTGATGGGGACCCAGCTGTCAGAACCTCTGATTTACTTGCTGCTGCTGGGGAGCCTGGGAGCTGCCATCCTGGCACATGGTGCCATCCTTGATGTCAGAACTTGGAGTTTGCAAAATCAGGATGGCCAACGTCTCAGAAGCAAGATTGCCAGACTGTAATTTTGCTCCTTAATTCTTTCATTTTTGAAAGTTCTGTATGTATAACTGGACCTCTTCTCTTCCTTCGCACTCCTTTCTGCCACCACGTAGTCTCTGTTTTCATAAGATCCTTGTGGTGTTTATTTTTTATTTGCATAGTTTTAATAATATCATTTAGTACTTGTTTGTGAGAAACAGCCACCTGCTCACACTGGGGAATACAGGGAAGCTTGAATGACAGATTCTGAGTAAAACCCTCTACAAGTTAAAAGCAACATCCACTTCAAACCCATTGCTTTTGATTTCCTATTCATAATAAGATGCTATACTCCATGGCTCTTGGACCAGAGTCACAAGTAGCCCCTGTCATCTCCTATCATGCAGAACTATGGTGGGCAAGTTGTCAAACATATAAATTCTGGCTACAAGTAATTGGAAGCAAGGAATAGTGCTTTGTGGGTCAGACTGAACTGGGCCTTAGATAATCTGAGTTCAAATATCCGCTCTGCCTTGGATTTACAGCCTAATATTAGACAAATTGCTGTATCAGTCTTTGCTTTAGTCGTTCACGTACCAAAAAGAAGATAATGGATGAAAACAAATAGCACAATAGCGCCATTTGTGAACCGTGAGTGTGGTGTTACATTCAACCACATGCTGTGAGTAATGAAGTCTAACAAACAGGATGTGGGTGAGTGTAAGATGCACACTCAGCTTGATACCACACTGGTCCCCATTCCCAGAGGTGCTTCATGTGCCACCAATAGCTATTCTTGTCCACTTCCAGGCAGGCTGTCTGAGAGTCACTGGTAGCTGCTTTCTCCAAACAAATGGCATCTCCTCATGTTGGTGTGCATTAGCTCACTTGTCAACATGTATCTATTCCTGAATGATGTCATCTCCTGTATGTGTAAGGAGAGTTTTCACCCGCCTCGGTTGGAGTCTAGGCGATACAGTATTGCTGTCTACCACACAGATCGGCTTAAGAAGGTCTTTGGAGGGGTTTGCCACATATTGTTCTCAGGAGGGTCTTATAATAAATCTTGCAAGAACCAAAGTATTAGTCACAGGATCAGCAAAGAGGAAACGCAGGTGGCTGATGAATTCAAGGGAGATCAAACAAGTTTCCCTTTTTAAATACCTGGGGGTGAACATTATGGCCTCTGACAGTTGGAGAGCACACTTTGAGGCAGTTTCCCGGCAGGCCTGGAATGAAACCCAAGTAATCATTGGTTACTATTATTCAAAGGGTGGAAGACTTGTTGAACCGGCACTTCATTTATTTAGGGCCAAAATTATCCCCAAGTTACTATATACGTTTCCTATATGGGGAATCAAATTCCTGCGGCAGCTTGAGGGGCTCCAGAACAGGTTCCTCGAAGCCATTCTGGGTGTCCCCAAATGTACTCCCCAGGCCCTGTTAAGGACAGAAACATTTTCGCTTTCATTAAGATCCCAGGCACTGGTGGTGACATTGCGTTACTGGCTGAAAGAGAGGGCAGCTCACTGGTCCAGGAGCTATGGAAGGTAGAGCCCTTCGGAAAATGGGACCTGGATGTTCAAAAGCTCCTTCATGATCTGGGATATTTTAGGGAGTATATCATCCAGATGGATCTCAAAAGGGTCCGAAACCTATTAAAAAGCCGCGTTCAGGATCAGGAGCTTCAACAGGAGAAATCCTTATGGAAGATTCAGAAGGTAGCTCCCTCCTTTGATAGTATTCTCCCAGTGAATAATGATTGTTACTATTTGTTGAACTGGATGGATTGGCAGCGGCAGCAAACTTTAAAGCTTTTCCGCTTCCAGTTGTTTCCCTCGGCCGTCTTAGATGGCAGGTTTCGTGGGATACCCCACTCTGAGCGGTTTTGTGAATGCTGTAACTCAGGGCAAATTGAATCTCTTTTCCATGTGATTTTTGTTTGTGCTCGTTATTCCAGATGGAGAAACTTTAGTGGGTTCTATTGTCCACCTAGTCGGCAAGATGCACTGCTGAAAAACTTTTTCAGCGGTGTTGGTTCTAAACTATTGGAACAAGTAGCTACTTTTTGTCTCCATGTTTTACGTGAAAAAAAGCATCTAACTGAGTACCCATATTTGAGCTGCTAGCCTGAGTATTTGCCTATGCTATATCCCCTAGTTGTGTGTCCTTTATATTTTTTGTTAGTACTAAACATTTTTATTAAATAGTGCTCATAGGACTGGTTGTAGTAGGCTATTGATCGTTGGTCTTATTTGTTGTTTTAGTGTTATATTGCTCTTTTATTACTATATTTGTTATTCAATTTTATGTTTCAAATTGTAAAGGCTTGGGCCTCAATAAAAATCTTATGATGATGTCAACATGTGGGCATGTATTAGCCTGCATGGCATATTTTGCATTCTGTGGCAGGATGCCATGTGTGGGCACTAGGGATGTGTGAACAGAACTGAGTTCGGAAATTCAGTTTGGTTTGGTTTAAAAACCAAGTTCGGTTCAAAAGTTCGGTTCAGTCAACTGAACTATTCAAGTTCGGTTGAATTCCGAACTTCTGAACCAAGTTCGTACATTCAAAACCAGGGTTTTTGGCCAACCAAACAGTTCAGTCGAATTCGACTTCGGTTCGAAAGTTCGGTTCGGTAGACCAAACTATTTGACTTCGGTCCAAACTCAGAACTTCTGAACTGCGTTCGCACATCCCTAGCGGGCACCAGTCCAGGAATACATGCTGAGGTAAGTTGGAAACCAAATAAATGGCTGGGCGGGTTATTGTGCCATTTTTTTTTCATCCCACAATGGTTGTTTTGAGATGGACGGGCTGTCCTACTTCACAGCTAGGGGGCCCATCCATCTAGGTGTCCCGGAAGTCCGGAACACTACTGGCAGAGTGGGCCAGGCAAACCTGGGGCACTGGCCTGAAGCCAAGCAGTGGTCCATCTAATGTGTGGACCCATGCTGCTCCTTCCCTTCCAGCTGGCCATGGCCCCAGGCAACATCATAGCATTTCAGAGTGCAGACGCTCTAGCCAGCAACTCTATGATGTGAGTGGACACTGTGTGGGCAGACTGTGGGCCGGGAAACCTTCCGATTCTGTCTGGGAGCAGGCAGACACAGGGGGGGCATCCCCAGTGGGATGTCCCTCTGTGTTGCACCCCGCTGGGGGAGTGGGTAGTCCCGCATTCATCTGAAAATACCCAGTGTTCTCTTTCCCATGCTTTCCTTTCTCTGTTTAAATCAGTGTTTCCATAACTGTGGAGGCATGAGTTGATGCTGTTAAGATATGACCTGGATGACAAAAGAGAGAAAGAGAGAGATGGGAGGGAGATTGTATCCAGCGACAGGTTTCCTGTAGTTGTGGGATAAGTTTATCAGACAGGTAGCTACACAGCTGGCTGATTTTGATTCCCACTTACATTGGTTGCACCTCCCACACATTTCAATCCCCCCCTCTTTTAGATAAGGAACAAGGAGTTGCTATCCCTCCCCCCTCTCCAAAATAAGCTAACAGAGAGGTGACACAAAGGCACAATAAGGAACAGAAGTCAGGAAGGATGCCCCAAAGTTTTTCTACCCAGCCACATTGCTAATGTTGTTGCAACAACCTAATGCACTGCTGAACAATAGTTCTTTTATAATGCTCAAATTCGCAAGAATAACCTGTAGCTCAAATTGTACACTTTTCAACTCTAGGCTGATAGGTGAGGTCTAACTAACCCAAGAGGGGTACAAAAGAGTTAATAAAACTTTTTTTAGCAAACTTCTACCACTCCATACTCCATGACGTTGCCAACCATAGTGGGCCCAATTGCCCTATGGTGTTCCATGCCCCTTCCCACCTTGTAATTTTTTTAAAATTAAGGTTTTTATTCTGATGCTGCTGGGGGTCTGTTTGACCCCAATTGAAGTGCATGGGAAACTGAAAGTACTATGTGCCTAGGGTGCTGGGGGTAATCTAGAAATCCCCCCCCAAAAAAAATGTTGTTAAAAATTAATAGATGTTAATTTATTTATTTTTAATGCTTGAACCAGAACCTGTTCTTTCCTTCTTTTCTCACAACAAGCGGAAATAGAAGGAAATAAACCATTGTATCAGTTTTCATTAATGATATTTTTGTGTGTACAAAAAAATTGCTACAAATGCTTTTAGGGATCTATTATACCCCAAGCTAAATAAACACTTTACAAACATAAATTGAGTTGTATATTATTATTTTTTTGCAGTTTTGCTGAATGGTGGTGGTGGTGGTGGTGGTGTTAAATGTCGTCCTCCTTTTAGCAGTTTAAAAAATGTTTTATATTTGATTTTATTTGTGTTTTTATATTGTAAGCTGCCCCGGGCTGCCTAATGGCAGGAGGAGTGGGGTACTAAATGGAAAATTAAATAAATAGTAATAAATAAATAATCTTACTAGTGAATCTCCAACGCTGCTTTTTTCATCATAGCTGCTTGCAGAGTTTATATTGAAAAATACTTACCAATCAGCCATATGGGGTTGTTTGGACGCCTCCATTTACTTGCTTAAGTGACCCTTTTGGTCAATAAGGGTTAACATTAAAACCTGTTTTCAGGAAGGTGGTTACATGAAGGCAGATCAGGAGACTTCATTTGCTTGCTAAGTGACCCTTTTGTCAGTATGAGTCAACATTAACATTAACATTAAATTGATCTTTTTGCAGTAAGATTGCTATCTAAAGGCAGATATCAGACTTCATGGAGCCATGTCAGAGGAATACAAAGATAATTAGATAGAATTTCTAATTGCTTGGTAAATACATGGCACCCCAGTTGAAAATTCAGCTGCTATTCCTGTATAGTTGGTAGTGTTAACATTGGGTGTCTTCAGACGTTACGAGATCACGGTGAACCACGGTGAATACCCACCTGTGGTCACCGTGTCTCGAACGTCTGTTTTCGGGGCGCCAGATGTTCGCCACGGTGAATCCCCAAATGGGGTCTGTTTTAACCACGCTTCCCGGGCTAGCCGGGGGAAGGTCCCGGGAAGCGTGGTCAAACGGACCCCGGGCCGGGACCAACGAAAAGTCACATCTGGCCACGCGCCACGGCCCGGGATCCGCAGCGGGATCCCGGGCCACGGCACTTCCGGCCCGACGCGGCGGCCGCAATGGCCCCGCTGCCCGCCCGTCTCCTCGGAGGGCGGGGTGCGGGGTGCGTGGAGGGGGCGGGGCCGTGCGGCCGCACGTTGCACCGCGCGGCCCTGGCCCCTCCCAGATTCCCCGCCGGGATCCCCCCGGCACGTCTGTTGTGGCGTTACGGGGTGACCCCGGCGGGGAACGAAGCCGGTGGTTTCGGTATGGGGCCAAAGGGCCCTGTAATGTCTGAAATCACCCATTGTGGCCATTGTGGGGTATTACTGACCCCTGCTGCCATTTGTTTTATTCCTATTCCTGTCCTTCCCCCACAAAATTTTGATACAGTGTGCATTTTTTTTCTAGAGAGCTGTTTCAAATTAAACCCCTGTTGTTGTTTTTTTTAAATGACTTAATTGGGGTCTGTTTGATTCCATCACTGGATTAGCATAGTGGGCATGTCCAGCTTGCTAGGGTTAAAAAAAAGATTGGAAGATCAAGGGTTCATTCATGGCACTGGGAAGAGATATTGTATATATATTTTTCAGTTCCGTGTCAGGTTTAGGCTGTTGGCTATATTCTGATGTAGGACTAGCTGAGACAGCACACAGGATTGAGATGTCAGGCAATGGGCTATCAGAGCGTCCATGCAGTAGAGAAGTCGTACAGAAATAAATCAATAAGATAAGAAAGTGCTATAGTTCATAGTTCATAGTGCCATAGTTCACGGTGGCCAAGAAGTAGATTTTGATCTATTGGTAGATCACATGCTAGGTTCCATTAGGTCATGGTGTGTGAAGCAGGGTGCAGTCTCTCTGGGGTAAGTCTCTGCAGGATCAGGTCCCAGATGCTGTCTTTAGGGAATTAGCCCAAGTCACTTGCCTTCTGAGAATTAGTTTTAGTTGTGTATCCTCTCTCTACACAGTCTCTTCAGGGAATTATTCGCAGTCACATATATAGTTCTCCACCTTATCTATGCCCCAGGCTGGTTTATCTGCCTTGTACCCTGCCTAGGTATACACAGTTCCCAAGTATAACAGCCAGGTCCCCACAGTCTGCCACTAATGCCGGGAAAAGTCCTCCATCAACCCCATTCCTAACTACCCAGTTAGGCCACAGTCCTTCAGCTGCTACTCACAGGCTCAGGACCCTGGAGCTCTTTGGGCTTTGCCACTTACTCAAAGTCTAGGTGGTTCTCCTGGCTGTCTCAGTCTCACCACCTTATTCAGGACCTTGTCTTTCAGAGAGTGCCAAAGCCCTTCTCAAGCCCAAGTCTAAGCCAGCCCAGGGTCCAGGCTTCTCTAACCTGCTCTGCCTGGGTTCAGTACCCTAGACTGGGCTCCTGCTGAGCCAACTCTCAGGCAGAGATCCTACTGGGCCTGCAGCCAGGCACAGTCAATTCAGGACCTTGGATAAGACTCCTGTTCAGCATAGCTCCCCGCAGAGCTCCTCTCTGGTCTGCAGCCAGACCCAGACTGACTGTCCCATGTCTGGGGCTTCTCTTATATGCTCATAATGGGCAGTTTTAGCCATCTAGTCCCTGACTCTTAAAGGGCTAGAACCTTTTCCCACTCTTCACTCTGGTTTCCACTCTGTAAATCAGTCCAGGCTTACCCAGTTCCACTGGACTGGCTCCACTGAGCCCATTTCCAGCCCTCAGGCTGATGCACGCTCTTTAGGGCTGGCTCTACCACCCCCAGGCTGGCACCTTCAGCCTTCTTAAAGGGTCAGCAGCCCCCAATGGCTGTTCCCTGCTACAGTGTGGTTAGGGGAATCAACCTCTTAAGAGACTACATCTAGGGAGTAGAGTTGGACCTGCACCCCAGGAAGGAGACAGACTAGGAGACCTCCTCCAGGGTGGTGACAAAGGTTCTCTCAAAAAGGGAGTGGTCTGTCCTCCTCTCCACTCTTTAGACCAGTTGTTGAAGTTCCATAGAGCTGGGAGCCAAAGGGAGGGGTCCCAGCTTGACGCACCAGACCAACAGGAGGTGTCTTAGTAGTTCACCTGAGGTTGGTGCCTGGGTCAGATGGATCATGTGCACCATATATTTGGTCACCTCTGCAATAGATTATAATAGAGTTAAACGTCTCTGAAAGCAGCAACAACCTAATAGTAACAATAACAATTACTACTAATACTCTTACTACTCTTACTCTTACTACTACTACTAAATAATAATTAATAAATGCCTGAAGATGATGAATCATTTCTTGCATATCCAGTTGTGAATCCTTTGGTTGAGTTCTTAAAGTACCTTTTTCATATTAATTTTAATTTTACAAATAGGTAAAAGTGATCCCATTCAAAAGTGATTTCAGAATAATTTGTAGAATCCGAAAAAATGTGACTTTATTAAGATGATGTCTAAATGCTTGATCATATAGTGACCTCTGAATGGAGGTTATTCTGGGTATTTTCAGACGTTACGAGATCACGCTTAACCACAGTCAATTCCCTGTGGTGGGAAATGGTCCTGTAACGTCTGTTGGGGAACCGGAAGTTCCCCCCAGATTTTTACCATGCTCAATCCCCACCGGGAATCACATTCACCATGCGATCGGCTGAATCTGCAGGGTCAGCACCTATCGCATGGCGAAGCTGATTCCAGTTGGGGATGAAGGGGCCCGTCATGTCTGGACGGAGATCACGGCCCGGAATCCCTGCTGGGATGCCGGCCTGTGGTCATTTCGGGCGGGCTCTGCAGCCGTATTGGCCGCGGTGCCCACCCATCTCACGAGAGGGTGGGCGGCGAGGGAGCGTGGAGGGGGCAGAGCCGTGCAGCCACACATTGCGCCGCGCAGCCCCGCCCCTCCCCGATTCCCTGCCAGGATTCCCCGGCATGTCTATTGGCCATGCCAGAGTGATCCCTGCGGGGAATCTCAAGGTTGTTTCCTTGACGGGGCAAAGCCACCCCGTCACGTCTGAAAACACCCTCTGTCTGAGTACACTGCAAAGATGAGTAGCTGCAGTTCACGAGGCAGATATGTCCCATGAGGTTACCGTTGTGTTAAAGAACCTTTCATTTCTAGATTATTGGTTTGAACTTGGATATTTAATAATTGCTGTTCCTGATCAATATGGAATAAGCTGGTGCCCTAAGTACATTTCCTAGTAGTGAATAACTATCAGCTTTATAATATTTATTTATTTATTAAATTTATACCCCGCCCCATCCTGAACCCAGCTCGGGGTGGCTTACAATCATAAAATACCATATATAAACATTTAAAACATATAATACAACATATAAAACAGGGCCTGGGACATAAATTACTGGGGGTAGGGGGAATAAAAATCAATAATAATTAAAAAAATTCACAGAGTTGGCAGAATCAATCAGGAAATTAAAACCAAATGAACATTCCAGTTAAGCTACTACTTCCCTCTTTGGGTTGACTCTAAAACCCAGGGATTTAAACTCATTTCTGTGTGAACTGGGAAAGTTTGCCCTGTGACTCCCTGCTGTTCTGTTGCAACGAATCAAAAAATCCAATTTTCACACAGGCTCAGTTCAAAGAAAGAATGGCTAATCAAGAAGCAAATTCAGTGCCCCAAGAGCCAACAGTTCTGGAAATATCACTCTGCAGCTATCACAAAGTCAGAGAAAATGTCGCTTCAGTAATTCCTGTGGTACATAAGCAGAATGTTATGCTGCTAACTGAGAGCCTTGAGTTCAAGTTTGCGCCTTTGAATTCCCATACTTTAGAGTGATGAGTGATGAAGAGATGTCAGCATAGGGATATGATTCCTTTCCAATACAGGGACTGCTGGCCGCATGGATTACTGAGAATTCCTTCCTGCTGAGACACAGAGCATTGGCACCGATTCCAAAGAATCCAAGCTGAAGGCAAGTTGTCAAAACAACAGTTTCCATCTGGGGGAAAGTGGGATAAAAATAGAGAAAGGAAAGTGGGATGTGAAAAGTTAGACAAAGCCACTTTTGCAACACTGGAATAATGACAACAAACTTGAAAAGTGTATTGCTGTTTTGACCATGAGTCTGGGTAGATTTGGGCATTCTGGTGACTGGGATTTATTTTTCCTTTCTGTTTTTTCTTCTGTGTGTGTTAATATGCAGGATTGGTGCACGGACTTTTGCCACACTTGGCAAAGAAAATTTTGATTTCTCCCCACTCCCCTAGTCGCAGGGTGACTGGGGATGGGGTGGAGAGGAGGGGTCTTCCCCCTTCAACTTGTCACCCTAGGCAGCCACCTGTGCTGCCTATATGGTTATGCAAGCCCTATTAATGCTCTCCCTTTCTTTCATATATTGCTTTATATTAGACCACTATACTGAGGATCAGGCTCTAGGCTGGTGATTCCAATGGGTAGGATTGGACTCCTTCCCATAGGCTTAAGAAGAACTGCAAGATGTACCATAGCTGCTATTGCAGACCTAAAGCTATAGTTGCCCCATGTTGCCTGACTCTGCTCATTAGATGTGTTAACATTTTCATTGGGTGTTTGCTAACAGAGGAGAGGGTAGGCCCTTGAAGTCCATGTCCCCCATTGCAGCCACCACCTCAGGGGCGGCTGGTGGGTTTTGAGGTTGGAGGGGCAGTAAGGCCGGTGGGCGGGCAATGGTGGGCAGAGCCAGGGCAATGGTGGGTGGAGTCAGGGCAACGGTGTGCGGCATAACCCAGCAGCAAGGAGTTCCAAGGGTTAATGTTAGCTGGACATTACATTACATTACTTAATCAAGCAATTTCAGTTAGGTTAGGCAGGTTATAATCACCTCCTCTGCCAGGTTTAAAACAGGCAGACAACCTTAAACCTCACTTGCAAACAGTTTTAGCAAAGACACACACACACACACACACACACACACAC
>QEPC01014039.1:85780-97282 GCA_003113815.1 Sphenodon punctatus
TGGAAGGTCAAACATTACAGGGAGGTGTCAGTCACTGAGGAGCAGACTTCCAGGCACCAGGGGTGGAGAGGCTTGCAAGAAACAAAACTATCTTCCTCCCCCCTTTCCAACACCTTCTGAGCTAGTCACTGTTACTGAACAGCAGGCATTTCAGAAGGCTCCCTCTCCCAGCATTTCCCAGCTCCCCAATCCATTGCAATCGTACTCCCAGTTCACCCATCCAACCCATCTACCCCCATATTCTCATTCACTTATTTAGCTTAGCTTAGATAGATTTAGTGGTTATTTTTTTGTTTTTACCCCTCCCTGTGTTCCCTGTGTTCTATCTTCTTTCCTCCCTCCCCCTCCATTGAATACTTTCCCTCTCCCATATATTCCATCCCAGATTCCCTTCCCTTCCCCTGTTTTTTCATTTAGAGTAGGATTATTAGATTGCTTTAAGTTTCATTTCAGTTTTGTACCCCTCCTTGTGTTGTTTGTGATTCCCCCCATCCCAGATAGATAGATAGATAGATAGATAGATAGATAGATAGATAGATGAGTTAGCTTAGTGATAGAGATAGTGTTAGTGATTTAGTTTTAGTGTTTGTAGGAGTAGACCTGTGTACTTATTAGATAATCCATTTAGTTAATAGCATTTAGAATAGTTAAAAGCAGTTAGATTTAGTGTAGATAGATAGATATAATATTAGATTAGCCTGCAGGCTGTCCAGGTGAAGCAGCAGAAGATGGAGGCATACGGCCAGTATGTCTCCACCGAGCTGCACAGCGTGCAGCTGGACCACCGGGCGGTCTCCAGGGGGCATAGTGAGCTGAAATATGTGGTGGAGTATGCCGTGGTCAACAACATGGTGGACCCCTCTGAGGTGACCAGCCCTCAGGACTGTGAAGCGCTCCAAGACCTGTTGCCTTTCCTCCAATTACCGGGGGACAGGCACAGTGGCAGCAGAGACTCTTAGTTTTATATTAATTTATAAGTTTCCTTTGTTTTATTAAATGTTGTTGTTGTTGTTGTTGTTGTTTTCTTGTATTGTAAATAGTTTTAAGTAAAGTTTTTATATTTATTGTTATGAGCTTCGCTTCACCTGTCCAATCTTTTATCCCTACATGATGAAGTTCTGGCTGGCAGGTGGCAGAATCTCATACAGCTTGTTGATCCCTTCCAGCAGCACCTGCCACCTCATGTAGCATAGTTATTAACCCAAAGATGTGCTGTGCCAGCAGCAGGGTCTCAACTAGCAGAAAGCCCCCCAGGAGGTGCAGGGCTTGTGTTTGTGTGGGTAGGTGTCTGTGACAGAGAGAAAGAGAGACAGGATCCTTGGCAGCGGGCAGCAGGTGGCGGGAACTAGTGGTCAGAGGGTCTTTTAGTTTCAGCAGCCAGATTCAGTGGGCATCCGCAGGTGGGTGGAGACAGAGGAGTAGACTTTTGGGGAGGGGGACCAGGCTGACATGCAGGCAGCGGTCTTCTGGATGCAATGGAATGGAATGCAGCCCCCAGTGACTGGAATGATGATCCCATAATCTTGTTGATGGTTCCTGGGACGGGCAGGCATGACTGAATCAGGGATAGTGGAATGACAGCCTAAAGCCTATGGGGCACACTTCATTTGATCAGGCAATAGGTGGTAGCAGGGCAACAGGTACAGGGACGCACCGCACACAGGCAGGCAGGCACTGGCAGGCAGGCAGGCACATATAATACTTTGTGTGTGTTATATTCCATCTCATTATGGTAGGTTTGCTGTGTACTGGATGTGGGCAATGGGCATTAATGGGCGCATGAGCACAGATGGGAGTTCTTCCTGGTTCTGGCAGGTGGCTGTCAGGATATACATACCTCTCCCCTCTAACTCCCATCTCCCTTGTTCTATCTGGGAACCTCTCTCTCTCTCTCTGGCCATATAGTGCTGGTGACAGCATGGGTGGGATCATGTCTGTCTTTCCTTCAAACAGTGTGTGGACTCTCTCTCTCTCTCTCTCTCTTGGCAGCAACCTGCATGGGTAGACAGGCACCTTGGCATGAGAGGCAAGAAGGCAGGCTGAGGCATGCTTTGAGCTTTGCGGCAACCTGGGGTACAGAACACTTGGCACAGACATCATATAGGCCTGTCAGCAGCAGCTGTTTCTTTATGCCATGGCATCATGGCACAGACAGCATATAGTCCTGGCCTGGGGGTCATTGGCACTGGAAGAAGCAGACATTGGTGGCCATGGTACAGAACCATCGGCACAGATAGCATATAGGCCAAGGATCTCTTAGACAGTCGATCCCAAGAGATAGGAGGGAGTTGTTGTGAAGGGACCGGCTGGTGCTTGGGAAGGTGAGGAGCAGGCAGGGGCTGGAGTGGCTGCTTCTCGATGAGGTGGAAAGACATTACAGTGTGCGAGGAATGATGGCCCAGACCCATCGTGGTGGGTCCCAGGGCTAATGTGGCACCTTCTAGGTTTGGCCACAGCCCTCCCTAACTGTAACTTGGCCCCAGGACGCTGGCGGTGGGTCCTGGCACTGGAGTCTCTGCTTCTTGTCATGTGGTGGAAAGACATTGGAATGTGTGAGAAATGACGGCTCCAAACCCATCACGGTGGGTCCTGGGGCTAAGGTGGCAGCTTCTGGGTTTTGGCCACAGCCCTCCCTGTCTGTAATTTGACCCTGATGGCGGGTCCTGGGGCTGGAGTGGCTCCTTCTCGATGAGATGAAAAGACATTGCAGTGTGCCAGGAATGATGGCCCCAGACCCATCACGTTGGGTCCCGGACCTAAGGTGGCAGCTTCTGGGTACAGCCCTCCCTGCCTGTAAATTGGCCCCAGGACCCTGATGGCAGGTCCTAGGGCAGGAGTGGCTGTTTCTCAATGTGGTGCCATGACAGCGCCCTGTGTGAGGAATGACAGGTCCAAGAACAAGTGGCACAGACAGCATGGGTGGCATTGGCAGCAGCAGCAGACATTGGGTTGTCCAGGCACAGAACCTGTGGAACAGCAGAGACAGCAGCACCAGGATTTACCTGTACACAGCCCCCCTGGATTGTTGGATTTAGTAGGGAATAGCTCCCAATACAGCAGCAGATGGCAGCAGAAGGATTGTGTTGGCACATTTGGATTGGTCAGGGCAGAGCACCCCTGGACCAGCAGTGGTGGGATTAACACACCAGTGGTGCACAATCACCCAGGGTTGTCAGGGTAGGCAGAGACAGGCACTGTGTCATGAGAGGCAGGCATACGGAGGTGGGGTTCAAGCTTTGCAACCTGGGCGGGTGGGCAGGAGGGCAGTGTGGCATGAGCAGAAGTCAGGCAGACAGGGGCAGTCTTTGATCTAGACCACCTGGGCAGGCGGGCAGGCTGTCAGGCAGCACGTCATGAGCAGAAGGCGGGCAGACTGAGGGAGGCAGGTTTCAAGCTTTGCAACCTGGACGGGCGGGCGGCAGGCAGCATGGTATGGGAGGCAGTAGGGAAGGTGGGCATGGGCAGGCTTTGAGCTAGGCAACGTGGGTGAGCAGACAGGCACCTTGGCATGGGAGGCAGGAAGGTGGACTGAGGCATATTACTTTGAGCTTTGCAGCAAGCTTGGTGGGCAGACAGGCAGCGTGGCATGAGAGGCAGTAGGGCAGGCAGGCTGGGACATTGGCAGCAGGGCACTCTGATAGGCTAGCAAAGACTGTGCAGTGCGAGAGAGCGAGAGCCAGTCAGCGTCACATAGGTGGGCCAAGATCGTATAGCTAGCCATAGGCCGGCTGGCAGGCTTACAGTTTGTTTCCCAATGCCACCCTGCATCCTGAGGTCAGTCAGATAAAGCGTCTGAGGCCATGTAGTATGAGAGAGAGAGAGAGAGAGAGAGAGAGAGAGAGAGAGAGAGAGAGAGAGGGAGAGAGGCAGGGCGGGTGTAAGGCATTAGGAGGGAGAGACAGCACCTCAGCAGCACACAATAGCAGTAGCCCTAGCCCACATTGAGGAGGAGGAGGAGCCCTGTCCCAAGACTGGCCCTGGCATGGGATGGATGGCATGTGCTACTGCACCATCACTCCTTGTCTAGGGGTAGCTCAGGGAATCCCAACAACAGAAGGTTCACCTTCAGAAAGAGCAACTGCTCCACCAACTTGGCCCACAGTCTCAGGCGGTGTGGGGAATAAATGTCTCCTGCCACAGAGAACACCCACTCGCTGGTGACACTGATTGGTGGACAGGACAGGATACCCTTGGCCACTTTGGACAGGGCCGGCCACTAGTTGACCTTGCCAGCCCAGTATGCCATGGGATCACTGCTTGGATCAATGCATGGCTCCTCATCCAGGTAGATCTCCACTGCTGCTGAGGTGCCATCATACTCCCTCTGGTAGCTCTGGGTGGGCACCACTTGCCATTCTGCCCTCAGTCATGCTGCTTGCCCTTTTGTGCTGGGTCCCACGCTCCCCAGAGTGACCTGCACATAGGAGGAGCTCCTGGCAGTAGGGGTCTTGCTGCTGCTGCTCATCCTGCTGCTGGTGCTGCTGCTACCGCTAAGGCTGGGGGCAGGAATAGACCCAGATGGCTGCAAGGGGTCGCTGCTCCAACTCCCACCATCCCCAGAGGCATCCTGATGCATGGCCCGCTTTGCCTACCGGACCTTCTGCATCAGCGCACCCTTCCGGAGGTCATAGAATGCTGTCTCATGTGCCATGCTGCCCTTGATCCTGGGGTCCAGCATGGTGTTCAGGACATATTCCTCCTGGTGCAGGAGCTCATCAAAGTGCACAATCAGCTCTGCCTTCAGCTTCCATGCCAGGTCAAGCACCTCATCGGAGATCTTCCTGCCCGGAGGGCCACAATCCTTCCCCCTGAAAATCTCGTCCAGGCTCCTCTGGAGTCTATGGACCAGCGGGGTCACCTGGATGAGGGTGGTGGTGGAGCTGCTCATGGTCTCCGTCATGGCCAGGAACAGTCTCAGGACGAAGACCGTGTGACAGAGAATCTCCCATTCCTCCCTGTTGTACCCTGGAGGTGCCTCAATGTCTGTCTCCAGTTCAACCAGATGCAGGGCGGCTTTCTGCTCAAGATGCCGCTCGAGTATCAGGAACTTGGAATTCCACTTGGTGGAGACATCTTAGATGAGCTTGTGCACCGGGGACCCTTGCTCGGCCTGCTTCTCCCGGAGGAGCTCACTGCCCTTCACGCTGTTGACCTTTAAAGCCCTAAATGGCTTCGGCCCTGCCTATCTGCAGGACTGCATCACTCTCCGGGTCCTGGAATGACCCCTGTGGTCCTTGAGGTCTCCTGGGTTTCCTGGGTGTCCACTATGAGGAGGGCATTCCCCGTGGCTGCATCGTGGCTGTGGAACTTCCTTCCATCGGAGATCTGCTTGGCTACCAGCCTCCCCTCTTTCCACCAACAATGTGAGACCTGGTTGTTGTTCCTCCAGGCCTTTCCCGAGGGAGATGGGGTGGGTGGGTTGACGGACGGGGTTTTTATATTGGTTTTTTAAATTGTAATTATTATTGTTTATTTTAATGTTTTAAAATGTTTTTTAAATGTGAGCCGCCCCCAAATGCCTGAGGCAGGAGGGGGCAACATATACATTTTAAGATAGATAGATAGATAGATAGATAGATAGATAGATAGATCCAATGGTCTATCTAGCCAACGTCTTGTTTCCAACAATGGTAAGGTTGGTTGTAATGCATCAGACGAGGGCTTCTTTAAGGAATACTGGCTGGTGCCTTGGCCCTGCCACCAGGGACTATAAATACCCAGGCTGGTGAAGTTTCTAGCAGTCAGTGCCTGACTCTGGAAGAATACAGACTTCAGCCAGAGCTTGCTAGCCCTGGGAAGTCTCGAGAGTGTTGATTGACTCAGCTGCCAGGTTGAGATCCCATATGTAGGGCCTGCTTGATGGCCTACTAAGATATAGACTGTGATGTTCCAGTTTTATGGAGTAAAGAAGGCAGATTTGCTGAGATTGACCTGAGACTCTGTTGTCATGGGAGCCAGGCTTACTGTTTGCAGGGTCATAATAGAGTCATCTGTTCCATAATATTTCCTCCCAGCCCCTGATATTCGGGGGGTCTCTTCCTCTGACCAATTTCACTAATAACTGTTTATGGAGTTATCCTCAAACAACTTATCCAGTCCTTCTTGCTTGTGGGAGGGGCCTCATCAGGGTCTCTGTTAAGGTAAGAGCAAGTGTTCCTGTACCATCTGGAAATACCTACCTTTTGGGAGTGCTTGTAACTGTTCATCGATATTTCTTTAATTAATTGTTTCTATGCTTCTGCAGTTGTCAAGATTGGCTTCTGCAAGTTGCCATAATAATTCTTCACTTTTCATACTTTTCCAACAGTTTCTGGTATTTCCATAATTTCTCATCAATTTCTGGTATTTTCATCAGTTTCCACCAATTTCCAATATTTTGCATCAATGTATTTCAAATCACTTTCCATCATTTTTGGCAGTTTTAAGTCTTTTTCCAATATTTTCCCATCAATTTCACACCATTTAGTCAATAATTTAAAACACAGACCCTTTACAAATGAGATGCACACATGCATGTACACTGTGTTGGCATACACGGGTGTGTCTCAGTTTCACAGTGCTGGTGGGTTGGTGGGCATATGTATGCCCTCCTGCGTACCACGGATCCCCACCCACCTCCACCCATCACCCCTGCATGGAGCAACTGGCAAAAATGCAAGTTGTTCTGTGCGGGGGCATACATGGGGATGCAGGGGGATGGCCACTTAGCAGTGGCCTGTTTAAAAAGAAACTTGGTGTTAGAGGTTCAATTCATTTTGTGTTAGGGCAGCATACTGACAAGCGCACGCTACTGAAAAACTACCATAAATACCAAACAATTTTGTTTCCCAATTGGGAACAAGCAAAAAATAGCAAAAAGCTGGTAAGTTTCCTCATTGCGCGAGTGAAGACAAATGACCTGTTTCCACTGGAAACAGAATTCACTGTGATTGCTCATTTTAAGCCTAGTCTTTTTACAGAGCCCCATGATTCTAAAGGATGTTTCTATGCCACAGGACTGCTCTGTGTTCTTGGGCACAACAGTCACTCCTTGTTGTTTCCCTGTAAAATGGCCATTGTAACACTTCCCATTATCCGATTTGTCTGTTTAGACTGGAAATTCTCTGGAATAGAGTCTGTATCTCCTTTTGTGTCTGTACACCATCCCACATAATACAGATTCAGAGGAGGGTAACAAAGATGCTAAAGGGTCTGGAAAGGAAGTCTTATGCGGAAAGTTGAAGGAACGAGGTCTGTTTATCCTAGTAGAGAGGTGACAGGGGAGAGACACAATAGTTGTCTACAAATATCTAAAGGACTGCCACCAAGAAAATGGCAAGGGAATGTTCTCCATGGATACCAAGGGCAGGACTAGAAATAATGGACTCAAGTTAGAGGAAGGAAGGTTTCAGTTAAATATCAGGAAAAACATCCTAACAGTGGGCATAATCCAGAACTGATACGTGCACGATATTCTCGTGGTTTGTATACATGCCACAGTCCCCATAATGGGGGTGCACGTGGCTTGTGTGCTTGATGCAAGCATACATCACATGGGCCCTCACACCCTCATCCACAGGGCTTGGGACCTTCCCCACAAAGAGGCGTTCGGCAACGCAACAATTTGCCTAGGGAAGTTCTGGGCTAAGTTTCCAGTGCTGGAGGTTTTCAAAGAGAGGCTGCACTGCCTCTCTTTGAAACATCGGGGATGTAGCTGTTTTCATCCTGCATCCAAGGTGCTTGGGCGAGATGATTCTTGAGGTCTCTTCCAACTCTGTGATCCTAACTTGACTTCTAGACACTGCTATTAGTAGGGATGGGCAAACGCGGTTCGGAAGTTCGGAGTTCAGACCGAATTCGACCATTTCGGTCGACCGAACCGAACTTCTGAACTGAACTCGATTTTCAAACCGAAGCAAACCGAACCGAATTTCCGAACTTGGCTCTGTTCGCCCATCCCTAAAAGATAATATTCCATTTAGTTCAATGGGGTTTGAATTTCCGAACTTTGTTCGGAAGTTCGGAGTTCGGACCGAACTTGAACAGCTCGGTCGACCGAACTGAACTTCCAAACCGAACTGAATTTCCAAACTGAATCGAACCGAACTGAATTTCCAAACTCGGTTCTGTTCTCCCATCCCTAACTATTAGGCAAAAAAATGGGAACGGAAAGTATGAAGTAATTTCAGGCAGTGGAGTTAGTTACGCAGCACAAGCAAGAAAGAAATCAGATTTTCTGCATCCAAGTTGAAAAACCTTCTTCCAAGATGAAGTCTAATGAAAATTAAAACAGACAAATTAGAATTCCAGGGAAGAGTCTGATTCTTATGAAGGTCTGTCTTGGCGTGTGCTGTTATTTGGTGAGGGCAGATATTAATACAATATTAATGTTTTTATTTTATAGTTTGAAACAAAATCTAATTCAGTCCTAAATAAGGAAAAGTCTTTGCCAGATATCAACTATACAATTCTATACTATAGAGCAGACTGCTTCACTCTGAGTCTAATGAAGCAAGTACTAAATAATATTTCAATTTTCCACTTTTTTTGTTCAGTATTTTCACTCTTTTTGTTTCCAATATTTATTTAAAATAACTGAATATCCAAACAAAGATGACCAAAATACCGGGTTGTTAGTGTGTATGTGAATATTTGTTTTGGTTTTAATATGCAAATAATAATCATGAATATAGAATTCACCATTTATTCCAGCTTTACCCCATTCCTTTCGTTTTATTTATTTATTTATTTATTTATGCCCCACCCCATCCAGCCTCACAGCAGCTTGGGGCAGCATACAGAAGTTATATATATATATTCTCTACTAAACCACGCACTACACTGGACCACAACAGCTGTATCCCTGCAATTAATAGTAAATTAAGCAGTGGCCATAACTGAATACTGAGGCTCTTTTTTCAAATGAAGACTTTCATATTTTCACTATTTTCAAGTGATGCAGCTTCCACCACTTTCCTGAGAGATTATTGTACAATCTCATTTCATTTATATATATATGAAAGTCTTCATTTGAAAAAAGAGCCTCAGTATTCAGTTATGGCCACTGCTTAATTTACTATTAATTGCAGGGATACAGCTGTTGTGGTCCAGTGTAGTGCGTGGTTTAGTAGAGAATTTGGTCACAGTGATTTCAGCCATAAATAATCCAGACAGATTCTGACAGTTCTGAAAGTAGCAACCACCTAACAAGGGAGCTTAGGAAAACAGATTCCTCCCGAGTAAAGAGAACGAGAGATTGCTCCAGTTACAATTATCTGCAAGCCTTTAACCATCCCTCGAACTTGCTATAGTTCATGCCTTGGTGTCTTTGTAATAGCATTCATTGGTTGTTATGGAATTTGAAAATAAGTTTAAAAAAGGAGGGAAGGATGTATTTTGTGTCACATGTTCAGGGCCAGTCTGCACACAGAAGGAATTGCTTAGCGGGTGTGTATTTCATAGGACCACATCATTAGAGAAACGAGAGAAGTCCTTTTAGGTTATTTAATCCCACCCTGCTGCCAGTGCAGGATTGTTCCCCCACAGTGCCACACATAACGGTGTTATCCAGACTATTTTCAAGTGATGCAGCTTCCACCACTTTCCTGAGAGATTATTGTACAATCTCATTTTCAAAGCTAATTTCCCCCTGATGTTCTACTTGTTTTTCTTTTTCCTCATTCTATTGGATTGCTCCAATTTATCCCTCATCTTCTCGCTTGGGGTTGATTTCTACCCTGGGTGCACATCTCTTGCAGAAACGTGCAGGTTAATGGTTCTCCAACATTGCCCTTTTGTTTGTTTGCTTATTTGATTTTTACATTTTTAACCCACCCTTCTCGCCTAATGGTGACTTGGGGCAGCTTCCTTTTCCTGTAGAACAATAAAATATTAAAAATACAATAATAATATAAATATATATTATAAAACAATACTAAAACCAAAATTCTTCATACCCAACAAACCCCCCAACCCCTTAACCCATCCCACCCTCCCTCTCCCTCTCACCAGACCTCCAGGAAGATGCTTCCAGATTACCGCAGGGCTCAGGGAACAAGATGATCCTTCAGATAAGTGGGACCCAGGCCATGTAGGGCTTTATAAGTCAATACCAGCACCATGAATTGGGCCTGAAAGACAATAATCAGCTAGTGCAATGCCTGGAGCACAGGTGTTATATGCTCCCTGAGGCCCTTCCCCATAAGGAGGTGGACTGCTACATTTTGCACTAGCTGCAACTTCTGGACCATCACCAAAGGCAGTCCCACGTAAAGTGCATTACAATAGTCTAGCCTTGAAGTGACAAATGCATGGATTACAGTAGTGAGATCAGAGTCTGAGACATATGGGCGGAGCCTCTTCACCAGATGTAATTGGCAGAAGGTGCCCCTAGCCACAGCCGACACCTGCAAATCCATTTGATAGCTCATTGAATACCCAAGATGGTATTTGAAAATGCTGCATGCTGGTACTATTCATGGGTGTGAAATTAGGCACCTGATTCAGCTCTAAACTGGTGACTGGAAAAATCATGTAATGTCTGTAAATAATCTGAGCAACTGGATGTAGCTACAGCAAAACCAGCGTCTCTCAGAGTTTCCATTCATCTGATTTTCACCTGGACTGTCGGGAATTGGTGTTCAGGTTGATATAAGAAGTGGATACCAGTGTCTATTATATGGAATCCATGGAGCTGTGGGATGCGTCTGTTCAGGGTGGGCCCCAGGGTTTGTGAGGCCATGTGCGAAGTCTTGATGCGGAGCCTAATTTGCATAATTAGACCACACCTAATTATGCAATGTATACATTTATATAACATTTACTCCCTCTGGACAGGAAGGATTCCCATTCTGCACGGAACAGCCATGGAAAATGGTGGTTACTCTGTGGGTGTAGATGAGTGGGGTGAGTGGGGATGTGTGTGCTTCCGTGAGCATGCCCTGCCCATGCACCAGTGCACCCACGGACCCACCCACCCCGGCAGAGCCATGTAATAACGGTCTGTGAGAAGCCACTCAAAGAACAGAAGGTTTCTGCCTTGTAAACAAGGTTCTTTGAGATGTCTGTGAACATTCTCACAACACCCACCCTTCCAGCCCCGGGTGGATTTTTTTCTTATATTCCTAGAAAGGGTTGGAAGGAACTGTCATTCTGAGGGGGAGAGTGCTCCTTATACTAGAGGAGCTTGAGACCATCATGTGGTCTATTATTTGAACAGGGTGAATATGCACAACTAGGGGTGGGAAACCGGTAGAATCCGGTATCCGATAATGCCGGTATTGGGTGTACCGGCATTATCGGATTCGGCCCGGTAATCCGGGCCCGGTACCGGATTCCGGGGTGCCGGATTTTTTTGCATTGCAGCCATTTAAAAATGGCTGCAATGTAAAAAAGTTTAAATCCCCAGCCAAATAGTTTTTTAAAAGAAAAACCCTCCCCGAGTCCAGGCTGCGCGGGTGGAAGGGGGGACACCCCCCACCCACCCTGCCCAGCCTGGCTTTTTGTTTTAAAAAAAGAACAGAC
>QEPC01014039.1:97774-130030 GCA_003113815.1 Sphenodon punctatus
GCCAGGCTGGGCAGGGTGGGTGGGGGGTGTCCCCCCTTCCACCCGCGCAGCCTGGGAGGGGGAGGGGGAGGGATATTTCATTGGTTTCAATGGGGACACAGCGCCCCATTGAAACCAATGGATTAAATCCGGTACCGGTATACCGGATTTAATCCGGGAATCCGGTTTTCCCAGAACCGGTAACCGGTAAAATCTGGTAGCCGGTAATGGGTCCGGGGCCCGCCCCTATGCACAACCCAGTTGTGAGAATGTTAGATGCCATCTCGTAGAACCTTCTTGACAAGGAAACAACCTTCTGATCACTCCCACGGGGAGGAGTTGTTTGTAAACAAACAGCTATAGCTCCCAGATCGGTGTCCTGCTGCTGCTGCTGCTGCTGCTACTAGCAGACAGAGGCAGGGGAGGGATGGGGACTGGAGGAGCCAGGGAGGGGAGGCAGAGGAACTTAATGGGAGAGAAGCTGGATGCAGAGAGAGACAAAGAAAGGGGAACAGAGGGAGAAACAAGGAGTGTAACATTCACGAAGATGTGAGGTCCCAGGTGCACGTGCTTGGCTTAGTTACATTGAGAATTAGAGTTGGCTGGTCTGTGTGGTGAGGATATGAGTACACAGACCTCAGGTAACAGATTGTACAGGATGGAGGGTATCAGCAGGAGTTAGGTAAGGGGAGAGAGGAGTCGGGGATACATGCATTACAGATGGACATTGCTTGCATGTTCTGTACTTGATGCACAAACTCAACCTGCATTCAGAGTGTGTGTACCTTGAATTGGACTCTGATTATTTCAGTCATTTCAGGATGTTGGTTACTTTGGTCTAATCATTTCAGAATTTGGGTATTTGTTCTATTGCCCAATAATATTCAGCACTGTTGCATACCAACCAGTTATGATATGGTGATAAAAGCAATTGTCACCGTATCCCAGAATGAGACAAGGACACAATCAAAGGAGTTTAATGGTCGTACTCTTTATTAAGCTAACACAAAATTTGAGTGGCAAATTAGTCAAAGCAATTTTGGGTCCAGTAATTGCACAAACTTTAACTATCAACTTAAACTTTCAAAGAGTAACAGATAGGGATGGGCGAACAGAACAGAGTTCGGAAATTCGGTTTGGTTCAGTTTGGTTTGAAATTCGAGTTTGGAAATTCAGTTTGGTTCGGTTTGAAATTCGAGTTCGGTTCGGAAGTTCAGTTCGGTTGACCGAACAGACCAAGTTCGGTCAAATGCCGAACTTCCGAACCAAGTTCGGCCATTCAAAACCAGGTTTTTTGGTGTGTGTTGCCACTAGGGATGGGCAAACAGAATGGAGTTCGGAAATTCAGTTCGGTTCGGTTCGGTTTGAAATTTGAGTTCGGTTTGGAAGTTCGGTTTGGTCGACTGAACAGACCGAGTTCGGTCCGAACTCCAAACTTCCGAACCGCATTCGCCCATCCCTAGCTATGGACTGGGTCTCATATATTGATTATGCTTTAACTTTGAATATATATATCCCGCTGAAGAAGGGGTGGTGACCCCGAAAAGCGCTTGGGATTTATTTTATTGGGATTGTTCCTTTTGAACAATATGATTGCATTATTTTAACATTTATTATTCATGAATTTTTTCTCCTGTATATGCTTACAATTTCAGGATTTATACCTTTGGATTTTACATATTTGTCTTTAGGGGCACAGGAGGCCCTATACTGTATATAGAGATTGATTTCATAAATTCTATTTTATATAGTACCTCTGGTTTTTGTTTTGTTTGGGATAAGATGAAACCCTGTGGTACTCCACACATGAGGCCCCGGAGGGAAGATGAAAATTCCCCCAGCACCACACGCTGTGGTCTCCCAGCCAGGAAAGAGTGGAACCATTCAAGAACAGTCACACCAATCCCTGCCCGGTCCGGCATCTGAGTCACCAACAACTCATGATCAATGGTATCAAATGCAGCTGAGAGATCTAATAGGATCAACAGGGTCAAACGTCCCCAGTCCAACTCACGGGAGAGGTCATCGGCCAAGGCCACAAGTGCAGTCTCCATGTCATAACCCGGATGAAAGCCCGACTGCGAGGGATCGAGAAAATTAACCTGGTACAAATGCCCCTGAAGCTGCTGAGCCATGACCCATTCAATAACCTTCCCTAAAAAGGGAAGGTTAGAGACCGGTCGATAACTGGCAGGGGTGCCAATGTCCAAAGATGGTTTCTTGAGCACGGGCCGCTCCTTGAGACAGTCCGGCACCCCGCCCTCCCCAAAGGAGGCATTGACTATCCCCGCCAGCAGTGGCCCCAGTGCCTCCCAGCTAGCCTTAACCAACCAGGACAGGCATGGACCTAGTTCACAATAGGTGGCTTGAACAGTCCCAAGAGCATCCCCCGCATCTAAGGGTGACACCGCCTGAAACTGATCCCATAAAACAGGACAATAAGGGGCTTCTACTGCCTCTGACCCATTCCCTGCTAAAAAATTTGCATCAAAATGGTGGTGAATTTGAGCGATTTTATCATCAAAAAAGTCTGCAAACAAATCATAGTGAGCATTTGATGGCTCTATGTACAGGCACAGGGAGGCCAGACTGACTAGCCCCCTCACCACCTGAAACAGCTCAGCCGGGCGGTACTTAGCGGATGCAATGAGGGCAGCAAATAAAATCTTCTTTGCTGTCCGCAACGCAAGGGCATAAGTATGTAACCAGACTCTATACCACAATCGGACAACTTCAGCATGCAAATGATACCACCATCGCTCTAATCGGCATCCTTCCTGCTTCATCTGCTGCAGCTCCCCGGTATACCACAGGGAGCTGCGTTGTCAGAAATTTGGGAGTGGATGTCTGGGAGCCACACAGTCGATGGCCTCCGTTAGCACAGTATTCCACCTGGACATGAGGTCATTGAGTAAGCAGCCATTGAGGTCAGAGGAAACATTCCCTAGAGCTATCTGGAACCTTTCAGGTTCCATAAGTCTTCAGTGGCGGACCAACCTAATTGGTTCCACACCGACATGTACCAGGATATCCGCCAGGAGGAGATGATGATCCATCCATGACAAGGGCACTGTTGAAACCTCCACCACCAACGGATCCCCTGCCTCAAGGCCTGTGCAAAATATCATGTCCAGGGTATGTTCTCCAACATGTGTGGGGCCCACTACTCTCTGAGACAGGCCCATTGTTGCCATGGTGGCTATGAATTCATGCTCCACCCATCCAAGACTGGCATCGGCATGGATATTGAGGTCCCCCAGAACTATCATCCCTGGGGACTGCAAGATCACCTCCAAAACCATCTCGGTCAGTGCGTGCAGGGAGGCTGCCGTACAGGTGGGTGCATGATATATCAGCAGTATTCCCCCACTCTGTCTCCAGCCAAATCCAACCCCAGATGGAGACCCTCTATATCCATGATAGATCTCAAAGGAAATCTCCTCATAGACCAGGCATTCTTCAAAATAATGGCTACCCCCCACCCACCCCCAGTTCCTCCAGTTGCAGCTGATGCTGCACAGACTACCAAGCTGGAACAAGATCAGCCAATATAGGCCGCAATTCATTGTCCAGCCAGGTCTCCATGACACGTGCGAGGTGGGCCGCCTGGTCCAGGATCAACTCCCAGACCACAGTTGACTTGTTAGCCACCGACCTCACATTTATCAGCATTAGACCAAGGCCAGGGGCCCTCTGAACCCTGATCACCTCTGATGTTCTTATGGAGTAGCAGCAGGCCAAAGTCCTGTGGTTGGCTGGGGACGCCCTTCTTGAAGTCCCCCGGGTTTCCCAGGTGTCGACCATGAGGAGTTCTTGGTGACTGCACCATGACTGTGGAACTCCCTCCCGGTGGAGGTCCTCCCCTCTTTCCATAAAAAGTGTAAGACCTGACTGTTCTGCCAGACCTTTACTCAGGGAGATGGGATGGGTGGGCAGGGTTAGGGTGGGGTTTTATTGTGGGTTTTTTTTGGGGGGGGGGAATTTTGGGAATGCTGTTTTTTAATTAATTTTATTATATGTTTTAAAATGTTCACCGCCCCAAGATGCTTGGAGCAGGAGGGGGCAGCATACAAATATTATTATAAATAAATAAATTAAGGGGGTGACACTGGGTGTTTTTACACACACATTTCTCCTGGATGTTTGCTTTTACATTCTGAGCTTTCTGTATGTCTAAAGAACTCACCCAGATCTTAAACATCCGAATCTTTGAATTTCTGCATAGAACTTCTCCCAGAACTTTTGTTTGTAAAAAGTTCTCCTGGTAAACTGCTTTGCTCCAGGCAACTGTGGTCACTTGGTTTCCTTGGCAGTCTATCACATCTACAGTTGTGGCTACTTTAGGCTGCCTCAGGGCAGTGTTTGTGTGAAGAATGCACCCAGGAACTGCGTCAGGGCAGTGCGTGTGTGAAAAATGAATCCGGAACTTACTTGTGGACTTGTAAACCCAGAGAATTGAAAAATCCAGAACTTTAACGTGTGTGTAAAAATGCCTTTGAGTTAAGTTCCCTTGACTCAAAGACCTGCTCCTTGAAATTAAGAAGTCACAATGAAGGATGGGGCCTAAATAAAGGGAAGATCTGTCCCTTGTCCTCCCAACTCATCCCATATTTTACACCCCAGAGCATGTGCACCTGATGACACTTCTACTGCAAGACAGTTGAGAGCTGAATCCTGGTTTAGTGGCTTACTACCTGTTCACACATTTGCTCCATGGTCCAGCCAACATGGTTCATAGCCTGTTCCTGTCTCTCCAGTTGGAACAGAAGTGTTGTGTGTAGTGGGGTTGCTGAGAAACTCAGTTTGGGTTTGCTCAAACTCAGACAGTTTGAGTATGCATTAGAGCATAAACCAATCATGGAGTTTGTATTTGCAAATACTATTCACACTCTCAGTTATTATTATTATTATTATTATTATTATTATTATTAAACATTTATATAGCGCCAGCAGCGTACCTGGCACTTTACAAAGTAATAAAATAGACAGGGTCCCTGCCCCTAGAGCTTACAATCTGAGAGACAGGAGCTGGGGGAGAGACTTAGGAAGGGGAACAGAGGGAGAGACAAGGGGTCTAACATTCATGAAGATGCGAGGTCTCAAGTGCACGTACTTGGCTTGGTTACGATGAGAATGACAGCAGGCAGGTCCATGTTGCAAGGATAAGGGTAAACCGATCGTAGGTATAGGAATAGTGGCTCAGCAGGATAAAGAGTCAGACAGAGCAGAGCGAAAGAGGTGAGTTTTAAGGAGAGATTTGAAGGTATGAAGGGAGGGGGCAAGGCGGATGTGGACAGGGAGGGAGTTCCAGGCATGGGGGGCAGCAAGTGAGAAGGGACGAAGGCGCTTAGGGGAGCAGGGAAGGCGTGGAAGGGTGAGAGAAGGGACAGAGGAGGAGCGAAGTGCACGGGCTGGAGTATGGAGGGCGATAAGTGCAGAGAGGTAGGGGGGAGCAAGGTTGTGAAGAGCTTTATAGGTGAAGACTAGGAGCTTGTGCAGGATTCGTTCAGGAAGGGGAAGCCAGTGAAGCGAAGAGAGGAGGGGCTGCACATGGTCGAAGCGACTGGCGAGGTAGATGACCCTGGCAGCAGAGTTTTGGACAGAGATGAGGGGAGAAAGGTGAGACCGGGGAAGGCCAGTGAGAAGGAGGTTACAGTAATCGAGGCGAGAGATGACCAGAGCATGAACAAGAGTTTTGGCAGACGAGACAGAGAGAAAAGGGCGAATCTTAGCAATGTTATGGAGGGAGAAGCGACAGGATTTAGCAACAGAGTCAATGTAGGGTTTAAAAGAAAGGGCTGAGTCAAAGATGAAGCCTAGGCTACGGGCTTGGGGGACAGGCAGGATGGTGACTCCATCAATAGTTATTGACAGTGAGGAAGGAGAGGAAGGATGAGGGGGGAAGATAAGGAGTTCAGTTTTAGCCATGTTGAGTTTGAGTTGACGTTGAGACATCCAGGTAGAGATGTCAGAGAGACAGTTGATGAGACGAGCTTGAACAGAGGGAGAGAGAGAGGGAGTAGAGAGATAGAGTTGAGTGTCATCAGCATAGAGGTGGTATTGGAAGCCATGGGAGGCAATGAGTTTGCCTAAGGATGAGGTATAGATCGAGAAGAGGAGAGGGCCAAGAACAGAGCCTTGAGGAACACCAACTGAGAGGGGGAAGGAGGAGGAGGTGGAGTTGGAGAGAGACACATTAAAGGAGCGGTCAGAGAGGTAGGAGGAGAACCAGTTATGGACAGAGCCACAAAAGCCAAGGGAGTGAAGGGAATCCAGCAAGAGTGAGTGGTCAACAGTATCGAAGGCAGCAGAGAGATCAAGGAGGACAAGAATGGAATAGAGACGTTTAGATTTAGCCACCAGAAGATCGTTGGTGATCTTAGCGAGAGCAGTTTCAGTAGAATGAAGGGGGCGGAAGCCAGATTGGAGGGGGTCAAGGGAGGAGTTGGAGGATAGGAAGTCAAGGCAGCGGGAGTAGACAACACGTTCAAGCAGCTTGGAAGCAAAAGGAAGGAGTGAGACAGGACGATAGCTAGAAGGGTCAGAGGGGTCAAGAGTGGACTTTTTGAGAATAGGAGAGACTGTGGCATGTTTGAAGGCAGAAGGGAAAGAGCCAGTAGAGAGGGAGAGGTTGATGATGTGCAGGAAGGAAGGGGCGACAGTGGGAGTAATGGAGGTGAGGAGGCGGGAAGGAATGGGATCAAGGGGGCAAGTGGAAGGGTTGGAGGAGGAGAGCAGAGAGGAGATTTCCTTAAGGGAGGCAGGGGAGAAGGAGGACATGAGAGAAGGAGTGGGAGGAGGGAGAGGGGTGGGAGTGGGAAGAGAGGAGTGATCCAAATATCCAAACAATACCCACACACAAAATGTGTATTAGTTTGTCCATTTAGTTGGTTATCCCATTTCAATTATTTTGCCAGTTTTAAGCATGTCAGTTATTTTGGTTTGGTTATTTGGTTGTTTTGGTTGTTGCACATGCATCATCGCACAAATAGTGCCAAAATGAAGTAAACAAAATGCCAAAGTACTGAAAAAAGAGAAAGGAAATTATTACTGAAATTCAAATGTCCCAAATAGCCAAACAGAAATATCTGTAACAGTTATCAACCGAAATGGAAATGAACAGTGATTATTATCTGCTTTGTCGGGAACAATCTGGCTTGTTCAAATTTGATGGATAGCAGAACCTATGGCACAGGAGAGGCAGCATTGGCAGAAGCAGCAGACATTGGATTGCCCGGTAGGAGAATCTGTGGCAGAGCAGAGGCGGCGGCAGCAGCAGACATTGGATTGCCAGGGCACAGAACCTGTGGAACAGCAGAGACTTCAGCAGCAGGATTTGCCTGTGCAGAGCACCCATGGAGCCAGGATGGTAGGATTTGCCAGGAAAGAGCTCCCATAGAGCAGCAGACAGCAGCAGCAGGATTGCATGGGCACATTTGGATTTGCCAGGGCAGAGCACCCATGGACCAGCAGACAGCAGCAGCAGGATTATGAGGCAAGTGGGGCACATCACCCAGGGTTGGCAGGGCAGGAAGACAGACACCTTGGTATGAGAGGCAGGCAGGCTGGGGCAAGGCTTCAACTTTACCCACAGGGCAGGCAGACAAGCACCTTGGCATGAGAGGCAGGCAGACTGGGGCAGGGCTTCAGCTTTGCCCACAGGACAGGCAGATAGGCACTTTGGCATGAGCATCGGAAGGCAGACTGAGACAGGGTTTGAGCTTTGCCCACAAGGTGGACAGACAGAAAGTGTGGCATGAGCATCAGAAGGCAGACTGAGGCAGGATTTGGTCTTGGCAACCTGGGTGGGCAGACAGGCAGCGTGGTACGAGCATCAGAATGTAGACTGAGGCAGGCGTTGATCTTGGCAACCAGTATGGGCGGGTAAACAGGCAGCGTGGCATGAGCATTGGAAGGCAGGCTGAGGCAAGTTTTGATCTTGGCAACCTGGGAAGGCAGGCGGGCAGACAGGCAGTGTGGCATGAGAGGCAGTAGGGAAGGCAGACTGGGAATTTGGCAGGGCACTCAGATAGGCTGGTGAAGACTGTGCAATGCACGAGAGAGCAAGAGCCAGTCAGATAGGTGGACCGAGATTGTCTCATCAGAGGCCGGCTGGCAGGCTTACAGCTTCCCAATGCCACCCAGAGTCATGAGGTCAGTCAGATAGGCCAGCCAAGGCCGTCTAGAGAGAGAGCGAGAGAGCTGGGAATTGGAAAGGAGGAACAGCACCTCAGCAGCAGCAGCCCAGATTGAGGAGGAGCCCCATCCCAAGACTGCCCCTGGCATGGAATGGCGTGTGCCACTGCATCATCAATCCATGTCCAGGGGCAGCTTGGGGAATCCCAGCAGCGGAAGGTTCACCTTGATGAACAGCAATTGCTTCACCAACTTAGCCCCCAGTCTCAGGTGGTGTGGCGAGCAAATGTCCTCCGCCATCAAGAACACCCGCTAGCTGGGGACACTCAGTGGGCAGGACAAGTGACCCATGGCCACTTTGGACAGGGACGGCCACATGTTGGTCTTGCCAGCCCAGTAGGCCAAGGGATCACTGCTGGGTTCAATGCATGGATCCTTCTCCAGGTAGCTCTCCACTGCTGTGAGGCACTGTCGTACTCCCTCATATAACTCTGACTGGTCACCACCACTGCTCTGACCCACGCTGCCTGCTCTGCTGTGCACAAGCCCATGCTCGTCAGAGTACCCTGCACATGTGAGCTGCTGCTTCTAGTAATAGTGGTGCTGCTGCTACTCAGTCGGATGCTGATGGTGCTACTGCTAGGGCTGGGTGCAGGGATAGACCCCACCAACTGAAAGGCGTGACTGCTCCCACTCGCACCACCCCCAGGGGCATCCTGCTGCTGCTGCCATGCACTCTCGAGATCCCACTCTGCCTGCCAGAACCTCTCCACCAGGTCACCCTTCCAGTGCCCAGAGAGCGCTGTCTGGAGTGCCATGCTGCCCTTGACCCTGGGGTCCAGAATGGTTGCCAAAACTTATTTGTCCTGCTGCAGGAGCTCATCGAACTGCGCCTTCAGCCCTACCTTCAGCTGCCACACCAGGTCAACCACCTCATCCTTCAGCTTCCTGCCCTGAGGGTCACATTCCTGCCCCTGAAGAATTTCCTCCAGCCTCCTAAGGAGACTCCGGACCAGAGGGGTCACCTGGCTGATGGTGGCCGTGAAGGAGCCGATGGTCTCCGACATGGCCAGGAATGGTTTCAGCACGAAGACCGTGTGAGCCAGGCTCTCCCATTCTGCCCCATTGTACCCTGGAGGTGCCCTGCTGTCCGTCACCAGATGAACCTGATGCAAGGAGGCTTTCTGCTCAAGAAACCGCTCAAGCATGAGGAAGGTCAAATTCCACTAGGTGGGCACATCCTGCACCAGCTGGTGCACTGGGGAGCCTTGCTCTGCCTGCTTTGCCTGGAGGAGGTCGCAGCTTCCTTCCCCACTCGAACAGGAAGCTAAGGGTGCCTGCCCCAATCCCCTTCTCCCCCAAACCCAGAGCATCCATGGCCACCAGGTGAAGGGTGTGTGTGGTGCAAGGGATGCTGGTGAAGTCCCCCTCACAGACTGTCCTCTTCCTTGGTGAAGGGCACACCTGACATGACCCACTCCCTCACCATGGCAGTCAGGGCTACCTTGATGTTCTGAGATGTCCATTACTTCTACTTGAAGCAGAGTTCACCTATACCCTGCTTTGGGAACCCTTCTGCCACTGTCAAACGCTGCCTCTGGGTCTTGCCACAAGTGTGCCGTCACTGCCAGGTAGGCATGCTGCACGTTCCTACTCGAACACAGGTCTGTGGTGAAGTGGACGGTGGCACCCCCAGTCCTTGACAACTGCTCCCTCACACTCCCCTTTAAAGCCCAGTAGAAGACTGGCAACACCTGCCAACAGGGTGGTGCATGAGGGCAGCTTAAACTGAGGGGCCAGGAAGCCAAACAGGTGCCTAAACCCAATGTCCCCGACCACTGAGAAGGGCTGAGCATCCAGTGCGATCATTTCCCCCAACATGCGCGTGGCTTTCAGTTGAAAGCAATGCTGCCCTCCACGTCCTGCAGGTGCCGATGGACTTGTCAGTTGCCCCCACTCCAACTCCTCCACTATGCACTATGGAGTGTTGCTCTAGTGCACCACTCGTGGTGCACTAGCGCAGTTTTAAGTGCAGTTTTAAGAGCACTTTTAAGAGCAGTTTTAAAAGCACTTAAAACTGCTCTCACTAGTGCACTCCTCCAACACAACGCAGTATCTCTATCTATCTCTATAACTAAGCTAACTCCTACATCTATCTATCTATCTATCTATCTATCTATCTATCTATCTATCTATCTATCTATCTATCTATCTGCTGACAGGATCAGTGGCTAGCTCAGAAGGAATTGGAAGGGGGGAGGGCAATGACTTTTGTTACTTGCTGCTCCCGCCTTACCACAAGCTCTGTTGGCTCTGTGTAGCCTAGCCCAGGGACTATCGCAAACTGCGAAGCCAGTGGTCTGAGGAAAAGAGGGATGATGATTGGGGAGGCTGGCTGCTAGTCCAAGTTTCTCTCCACCCCTGGGGTCAGGAAGTCTGCTCCTCAGCTACACACACACACACACACACACACACACACACCGGGCCTGACAACCAGGTTTTCCCCATCTGAATGCGCCTGAATGCACCCAAATTGTTCGGGGATTTCCACATTCAGTTCGGATGTCTGGTTTGGGCAGCTGAACTGGCTGAGTTCGGGCCAAACTCCGAACGTCCGAACCATGTTCGCACATCCCTAGTGAATGAACATTTACCAAGCTGATCCTCGGAAGACGTTAGGAAATGTCTTGCTGTCTCAGAGCTTAGGTGGGTTTGATTCTGATTTACAGCAGTGTTAGACTATGCAGATTCAAATTGCTGCACTTAAAACTGCTCTCAAAGGAAATAGAGAGGAAACAACAACTTAACTACAGGGATATTGCCTCCCGCCCTCCTCCGCCCCCAGCTCCCGTCCCAACCCCTCCCCCGCCCCCCTCCCTCCTCACATCCTTCCCTCCTGCCTCTCTCCAGGAAATCTCCGCTCTTCTCTCTTCATCGAACCCCTCCACCTGCCCCCTTGATCCGATCCCCTCCCGCCTCCTGACCTCTATTGCTCCCACTGTCGCTCCCCCCCTTCTGCATGTCATCAATCTCTCCCTCTCCACAGGCTCCTTCCCCTCTGCCTTCAAACATGCCACTGTCTCCCCCATCCTCAAAAAGCCTACCCTGGACCCTTCCGATCCCTCTAGTTACCGGCCAGTCTCCCTCCTTCCCTTTGCTTCGAAGCTCCTGGAACGTGTCGTCTACTCCCGCTGCCTGAACCTCCTCTCGGCCAACTCCTCCCTGGACCCTCTCCAGTCCGGCTTCCGCCCCCTCCACTCTACTGAAACTGCCCTGGCCAAGATCACCAATGATCTACTTGTCGCTAAATCGAAGCGCCACTACTCCGTTCTTGTCCTCCTTGACCTCTCTGCTGCCTTTGACACTGTCGACCACTCGCTCCTCTTGGACTCGCTTTACTCTTTGGGCTTCCGTGGCTCTGTCTTTGACTGGTTCTCCTCCTACCTCTCTGACCGCTCCTTTAATGTCTCCCTCCCCGAGTCGACCTCCCCCTCCCTTCCCCTCTCGGTTGGGGTTCCCCAAGGTTCTGTCCTTGGCCCTCTCCTCTTCTCTATCTACACCCTGTCCCTTGGCGAAATTATTGCCTCCCACGGATTCCAATACCATCTCTATGCTGATGACACCCAACTCTATCTCTCTACCCCCTCTCTCTCCTCCTCTATCCGCTCACGCCTCGTCGACTGCCTCTCTGATATCTCCGCCTGGATGTCCCGACGCCAACTCAAACTGAACATGGCCAAGACTGAACTCCTCATTTTTCCTCCATCCCCCTCCTCTCCCTCTGACCTGACCATCTGCATTGATGGGGTCACCATCCGTCCTGTTCTCCGTGCCCGCAGCTTGGGCTTCATTTTTGACACGCACCTCTCCTTTAAACCTTACATTGACTCTGTGGCCAAATCCTGCCGATTCGCTCTCCTCAACATTGCCCGCATTCGCCCCTTTCTATCTGTCTCCTCGGCCAAAATCCTTGTTCATGCCATGGTTATCTCTCGCCTCGACTACTGCAACCTCCTCCTTGCTGGCCTCCCTCGCTCCCACCTGTCCCCCCTTGTGGCGATCCAAAACTCTGCCGCCAAGGTCATTCACTCTGCCCGTCGCTTCGACCATGTGACGCCTCTCCTCCTCTCCCTTCACTGGCTCCCCCTTCCTGAACGTATCCTGTTCAAACTCCTGGTTTTCACGTTCAAATCGCTCCATGACCAAGCTCCCCCTTACCTCTCGGACCTAATCGCCCTACGCGCTCCTGCGCGCGCTCTCCGCTCTTCCGCTGTCCCCTCCCTCGCTCTCCCTCGCTTCTCCTGCTCGCCCAACCGCCTTCGTCCCTTCTCCCTCGCTGCCCCGCATGCCTGGAACTCCCTCCCTGCCGACGTCCGCCTCGCCTCCTCCCTCCGCTCCTTCAAATCCCTCCTCAAGACCCACCTTTTCCATGCTGCCTTTCCCAATGCCCTCTAGTCTTTCCCCTTGCTCTTACTGTCAGCCCTCCTCTGCTGACTGCTGCTACCGACCACCTTGTAACCAAGCCAAGTACACGCACCTGAGACTTCGCATCCGCCTGAATGTTTGTTTGTCTTCTCCCATGTCTCTCCCGCTGTCCCCTCTCCTTGTCTCCCCCTCCTTGTCTTTTAGATTGTAAGCCACAGGTAGGGACCGCATCTGATTGTATGTTCTGTACAGCGCCAGGTTGCAACTGGCGCTTTATAAATGTTTAATAATAATAATAATAATAATAACATTATTTTGGGAAATGGCTGCTCCTTGCTGTGAAGGTATGGCATTTGATTTTTTTATTATTATTATTATTATTTTTATGGAAAGTCCTAAATTGTTTGTGGTTTCAAAAGAAGCTGTTCTTTATCCCAAACTGCTCCTGCACAATAGCCACTTGTCATCTCTGGCACAAATGGTATTGATGAAATGTTACAGAAAACTCTTCTGCTTCCAATTTCACATTATGTCAGCAAGACCTGTGGCTCCAATATGTTGTGGTGGAATTCATCGGCTCCTGTTTGATATCCCACTGCTTTCCTAGAAGCGGTTAGAGTTTTAGCAGAGCCTGTTCCATTGATCTTCCCTGTTTTCAGTAAAGTATAAAAAAAATAATCAGAGAATATCTGCAGACATTTGAAAGACCCACAATCAGAAAAAAGTGTCATTGAAAGTTTGAGCAGTCCTAGGCATACATAGTTTGACATGCTAAGCAAAAAGAAATCCATCTAAAATTAGATTCACTATCAATGGGACCAGTCCAAAGTCACACAGATCCTGTGCGCAGCCCCACCATGTGACTCTCTATTGTGGGAACATTGTGTCCTGCGGAAACCATGTGCCAGGGGCAGTTCCTATAAACGGGTGGTCAAGCAGTCACCCACCCAAGCCCCAACTACCCCCGGGCTACTGAAGCTTCAGCTAGGGGCCCCGCACGCAGCACATTGAAATACGCCACTGTGCGACAGCCCCAGCACCGCAGCGCACTTCCCTGCGACTCGGCACCTTTCTTGCTATTGGAGAGTGGGAGCGTGCTCAGAGTCTTCCTCGCGCTGTGCGTATGCGCTGAAATGGATCCACGCACCACTACCTGTAACTGACTAGAGATGTCAGTTACAGGCAGCTCTTCAGTTTGCTAGTTCGATCGGCTGAGGGGAGGGGGGGTGATTGTCCGACTGATCTGATGATTGCAGGCACCAGAGCCTCTTCTTCTGAATCACCTGACCTGTCCCCCCTTGGATCTGCCCCCCCTCCCCAGCTCTACTGCTTGCTATCAGCTCCGCTCCACAATCGGATTCCTCTCATTCACACACTCCCCTCCCTCAGCTCTGCCTCTGCTTTCTATGCCTCCCCCCATCACCTCCTAAAACTGGGGATTGGAGGGGAGGGGACAGAGAGCCGAGGCAGCCGAGGGGGTGTGGCGGGTGAATGAATGAACCTCAGCCTGTGTTGTGTTGTGCTTAAGTTACAGTCTTCTTTATGAGTGTTTTACTGGGGGGAGGAGAGGAGGAGGAGCGAGAGAGGGACTACTGGAGTGAGGGGTGATCAGGAGAGGGCGGCGCTGCCTGTTATAGACTTTACCAGAGGCAGAGAGAGAGAGTGCATGCCTTGGGCGCCATCCCTGTTGCATGGCTCTCTCTCAGAGCAGGGAGGCGGGGCTTTGCAAAGAGGGCTAAGTTGAGTTCCATTGAGTGGAACTCAGCCAAAATAGGTGGCACCTGGGCGCTTAAGAAAAATGTCCGTTTACAGTGTTACTGTTTTTGCCATGAGGGGGAGGTTAAGTAGGCTCAGTGGGGTAGGAGTTTTGGGGGAGGGAGCCTGCCATCCAGACAATCACTGGCCACCAGAAAGATTGGGAGGAGTTGCCCAGGCAGCTGCCCACAAATTATTCATTGCATTTGCTGGGGAAGGAACTGTTTGCTTGGAGTGGACAGTGTGGACATCAACAATAGACTGACTTGACTTACTGCACCAGTGCACCTACTGCTGCTTAGAAAACTCATTGGTAAGATAAAACTGAATATGAATTCCCTTCCCAGAGACCACCCCTTTGCCAAATGATGTAGAGCCTTTGCTTGCCTGGCCCTGGCTATAATATGCTACTGCTGTTTCAAATGGCCTCAGGCTCTGCTAATTTTCCTTTCTAATTGACTGTATGCTGTTTTCTGGAAGTGGTTTGGGGTTTCTTTCTTTTCTGCTACGGAATGGGAGGGGGGTTGTACATACATGCAATGGATGGTTTCTCCGCTTGAGTTTGTTTTGGATTTTTCTGTGAAGGTTGCAATGTAGACCAACTTGGGGCCATGTGCTTCCCAATCCCTGCCCTGGTCACATGGCAGGCTGGCAGCTACTGCTGTTTTAAATGGCCAGGGTGGCCTAGTCTGTTGTGCTGAGTTTTTTCTCTCCCTCACACAAGTCCACCATTAATTGCCTGCTGCTTTCTGGTTTGGGTGGGGTCCTGGGGGGTGGAAGTGGGTGTTGCACATATGTGCAATGGATGGTTTCTTTGCTTGAGTTTGCTTGTATTTTTCTGTGAAAGTTCAAGGTTGCAATGTAGACCCACTCGGGGCCATGTTCTTCCCAATTCCTGCCCTGCTGCCCCCTCAACCCCTGGCCTGGCCACATGGCAGGCTGGTAGCTACTGTTGTTTTAAATGGCCAGGGTGGCCTAGTCTGTTGTGCTGAGTTTTTTCTCTCCATCACACCAGTCCACCCCTAATTGCCTGCTGCTTTCTGGTTTGGGTGGAGGCCTGGGGGTGGGGGGGTGTACATATGTGCAATGGATGGTTTCTCTGCTTGAGTTTGTTTTGGATTTTTCTGTGAAAGTTGCAATGTCCAGACCCACTCAGGGCTATGTGCTTCCCAATGCCTGCCCTGCTTCCCCACCACCACCCCATTGCCTGGCCTGGCCTGGTCACATGGCAGGCTGGCAGCTACTGCTGTTTTAAATGGCCAGGGCAGCCTAGTCTGTTGTGCTGAGTTTTTTCTCCCCCTCACACCAGTCCACCCCCTAATTGCCTGCTGCTTTCTGGTTTGGGTGGAGGCCTGGGGGTGGGGGTGGGGGGGTTTACATACGTGCAATGGATGGTTTCTCTGCTTGAGTTTGTTTTGGATATTTCTGGGAAGGTTGCAATGTCCAGACCAACTCAGGGCTATGTGCTTCCCAATGCCTGCCCTGATGCCCCCCCAACGCCTGGCCTGGCCTGGCCACATGGCAGGCTGGCAGCTACTGCTGTTTTAAATGGCCAGGGTGGCCTAGTCTGTTGTGCTGATTTTGTTCTGTGCTATGCTGAGTTTTTTTAGTTTGTTTGGATTTTTCTGTGAAGCTTCAAGGCTGCAAGCATGTCCAGACCCACTCAGAGCCATTTTGTGCTTCCCTTCCCCCAAATCATTTATTTTTTGCATTCAAAACTTTAAGAAGTGCTTGCTCTTAGCACCTGGAGCATTTTTTCTCACCATACTGTAGTTTTTATGTATCTTAAGGGGCTTTACAGCATTTCCAGCTTTTGAAGAGATGGGTAGGTTTTCATAAGTATGTGCTGTTGTGGCCCAAATTTGTTGTCATTCTAACTTACTTTATAAAATGTATGTAGAATCTATGGCAGAGGACACTGAAATACTCATAGAGAAGATATCCATCCTGCTTCTGAAGATCACCTACAGAAGCAGGTAACTTTGCTTCCAATGGTGGAGTTCAGTGGGGGGGGGGGTAGCAAGCTTGCAGATTTACTGATACTTCTGCATATCATTTGCAAGAGGGAAAGGGGTGTGTGTGTGTGTGTGTGTGTGTGTAACATGTTATGCTTTCATTCAGAACTTGTCTTTGCACCCATTGTAGTACAGTACATAATGATGACTCAAAGCTCACTGCGATACAATTCCCAACAATCTTCTCTTATTTTGATTTTGCTGGACAGCAACATCAAAGAGCGAATCACTAAAAATGAACACCGTAGATTCACTGCTGGCAAAGCCATTCTCACAGCTCTCTTATGCTGAAAAATGTCAGGTGAAAGAACTGTGACCTGACCGTCCAGATCTTCAGCTTGCACAAGCTTCCTGTGACAGAGGGAAGGACTACACATGCCGGTTCAGCACAGCATGGTATGAGAAGAAGAAGTGGCTGTATGGCAGCGTTTCCAAGACTGCATTGTTTTGTTTTCCATGTTTGCTGTTCGGGGATGAAGTGGCGTGGACCAAGACTGGAGTGAAGGACTTAAAGCATCTAGCAGAGAAGATAAAGAAGCGTGATGAATGCAAAGGTCATATCAATAACTGCTTCAAGCTTGCAGCATTTGGTAAGACCAACATAGTGGCACAACTGGATGAAGGTCACCTTGTGAGTGTTAAAGGCACAATGAGGAAGTTGACAACAACTGGTACATTCTGTCTAAAATAATTGATTGTATTTGGTTCTGTGGTGCTTTTGAGTTGGAACTGCGTAACCATTATGAGACTGAGGACTCCTTGAACCCAGGAGTGTTTAGTGCCTTGGTTGATCTTATTGGCAGCATCAATTCTGCAATGGAAAAGCACTTGTAAACTGCCACAGTTTTCAAAGGCACTTCCAAAACGATACAAAATGAACTCCTAGGCTGCATGCTCATAGTGGGCAAGGATTTCATTATTGAGGAGTTGAAGAGCACCGAATATGTGGCTATTCAGTCTGATGACACAACAGATGTGTCAACTCACTGCCAGTCAGTATTCATTTATCAGTTCATTGATGGCAGAGGCTCAGCTGTAGAGTGTATTTTTAGTTTTACTCAGTTGCAAGACTCTCGTGCAGAAACCATTGCCACAGCATTTCTGCAGCAGATGAATGCTGTTTTCATACAGGATGAGGATAAACAGAAAGTGATTTCTCAGAGCTATGATGGTGCGAGTGTGATGTGTGGGCAGCATGGGGGTGGGGGTGGCCCAAAAGAGAATACAGGACATATACCCAAATGATCATTATGTACACTGCTATGCACATCAACTAAATCTAATAATGCAACAAGCTGTGTCCCAAATAAAAAGGTGAAAGTATTTTTTGCTGATTTGGGTGGATTAATGGCCTTTTTTTGTCATCTCCAAAGTGGACAGAGGTTCCAGACATGATAGTAAAGAGCAGGCTCCCCAAAGCACCTGCCACATGCTGGAAGTTTAACGTTAGCATAGTAAATGTAGTTTATGAGCACCAAGAGGATCTGATACAGTGCTTCAACCACATAAGAAGTGGTAATTTTGATGTCAGTGCAACTGTGAGGCATGGGGATTTGGTAGAAAGTTGGAAGAGGATAGGGAGTTCCTTTACTTCCTATTTTTATTCCATAAAGTAATACCTCACATTAAGGTGCTTTATGATAAGCTGCAAAAGAGAGAGATTGACTCTGTAGGGGTTCAGACATTTAATACAGAGTTCGTCAGCAGCATCAATAGAGTGGGAGACTCTCTTAAGGATCTGTGCTCCCAATTGCCAGAGCAGTCCCAGCTCCCGAGAGGTAGCACTATAGACAGCCTGGATCAACTCGCAGTTGAAGTTTGTGATATCATAATTTCACATGCAAAGGAACAATTTGCATTCACAAAGCACCTAGCAAGCACAACGTTATTACAGGGGGCTCCTTTTGCAGCACACAACCAACACTTTCCAACACAAGCATTGAATGAAACAGTGGATGCCTACCCTATGCTACACAAAGACAGACTGAGGATAGAGCTTTCTGTCTTGTATGCTAAGAAATACTTGGATGGTATGAGGATGCATCAGAGCTACTTCATACATTGCTTGACAACAATCTGCAGGACAGCTTTGCTGAAACTTTGAATCTAGTGAGAATTGTCATCATGACACCAATGACAACAGTGGAATCTGAATGGTCTTTCTCGGCTCTAAAGAGAATAAAGACATTCCTGAGGAACACAATGACAGCAGAAAGACTCAATGCATTGGCAATGCTGTCAATAGAGAAAAGGTTTATCCAACAAATACCTGACATCAGCCACAGGCCAACTGAGCAGCTTACACGTCCCAAAGACCATCGAGTACCATTGCTGTACAAGCAATAGATCACCTGTATGAGTGTTTGTATTTGGAGTGCATTGGAAACCCTTTCAGGTAGGGATGGGCGAACGCGGTTCAGAAGTTCAGAGTTTGGCCCAAACTTGGCCTGTTCGGATGACCGAACTTGAACACAAACCCGAACGCGAACATACCGAACACACCGAACGGCAAAATGGCCGAACAGCTCGGTCAGTTCGGTTCGCGTTTTCGTGAGTTCGGGTGGCAAAAAAAGGTTCACTGGAAGGTCAGACATGACAGGGAGGTGTCAATCACTGAGGAGCAGACTTCCAGGCACCAGGGGTGGAGAGGCTTGCAAGAAACGAAACTAATTATCTGCCTCCCCCTTTCCAACACTTTCTGAGCTAGTCACTGTTCCTGAACAGCAGGCGTTGAGTAGGCTTTTTAGATTGCTTTAAGTTTCATTTCAGTTTTGTACTGAAATGAAACTTAAACCATAAATTGAAAACTTGTGTTATGCATTTCACTGTACAGACTCATTGAGTATGTACGTATTTCACTACACACTCCTCTTCTGTTTGTGATTCCCCCATCCCATATATATATATATATATATATATATCCATATCCATATCCATATATGTATATATGGGATGGGGAGACAGACAGACAGATAGATAGATAGATGTAGGAGTTAGCTTAGTGATAGAGATAGCGTCAGTGATTTAGTTTTAGTGTTTGTAGGAGTAGGTCTGTGTACTTATTAGATAATCCATTTAGTTTATAGCATTTAGAATAGTTAATAGCAGTTATATTTAGTGTAGATATATATATATAATATTAGATTAAAAAAATAAATTAAAAAAAACCAAATAAAAAACAAAAGAAAACCATATAAAACCCAATAAAAAACCATATAAAAAACACCCATAACAACATTTCCAGAATGGCTGAACGGCTGAACCAAACAGCCGAACAGCCTAACTGAACAGCCGAACAGAACAGCTGAACAGAACAGCCAAACCCAAACTCAGCAAACTAGTCGAACTGTCGAACTGAATGGACGAACCGAACGCAGCCTAACCGAACGGACGAACCGAACACAGCTGAACCGAATGGCCGAACCCGAACTGTGATCTGTTCGCCCATCCCTACTTTCAGGTGCTTGGCTGGTGAGGCAAAGGACTTGACAGGAGAGTTTATTGTTTTGAGTTCTTGGCTTGTTGTATGTGGGTGTCTTTGGTTGTGGTTTAGATTGTGTTTGGGGGAGGGTGTAAATGTTTGGTTAATGCTCTGTTTGGTTAATAAACCCTTGCCTTGAGTCCAAGACTTGTATTCTGTGTGGGTTTTTCTCATCTTGATTACATATTATTATTAAGTATGTATAGTGCAAGCAGTGTACCTGACTGGTGCTGGTGCTTTACAGTTGTTGGGAGACAGGTCCCTGACCCAGCAGGCTTACAATTGAAGGATGAGGGGACCACAGGGAAAAACACACCCATTCCAGTTTTTTTACACATAGGGAACCAAGTTTGTAAACGTTCATATTAACTTGAAAGTTGGCAAGGCTCCACCCACCATTGGCTCCGCCACTAGGCCCACTGGCCCCAGCACCCCACAAACCTTTAAACCCACCAACCGCCACTGCCATGCGCATGCATATGCGTGCGGGATCCGTTGGGCTTGAGATTGTCACTGGTGGGAGTTATTTCCAATTTTAAATATATTGTATATATTAAGAATTTTTTCATTTGGCTCCAGGTTGAAATCTCTTTACTCCTCACTCACCTTGGAAGAAACTGGAATTGTAAAGATATTTTTGCTCTACTGATACCTGAAATGAAGAAATCCATTTAAAGACACTCTATGACGCCCCACGCTGTTTAAATGCCAATCTATAAATCTGCTGCAATGAGAAAAAAGACCGGTTGTCTTGTTCTTCAGGGTTATGAATTCAATGCGATTATCAAGCAGTTTCCAAATGGATCAGGACTGACGTGCAAAACTGAGAAATAGACAGCAGCCAGGAATAATGAGAAGAGGGAGAGCTAAAGCCGGATGCATGTGGCTCTGGCCTTGATTATGAGATGGGAGACACTGCATATAGCTCTGGGAACATTTTAATAATAAACATGAAGCGCAAATCAAGAAGCGCTAGTGACTGATGGCTTGAAAGACTAATAGGACCCGATTCTGCTTTCATACCGGTGGAAATCTGGAGGAACTGCACTGAAGCAACTGTTCTGGATTTATTCCGGTGTCAAGGACATCACCAATTGGCTTTGATATTTGCATCATGGATGGAATTTGTTTAATGATGTAAGCTATACAGAATCAGGAGTGATTGTTCAAGAGCATCTCCTTAAATGGGCATAGATAGGACTCTCAAACTTGGCATCAGGGTTGCTTGCTTCTAATTCTTGGCAAATGCCCCTTTAGGTGGGGGATGACATATAAGCACTCTACTAATTCCTTTTGCTTTTAGAGCTCAATGGGAGACATTAAAGTGAGGCGGTAGGATCAAAGGAAAAGTGGGGCAAGATGAACAGAAAAGTGGAGCAGGAGGAGGCAGAGAGTAAAAGGGGGAAAGAAACAGAGATAGAAGGAAAGAAGGCAAGACTGGGATACTCAGAGGTGAGGAGGAGAAAAGAAGAGAGAATCAATTACTAGCAGGGAAAGGGAGAAGTGAAACTTTAGGAGAAAAAACGCAGGAAGAAAATATCAAAGGGCAGGCAGAGAAGGCAGAAAGTTGCTAGAGATGCAACCTCATCGGCCACTTCTGGCAAAGTATGCCAACTCAGGAAGAGTATGGGGGTAAACTGATCTAATAGGACAGCAGGCAAAGAGGCTAAAGGAAAGAAGAGACAAAAATCAGTCCTGCATCTGTGTGTATCACAGCACTCCGAGATTCCTCCAAGCTTTTAGAAACCTCCTGAGCAGTAGCTGAACCCTAATTCTTACCTCTCCTGCATACACCCTGTGAGAAAAGATCCAGCCTATGCCCCAAACAACCATTTCATCATCTTCTTTGTTCTTGATCTTCATAATCACATACACTCACAAACAGCTGCCTATGGCCGGGGCCCTGATTTTTAAAAATTCCATGGCTCCCAGGGCCCTGTCATGTATTTCCTATTATAAGCACCTTTTTTTTGGCCATCTGTGTTCCCAATGTATTGATTTTGAGTTTCTATATGTTAACTTTCTATTTCAATGTATTGGATTTGTGTTTTGCAGTATTGATTTCTAAAATCAACTTCTGTGATTAGCTTGGTTCAGGCTGAAACTTCTTCAGCTACATTCCAATGAGCTTTTTTCTAAACTTCCCATTTGAACTTTCACCGTATCCAAGGAAACAGTCTCAAATGGCTAGGAGTTAGAGACCAGATCAAAGGGCCTCTTGCCAGTTGAGGTGTCTGGAACCTTATCAGTTTATGTGTCTAAATGACGAATGATCCGGCCATAAACATCACCAAACTTAGAAGGAAGATTTAAGTTAGTTTTTTTCTAGCTAACATATCTATTTAATTAATAGTTAAAACAACCTTGATGCTATGATCGAGTCTCTCTGCAATCTGACAATTAAATTTCATGGAAATACGAGGTTTGTTCAAACCCTGAAGGAAATTTAAACTTTCTTTACTTGCTCAGAATTAAGAGAGCCAATTAGAATCCAGTGTATTTCCTTGCTAACTGATGTCAGCAACATCAGCAACGTCAGTCCTCAGGAATGTGAGCCTCCCATGTAGGCAAGCTTAAGAAGGGAGACAAGAGCTTTGCTCTTTAGACTGAGATTCCACACCTCATGTTGGAGTTTCTTTCTCACCAACATCTTGGCAGACAAAGGGAAGAACTGGGAAGAATGTAATGTATTACTCTTGATATCTTTGAGCCAATAAATTGAGCATATGTTAAGCTTTTAGAAGCTTTTTTCTTAAAATAGAGATGTTTTAAGATCATGTAATTTTGATTGGCTATCCATGCTATTCTATGTAAACTACTGATGTTCTCTATTTATATTTAAGTAAACTACGCTCATATTTTTAATATATTCTAAAGTCTCATGTTCCATTTATTTATAAATATATTGTCATTTTACAATAATTGCTTTGCTAGCCTGGCCTCAAAGTAAAGTGTAAACTCATTTTATACAATTAGGAGAAAAAGGCCCAATCCAGTGTGATTAGTTCAGCTGGAAAACTTAGCTTTCTTTCCTTTTGTTAAAAAGAGAACACAATGCGACAGCCCGATTCTGCACCTAACCACGCTGATTTACCATGTGGGGGGGGGGCAGCCAGGGCTTGCCTCCCCCCCCACACACACTGGTAAATCCTTCCACCAGGCTGTGAAGGGTAGGGCCTTCCCCTCCCCAGCCTCCGCTGGCTGCCAGGGGCTGCCTCCCAGTTTAGAAATTAAAATTAACTTAGCAGTGATGGCCAGCCACACTCCTCAGTGCACTCATCCCCACCCAACTCCAGGACTTCTCCAAGCAGCGCAGTCAGATAATGTCATCTGGCTGCATCGCCCTGAAAGGCCCTGTTGGAAAGGACCAGGAATAGGCCCTGGAGCTGGGTGGGGATGATCGCACTGAGCGGATCAGCTGGCTGTCACTGCTAAGTTAATTTTAATTTCTAAACTGGGAGGCAGCCCCTGGTAGCCAGCGGAGGCTGGGGAGGGGAAGCCCCGAGGATTTGTTCATCCCCCTCCCCCAGTGGAATCTCCTGCCCTGCGTCTCCCCAGTGCATGCTAGAAATTCTGCGCTGGGGTAAGCGGGGCAGGAGATTCCACGGGGGAGGGGGATTCTGTGGGAAATCTGTGAATCGCAGACCCGTGGGAGTGTTGGGGCCCTGCCTATGGCTCCTTCTTTGAGGTTTGACATCTATATTGTTGGATTTGTACTTCCTATGCAATGACCTTCAGTCACGCAAATAAACATTTAAAATTTAATTTAAAAAATTTGAGGTCTGACACTGGGCTACCCTGAAAACCAAGGAGCCTCTACTTGCATTGAGTATCATCTCCGAGCAGGCTTTTGGTGGAAGGGTTTCGATGGCAGGATAATGGACACAGCACATATAAAATTATTCACAACAGGTGAAAGTCATATATCCCCACTGAAAACAATGGTACCCAGCTGATTTATGCAAGCTGAGGATCTCAGCGGTATCCAACCATACAAAGCTTCCAGCTTTCCAGACCCTGAATGCAAGATATGTCAAAATAAGGGCTGAAATTAATATGCATTTTTTATTTGCTAAGATCATTTGCATATTTGTTCCCATGAATGAACATCCAAATTCATCTTCATCACCTTATTCAATTTTTTGTTTCTTTGTCACTTCATTATTTCATTATACTTTAGTTTAGTACTTTCGTTACTTGGTTCTTCATCATTCTGTGATTTTGTGACTGTCTGATGCATTATGTCACATAGGGTAATTTCAGATGTAATGGGCCTTTCGTCTCGCCATGCTGAACCCTGGACTGGTATCTGTCTCGGATCCCGATCTGTGATCAGGCTGGCCATCCTTTAGATGTGCCGGCCTGATCGCAGTGGGGAATTGGGGAGGTGGCGGGGCTTCACGGTGTGACGTGCGACCACTCAGCCCCCCCCCCTGCACTCCACCGTCCGGATGCCCTCAGGGAGATGGGCAGGTGCAGAGGCCAGTCAGGCCGCTGCGCCTGATCCCGTACCATGGTCTGGACCACACTCAGGAACAGGGCAAGTTAACAGATGTTACTTTCATCCCATTCCTGATTGTGGTTCAGCTAACCATGATTCTGGAGGTGAGGCTGGCCTTACTTCCAGAATTGTGCTTAGCTTTGAACCCCGCCGGGAATTCATCATGGTGAACATCTGGCGGGACTCAAACAGACGTTCACACGATCACAGCCACCACCATGTATCCACTGTGATTCAGTGTGGTTGACTGTGATCCTGTAACTTCTGAAATTACCCACAGATGGACTAAACATGCGTACATGCAACGTCTAAAAAAATGAAAGAAACCTACCAAACAGTACTGCCAAAGACAGAGTATCGAATTCCAAGATACTGAAGAAACAACCTAACAAATACCAAAATGAAGTGATTGACAAATTCTCTTTAGTATTCTTGTGGCATTCTTCCAAATCAAATAATTTATTAAAACGTGACCATAGGTCATTGTTCATATGCAAGATACAAAAACACAGATAAAAAACACAACAAATACCAACAGTTCTGAAATCTCGCCTCCCCTATTCCCAAAAAGAGAAAAAGGGGGAGAGGAGTTAAACTAAAACTTCAGATCCTATATGCCAGTCCTGCAATAAACAACGTCATACAACCAATTCCCCATTTGGTTAGCTAGCCAAGGGCTTGAACAGAAGAAATCTGTCCCTCATCTCAAGAGCTCGCATCAGGAACCTCAAGAAATTCCAAAAACCTATCAGATTCCCCAGGGTGGCTATCAATGAATGGCTGCAAAAATTGTAACTGCAGAAGGTTGAAAAGTCTGCACTCAAATAAAATATGGCGAATTAACTCTGTAGCCAAAAAATCAAAAGAGCATAAACGTTCCCTGTAGCGGATACCTTGAAAACGCCCTGATAAAACAGAAGTCGGTAATGCGTTCAACCTCGCGCAAAGAAACAATTTCCCCCCCCTAAAGGTAGCAGACATTGATAGATACTGGGCCATACATACCAGCTGGGGAGCCCCTGCAACATAGTCCTTCAAATGCGATGAATTAGCAGCTGCTGTCAATTCCTCCTGATAATTTATTTCCCTAGATCTTACCTGAATCTCCCTCCTAGCTGCAGAATACTCCTTGACCCCCAAGTAAGCTTCGGAAAACCCAAGTTGGGCCACATGCTTAAGGACAGACTTAAGCCAAGAATTGACAACGGAGTCAATTCTCAGGCTGACTAGACTATCATGGGTCATCCTAGATTTCTTCAGCCAATACAGGGACGCTAGTTCCCAGGCCACAACCGTCCACCCACGTAATCTTGTTTCCAACCTAATGGCAGCAGCAAAGGTGCCATTGGTTACTTTCAGCAGCTGTCTCAAAAAACTTGTCTGTACCAAATTTAAGTCTTTATGGGACAAGGGAGCGAAAAGCTCAGTTTGGTATAAAAAAGATGCTCTGGCCTTGGTCTCAAAGACCTTAACTGCAGCATTGATATTCCTCCTGCCTGTACCAGTAAAAAAGCGCAGTATAGCTTGAAGGTGGCTTCTTGCAGTTACTTCTGCTTTTCCAATATGTTCTTTCCAGGACCCAGTTGTGGAGACATGTAACCCCAAATATCTATAGGATTTTTTCTGTAACAAACGCAACTCACCTATGGGCCACTCAAAAATCCGTCTAGCTCCGGTAAACACAAGAACATTTTATTTGGCATAGTTAATATTCAAACGATTATCTGTGCAGTAATCTTTAAAGGCAGCCAGCTGTCAGAGAAGTCCCACCCTAGTCTGAGACAGGAGGACCAGGTCATCAGCATAAAGTAGAGCGCCAACAGACTTGGAAGCCAATTTTGGAGGAAAACATTTCTCCTGCTGCATGGCTGGAATAATGTCATTGATAAAAAGGTTAAACAGGGTTGGCGCCAAGACGCAATCCTGTCTACCCCCCCCATTCAACTACTACTTCTGGAGTTAGCTGAGCCGCCTGGTCCACCTTGACTGCTACCGTGGTGTTTCGGTATAGGGCCTGCATAAGACAGCAAAGCCTAGTATCAGTCCCCAGCTGGGTCAGCTTATCCCACAAAAGGGATCTACAAACCGAATCAAATGCACCTTAAGATCTAAAAAGGCGGCATATAATTTCCCATTGGTGGAGCGATATTTCTCAACTAGGTGCAAAAGCACCAGGCAATGATCAATTGTGCACCTGTTTTTGGAAACCCAGCTTTCTCTAAGTACAGGACTCGATTTTCACTTATCCAATTAGTAAGCCTTATCACCAACTATTTCGTATAAATTTTGCTAACTAGACTCACAAGGCTAATCTGTCTGTAATTAGCTGGGTCAGTTCTCATCCCTTTTTTATAGAGAGGCAGCAGAGTGGCCCGGCTCCACCCTCTAGGGACCTTTCCTGAGCTGTTAATGCCAGAAAATAATTTCGCCAGCATAGATATCCACCAAACAGCCCTCCCTGAAATAGCCTCAACCTGGCTCAGGTTGGGACCAGGGGCTTTACCCTTCCTAAAAGATTGCACAATTTCAAGGATCTCCAATTCAGTGATTGGGTTCAAGTCAGCCACATCCAGCTCTCCAAGCCCAGGGCTACCCTGCTCCTCCGCTACATCCTCAGACAGGTCCCTTTGGGTGGCACTAATAAACTCTCTCCATCCTAATGGCGAAATAGACACGGTTCCCCCCGATCACGCCACAGCCACGGCCCTATTGACTATGCGCCAAAATAGCTTAGAATCTTTATCCCTACTTGCTTTAAGTAGCTCCTGTCACCTAGCATTGGAATAAGCTATTTTCTTTTTCCTAACCAAATCCTTGTACAACCATTTCTGCTAGAAATACGCAGCCAGAAGACTTCCACAGATCCCTGCTCGATAATCCCTATAAATATCCTTTAGCCTCCCCCTTACCTGCCAACAATCATCGTCAAACCACCCTTGGGAGGTGGGAGATCGCACCCTTTTATTCTTTGCTGCTGCTAACAGGCGTTGTTCCAAAAAGGAACTAAATTCTTCATAAGCTGTTGTAGCATTCTTTGAATGTTTGTTTCAGGTCTAATAATAAATTGAAATAATGGGGAGATAATTTGTGTAGTTTTTCATACACTTCTCATAGCCAAATCTAGTATGTCGGTGATCTAACAGACTTTGATGGGGCCCTTCCTGGTGTGGATGCCCCCTTGCTGCAAGAACAAAAATTGGGACAACTCTCATACTGGGGCAGTCCACTACAAAATGGTACTGGCCTGGGAAAATAGGGATAGTTGGTAGCCTAGAATCCTATTCTGCTCCATTGTTTTGATTTTGTTTCCTTTTTACCAGGATCTGTCTATAACTGATTATGGAAGAGCACCAGGTAAATTGCTTGTGCTATATAAACAAACAAATAAATGAAATAATAAATAAAATAAAATAAAATAAAATAACAATAACAATAAATTGTGTCTCTCCATTTATTTCAGTTAATGGCAGAATGTTGCTCGTCTCTTTGGTTCCAAGGTTACTTATCTCAACAATACATAAATTCCAAAAGCATTCCAGGACCAAACTTATATAGACACTAAAGGGGCCCCAATGACAGGAATACTTTGCAATTCTAATGCATTATCTTACAAGCTGTCCCTTGTTGTCTCTGCTATTTTGCAAACACTGTCTGCTTTGATTGTTCCTATTTACAAATCGTCCCTGCTGCTCTAAAGTTTAAATACTCTCTACATGCCTCGGCTTAATTTAATTAGCCACGTGAAACTTTTCAGTAAAAGCTGCCCTTTAAATTATAAATGATTCAGGCCAGATCAAAGTCAATGGAAATTGTGTGTGTGAACGCACACACACACACACACACACTTCTCAGGGCAGAATATCATCAATCAGAATCAAAATGGTCTTGCTAGCTCTGAGAGAACTTTATCACAGGGTATTAATAAATGAGGCTATAGCCCCCTGGTGTCTGGGCTGAGTCCATGTAACCCCCAATCACATATATAGTCCATAGAACCTAATAACCTTTCTTTCTGACTTTGAGTCCTGGCTCACCTTCTTCCTCTCTGTTGATATCCCCACTCTCATCCTTGATGACTTCAACATTCATGTTGACGACCCATCTCAGCCCTCAGTCTCTCGCTTACTCTCCCTAGCCTCCTCCTTCAACCTCCACCTTTGGACCAACTCCCCCACCCATACTAATGGCCATTCTCTTGATCTTGTCCTCTCTAGAAACTGCTCTGTCGCTGATCTCTCCTTCGATCCTCATCCTATATCAGACCACTTCCTTGCCTCTTTCAACATTTCCCACTGTCCCCCCTCCTCTTCCCCTTCTCTACGCCCCTTCCGTGACCTTCAAGCTATTGATCCCCTGGACTTTGCCTCCTCTCTCTCTCCCCTTCTTCCTACAGTCTTCTCTTCCTCCTCCCCTGACTCCGCTGTCTCTGCTCTCAACGCCTCTCTCTCCTCCACACTTGACTCCCATGCCCCTCTCTCTTCCCGCCCTGCCTTCTCCCACAACCCCCGTCCTTGGCTCACCCCTAGTATCCGCCACCTCCGTTCTTGCACTCGTGCTGCTGAACGACTCTGGCGCAAATCCCATTCTCACGCTGACTTCCTTCACTTCAAATTCTGTCTCTCCACCCTTACTTCTGCTATCTCCCTTGCTAGACAACACTACTATGCCTCCCGCATTGAGTCCTGTTCTCGGGACCCTCGCCGCCTGTTCTCTACCTTTGACTCCCTCCTCAAGCCTCCCTGTCCTCCCCCTCCTTCTTCCCTTTCTGCTCAGGATCTTGCCTCCTTCTTCACCTCCAAGATAGACAAGATCCGCCTCGACATCGCTTCCCACTCCTCTCTTCCCACTCCCACCCCTCTCCCTCCTCCCCCTCCTTCTCTCATGTCCTCCTTCTCCCCTGCCTCCCTTAAGGAAATCTCCTCTCTGCTCTCCTCCTCCAACCCTTCCACTTGCCCCCTTGATCCCATTCCTTCCCGCCTCCTCACCTCCATTACTCCCACTGTCGCCCCTTCCTTCCTGCACATCATCAACCTCTCCCTCTCTACTGGCTCTTTCCCTTCTGCCTTCAAACATGCCACAGTCTCTCCTATTCTCAAAAAGTCCACTCTTGACCCCTCTGACCCTTCTAGCTATCGTCCTGTCTCACTCCTTCCTTTTGCTTCCAAGCTGCTTGAACGTGTTGTCTACTCCCGCTGCCTTGACTTCCTATCCTCCAACTCCTCCCTTGACCCCCTCCAATCTGGCTTCCGCCCCCTTCATTCTACTGAAACTGCTCTCGCTAAGATCACCAACGATCTTCTGGTGGCTAAATCTAAACGTCTCTATTCCATTCTTGTCCTCCTTGATCTCTCTGCTGCCTTCGATACTGTTGACCACTCACTCTTGCTGGATTCCCTTCACTCCCTTGGCTTTTGTGGCTCTGTCCATAACTGGTTCTCCTCCTACCTCTCTGACCGCTCCTTTAATGTGTCTCTCTCCAACTCCGCCTCCTCCTCCTTCCCCCTCTCAGTTGGTGTTCCTCAAGGCTCTGTTCTTGGCCCTCTCCTCTTCTCGATCTATACCTCATCCTTAGGCAAACTCATTGCCTCCCATGGCTTCCAATACCACCTCTATGCTGATGACACTCAACTCTATCTCTCTACTCCCTCTCTCTCTCCCTCTGTTCAAGCTCGTCTCATCAACTGTCTCTCTGACATCTCTACCTGGATGTCTCAACGTCAACTCAAACTCAACATGGCTAAAACTGAACTCCTTATCTTCCCCCCTCATCCTTCCTCTCCTTCCTCACTGTCAATAACTATTGATGGAGTCACCATCCTGCCTGTCCCCCAAGCCCGTAGCCTAGGCTTCATCTTTGACTCAGCCCTTTCTTTTAAACCCTACATTGACTCTGTTGCTAAATCCTGTCGCTTCTCCCTCCATAACATTGCTAAGATTCGCCCTTTTCTCTCTGTCTCGTCTGCCAAAACTCTTGTTCATGCTCTGGTCATCTCTCGCCTCGATTACTGTAACCTCCTTCTCACTGGCCTTCCCCGGTCTCACCTTTCTCCCCTCATCTCTGTCCAAAACTCTGCTGCCAGGGTCATCTACCTCGCCAGTCGCTTCGACCATGTGCAGCCCCTCCTCTCTTCGCTTCACTGGCTTCCCCTTCCTGAACGAATCCTGCACAAGCTCCTAGTCTTCACCTATAAAGCTCTTCACAACCTTGCTCCCCCCTACCTCTCTGCACTTATCGCCCTCCATACTCCAGCCCGTGCACTTCGCTCCTCCTCTGTCCCTTCTCTCACCCTTCCACGCCTTCCCTGCTCCCCTAAGCGCCTTCGTCCCTTCTCACTTGCTGCCCCCCATGCCTGGAACTCCCTCCCTGTCCACATCCGCCTTGCACCCTCCCTTCATACCTTCAAATCTCTCCTTAAAACTCACCTCTTTAGCTCTGCTCTGTCTGACTCTTTATCCTGCTGAGCTACTATTCCTATACCTACGATTTGTTTACTCTTATCCTTGCAACATGGATCTGCCTACTGTCATTTTCATCGTAACCAAGCCAAGTACGTGCACTTGAGACCTCGCATCTTCATGAATGTTACACCCCTTGTCTCTCCCTCTGTTCCCCTTCCTATGTCTCTCCCCCAGCTCCTTTCTCTCAGTTTGTAAGCCCTAGGGGCAGGGACCGTGTCTATTTTATTACTTTGTAAAGTGCCAAGTACACTGCTGGTGCTATATAAATGTTTGTTAATAATAATAATAATAATAATAATAAAAAATGTGTAGCCCCCCCCACATGTATTTATGTATTTATTTATTTTATTTATTTTAAAAAACTTTCTACCCTGCCCATCCTGCCACAGGCAACTCTGGGAGACTTACAATCATAAAACAACAATAAAACAGCAATAAAACTAGAAACAATCATAATAAGGAGGAACAACATAGCCCTCACCACCCACCACACTAACCCACTCCACTCACCCCACCCTACCCATCCTCCCCACCAAAGATCAGGCTGAACAGCTATGTTTTGCAACTGCATCAAAAAGAGGGGAGATTCAGGCCCAAATAGGCCTCTACCAGCAGGGAGCTCCACAGCCATGGAGCAGCCACCGAGAAAGCCCTCCCCATCGTGCCCCTACCAAAAAAAGTGGAGGACCTCGAGGAGAACACCCCCTGATGACTGCAAGGGCCAATCCAGGACTCGAGGGGTGAGGTGGTCTTGCAGGTAGTTTGGGCCAAGGCTGTTTAATGTTTTGTAGGCAAGCACCAACACCTTAAATTGGGTCCCGAAGACTATAGGCAGTCAGTGCAGTGACCGAAGAACAGTTGTAATATGTTCCTTGTGGCCCAAACCCAACAGGAGACAGGCCGCCGCATTCTGCACCAGCTGCAGTCTCCGAACCATCAACATGGGTAACCACACATTAATCTAGCCTAGAGGTGATGAAAGCATGGATGACTGTGGCCAGGTCAAAGTCTGAAACATACATCCAAATCTGATGCACCAGATGTAATTGGCAAAAGGCACTCCTTGACACAGCCTACACCTGAGCACCCAAGCGGAGCTGCGAATCAATGAGCACCTGCAGACTTCGTACCTGGAGAATCAATGGAGGACAGACCCCATCGATGATGGGGGCCATCACCGCCCAAGTTCCAGTGACCAGAAAGCCAGGAACTGGTGAGGTTGCAGTTCATCTGCATACTCTCTCAGCTGCCTTGGCCGTCAACACCTGAGGACACAACAACTGTCCTGGAGCTTGCCCTTTCTGCTGCTCGAGGTCCAGAGATCAGCGAGCCAGGAACTGATGAGGTTGCAGTTTATCTGCATACTCTCCCAGCTTCCTCGGCCATCAACACCTGAGGACACCGTGACACTCCTGGAGCTTGGCTTTTCTGCCGCCCGAGTTCCAGTGACCAGCGAGCCAGGAACTGATGAGGTTGCAGTTTATCTGCATACTCTCCCAGCTGCC
>QEPC01014039.1:130649-150759 GCA_003113815.1 Sphenodon punctatus
GGGGGGGGGGGGTCTCTCCTTTTCTCACCAGCCATGCCCCAAAGGCATGGCTGGTACCTCAGGGACCGCCTCGCCCTCCATGCCCCAGAGCAGCTCCTGCAGTTGGCTGGGGGTGCCTTCTTGGAGCTTCCCTGTGTAAAGCTTGGGCCACAATGGAGAGGGCATTCTTGGTGGCCGGCCTGCGCCTTTGGAACTCCCTCCCAGAGGAAGCCCGCCTGTCCCCAAGCCTATTGTCATTCCGGTGGTGTTGTAAAACCTGGCTGTTCACACAGGCCTTTGGGGGTGGGGGGTCGGTTAGGGTTAGGGTTTTCCGCCCCCATCCTGTTTTATTGTCTTAACTTCCGTGCCTTGTTTTAAATATTGTTGATTGTTTTAAACTGTTTTTATAGTATTTTATGTATTTACAATTGTTCGAAGCCGCCCCGAGCTGGTTACAGGAAGGCACGGGGTATACATTACAAAAATAAATAAATAAATAAATAAATAAAAGGCTGGGATGGTGGCATGGGCCTCCTCCTCACTAACTCCTTTCAATTCCAACCATTTTCTCCTCCCCCCTCTCTCTCCTTCCTTTCCTTTGAGGCTCACTCTGTGCACCTCTACTCCCTCCTCCATCTCCGCATCGCTGTTATATACCACCCCCCTAGCTCTTTCTCTTCCTTTCTCTCTAAATGTGAGTCCTGGATCACTTTCTCCCTCACCAACGATACCCCCACTCTCATCCTCGGTGACTTCAACATTCACATGGATGTTCCTTCCCAGTCCTCCAACTCTTGCTTCCTTTTACTAGCCTCCTCCTTCAAAATCCACCTTTGGACCAACTCCCACACCCATGCTAATGGCCATTCTCTTGACCTTGTCTTCTCTAGAAACTGCTCTGTCTCTAATCTCTCCTTTATATCCTCATCCCATCTCTGACCACTTCCTTGCCTCTTTCAATGTCTCCCACTGTCCCCCCTTCTCTTTCCCTTCTCCATGCCCCTTCCATGACCTGAAGGCCATTAACTCACTTGACTTTGCCTCCTCTCTCTTGTCCCGTCTCCCCTCACTCTTGTCCTCCTCTTCCCCTGACTCTGCCATTTCTGCTTTCAATGCCTCTCTCTCCCTCCACCACCCTTGACTCCCTTGCCCCCCTCTCCTGTCACCGTGCCCACTCCCACAATCCCCATCCTTGGCTCACCCCCAGTATTCGCCACCTCTGCTCCTGGACCCGTGCTGCTGAATGCCTCTAGTGCAAATCCTACTCTCATGCTGACTTCCTTCACTTCAAATTCTGTCTTTCATCCCTTATTTCTGCTGTCTCCCTCACTAGACAAAATTACTACAAATCCCACATTGAGTCCTGTTCTCAGGACCCTCACCACCTGTTCTCCACCTTTTATTCCCTCCTCAAGCCCCCCTGTCGTCCTCCTCCCTCTTCACTTTATGCTCAGGATCTTGTTTCCTTCTTCACCTCCAAGAAAGACAAGATCCTCCTCGACATCGCTTTCCACTCCTGTCCTCTTCCTACTCCCTCCCCTCTCCCTCCTCCCCCTACTTCTCTCCTGTCTTCCTTCCCTCCCAAATCCCTTGAGGAAATTTCATCCCTGCTCTCCTCCTCCAACCCTTCTACTTGCCCCCTTGACCCCATCCCCTCCCGCCTCCTGACCTCCATTGTTCCCACTGTCACCCCTTCCCTCCTGCATATCATCAACCTCTCCCTCTTCACTGGCTCCTTCCCATCCACCTTCAAGCATGTCACTGTCTCTCCTATCCTCAAAAAGTCCACTCTTGACCTTTCTGACCCTTCTAGCTACCATCCTGTCTCACTTCTTCCTTTTGTTTCCAAGCTTCTTCAACATGTTGTCTACTCCTTCTGCCTCAACTTCCTCTCTGTCAACTCCCCCCTTAACCCCCTCCAATCTGGCTTTCACCCCCTTCATTCTACTGAAACTGCTCATGCTAAAATCACCAATGATCTTCTTGTGGCTAAATCTAATTGCCTCTATTCCATTCTTGTCCTCCTTCACCTTTCTGCTGCCTTCGATACTGTTGACCACTCACTATTGCTGGATTCATGGCTCCGTCCTTGACTGGTTCTCCTCCTACCTCTCTGACCGCCCCTTCAATGTGTCTCTTGCCAACTCCACCTCCACCTCCCTTCCACTCTCAGTTGGTGTTCCCCAAGGCTCTGTCCTTGACCTTCTCCTCTTCTCTATCTATACCCTGTCCCTAGGCAAACTCATTGCCTTCCATGGCTTCCAATGGAAGATGATGATGACTACGCTGATGACTCTCAACTCTATCTCTCTACTCCCTCTCTCTCTCCATCTATTCAAGCTCGCCTCACCAGCTGTCTCTCTGACATTTCTACCTGGACGTCTCAACATCAACTCAAACAACATGGCTAAAACTGAACTCCTTATCTTCCCCCTTCATCCTTCCTCTACCTCTTCCCTGTCGATCCTCATCGATGGGCTCACCATCCTTCCCATCCCCAAAGCCCGTAACTTAGGCTTCATCTTTGACTCACCCCTTTCTTTTAAACCCTACGTCAACTCTGTTGCTAAATCCTGTCTCTTCTCCCTCCATAACATTGCTAAGATTCGCCCTTTTCTCTATGTCTCTTCTGCCAAAACCTTTGTTCATGCCCTGGTCAACTCTCACCTCGATTACTGTAAACTCCTTCTCCCTGGCCTCCCATGTCCTCACCTTTCTCCCCTTATCTCCATCCAAAACACTGATGCCAGGGTCATCCACCTCGCCCATTGCTTCGACCATGTGCAGTCCCTTCTCTCCTCTCTTCACTGACTACACCTTCCTGAATGATTCCTGCACAAGCTCCTAGTCTTCACCTATAAAGCTCTTCACAACCTTGCTCCACCATACCTCTCTGTGCTAATTTACCTCCATACTCTGTGAACTCCACTCCTCCTCTGTCCCCTCTCTTGCCCTACCATGCCTCCCCTGATCCCCTAACTGCCTCCATTCCTTCTCCCTAGCTGCCCCCAACACCTGGAACTCCCTCCCTGCCCACATCCACTTCGCCCCCTCCCTTTTTACCTTCAAATCCCTCCTCAAGACCCACCTCTTTTGCTCTTCCCTCCCCAACTTCTTGCTCCCCTGCTGCTGATGCCTGCTGATACCCTCCATCCAGTAAAATCTGTTACCTGAGGTCTGTGTACTCATATCCTCACCACATGGACCAACCAGCCATCATTCTTGATGTAACCAAACCAAGCGCGTGTACCTGGGACCTTGCATCCTTGTGAATGTTGCACTCCTTGTCTCTCTCTCTGTTCCCATTCCTTTGTCTCCCCCCCTCCCCATTTGTCAGATTGTAAGACCTAGGGCAGGGACTGTGTCCATTCAATTACTTTCTAAAGTGCCAGGTACATTGCTGATGCTATATAAATGCTTAATAATAATAATAATAATAATAATTAATAATAATTAATTAATCCCAGCTGCCTTATCCACCAGCATCACCTTCATCTTGGCAGGATTCAGCTTCAGTCGATTTGCCCTCATCCAATCCCCCATATCTGCCAGACACTTGGCAAGCACCGAGACTGTCGGGCTTGGGTCTGATGAAAAAAAGAAGTAAAGCTGGGTGTCAACAGCATATTGATGACACCACACACCAAACCTCCTAACCACCTCACCAAGCAGCTGCATAAACACATTGAAAAGGAAAGGGGACAAAACAGAATCTGACTGTACTCCACACAAGAGGTCTTGTTATGATGAAAAAATAATCCCCAAGCACCACTCACTAAGGGTACTTTCAGACATGACGCTAACCACCCTTTAACCACCCTTGGTGGTTATTTATGCATGTTGCAGGGCTGCATAGGGCACCAATACAGCCCTGCAACATGCATAAATAACCACCAAGGGTGGTTAAAGGGTGGTTAATGTCATGTCTGAAAGTACCCTGAGTTCTTCCAGCCAAGAAGGAGTGGAAACAGTCAAGAACTGTGCCACCCATCCCTGCCCCATCCCACAGGTGCATCACCAACATCTTATGGTCAAAGGTATCGAAAGCAGCTGACAGATCTAATAAAATTAACAAGGCCGAACAGCTCTGATCTAATTCCAAGCGTAGGTTGTTAACCAACTGCACAAGCACAGTCTCGGTGCCATAACCCGGGAGAAAACCTGACTGCAAGGAATCAAGAAAACCGACATGATCCAGATGCTCCTGCAACTGCCAGGCCACCAACCATTTAATAACCTTCCCTAAAAAGGGAAGGTTGGTGAAAGACTGACTGCTAGCTGGCAAGGGAGTCAATGTCAAGCGATGGTTACTTGAACAGAGGCTGTACCACTGCCTTCTTATGGCAGCCCGGCACCCTGCCCTCCCTAAGGGAGGCATTAACCACCCCAGCCAGCAATGGTCCCACCATCTCCCGGCAGGCTTTAACCAGCCAGGATGGGCATGGATCCAATTTACAACAGGTAGCTGTGACAACCCCAAGAACATTGTCTGCATCGGTACGGGTCACCAACTGAAACTGATCCCACAACACTGGACAAGGTAGGGCTTCCATAACCTCTGGTTTCCCCACAGCAAGAAGTGTGGCATCGAAACCATGGTGAATCAGAGCAATTTTATATGCAAAATAATCCACAAATATGTCACAGCAGGTGCAGGATGACTCCACTCCTAGGTGGATGCTATGAGATGCTATGAGGGCAGCAAAAAACTACTTCTTTGCTGCCCGCATAGCCACAGCACAGGCTCACAAACTAGCTCTAGGTCGCAGTCTGTTGGCTTCAGCATACAAACAACCCCACCATCGCTCTAACCACCACCCCTCCCACTTCAGCACCTGCAGCCCCTCCAAAAACCAGAGAGACCTATGGTGCTGCTGCCTGGAAAATGGATGCCTTAAAGCCATCTGATCAATAGCCTCTGTGTTCCATAGCTCAGCGAGGTCATCAATGAGACGGTCATCCAGATCAGAAGGTATTTCCCCCAGAGCATCCTGGAACTGTTCCGGTTCCATCAGTCTGCGCGGGTGAACCATTTGAATCGGTTCCATGCCCTTGTGTGTTTGTGCAGCTGCTGCTAAGCAGCTGCTGCTAAGCTCCCACACAGAGGTTTAGCCTAATAAACGGACAGGCAATCTTTCCCGCCACACTCCGTCCATCAACCCCCACTCTCTTTCTAGGATTGTCACTTTTTGCAGTTCAACCCTGAGACTCCCATTTTGGCCTATGGGAGTCTCAGTGTCAAACTGCAAGAGGTGATAACCCTAGCTGCGGCAGACCTTGGGAAGAAGCCACACCAACTGTTTTTGTGTTCTGGGCTATGACTCCAGGAGACATTCCAGCACCTGCTATCCCTACCCACCCATGGAGGTTCATACCTGCCAGCACTTAATGACTGGAAATAATCTTTTGTTATGCACAGAATGCTGAGTTATTGAGCAAATTGCATACTTCATTGAGTGCTTATAGTGAAAATTGGGAGGTAAAGTAAAAATTGAAATAAAAGACAATCCGCCTTTGATTGTTATCACCACCTGTTTTTTCACATCCATGGCTAGCAATGATGTATGGGAAGGTCACAGCACACAGATCTATTGGGGTCTCATCTGCTGTGGTACTGGAAATCCCTTTCGGTTCCCAAAAACCCCAGTCAAACATACACAAACATACACGTTTTGCCCCCCTTCTCAAGCTTCTGAATTACCATACAGTTGGGCAGAAAACATCCCCACTCACGAATGTGCTCTGCACTTTTTAAAGTGCCCGAACCTTAAATAGAGCAACAAACTCTTCTTCAGTCAGTTCACATTTCCTGTATCCAGAGTAACTTGTTTCCCCAAAGAGATTATAAGAACATACTGGGTCAGACCAATGGTCTATAGAGCCCAGCATCGTGCATCTGACAGTAGCCAGTCACGGGGGTCTGGAAGAAGCACCCAACAGCTCACCATGCCATCCATTCCCTGTGGGTCATCCCCAGGCTCCCGACAGTAAAGGGTTTTGTTCCCCAACCCTATCTGGCTAAAAGCTGCTAATGGAACTATCTTCCAGAAACTTTTCCAAACCTCTTTTAAACTCAGCTATACTGTTGGCCTTGACCACCTCCTCTGGCAGTAAATTCCACAACCTAATTGTATGCTGAGTGAAAAAATACTTTCTTTTGTCTGTTTTTACTCTGCCACCTGTGAGTTTCATGGAGTGTCCCCTAGTTTTAGTACTAGTTGAGAGGGTAAATAACCGTTCCCTGTTTACAAGTTCCACACCACTCATGATTTTATAGACCTCTACCTCTATGAATGGTAGATTCATCTCTACCATCCAATTGAGGTTCTCTCGGTGCCCCCACAGGTATCCTCTTGCTGTCCTCAAGGCAGTGATGAGGAAAAAAACCAGCAGGAAAGGGCCAGGCTCCACTAGTGCTGTAGTAGTAGTAGTAAATTCTTTATTACATAGCCATAGGCCATTATAAAAGAACACAATTTCTAAATACCAACGTACATTCATCATCACTCAGTATTGAAATCATTAATAGTAATTGTACAGATAATACTAGGGTACAACTTACAACCTATCATACATATAGTCACAACAGTCAATACCATAATCTCCCTTAGACAGCGTCCCCTCCTAAATCAGCTCAATTTCCCCTCCTTAAAATTTAACACATGAGTTAAGAATTTAGCCACCCCAAGTGTGACCAATGGATTCTTATCATTAAGCAAGAATTCCTCCTTTGAGATATAATGCCAAGAGGGATTAAAAAGATGGTTAATATAAATCTGTCTCCAATATTGATAAAGGGGACATGCCATTAAAATATGCACTAATGTTTCCAAGGCCTCCCTGCAGAGGTTGCTACAATGTTGACAAAACCTCTCATTTCGAGGGATACCCTTCAATCTACCTTCCGTCATAGCCATTGGAAACACATTAAATCTGGCTAAGGACATTACCACCCTATAATTTTCCAATCTGGGATTAACCAGATACAAAGCTCCCTTAGGAGGGATCACAACATTTGGGTATGATAGAGAAACCGTATGAGTTACCAGACGCTCATGCTCAGATTGTAGTTCAACATCATACACTCATGTTTTAATTTCACTCCATGCCTTCTCATAAATTAAAGACAAAACATAACCATTGGAAAAGCCCAGTGAGCCCAGAATTTCATTGATCTTAGAGGGCCAGGGACCTGTGGCAGCATGTATTACTCAGCTGGCCAGAGAACCTGAGTCCACCAAATTAAGCCGTAGCCAGTATTTCAAAATGCCTAGCATGGCTTTGACCTTATTCTGGCAAATCCTTGCCTCTGCTCTAAGAAATACAGCAGGAGTAAATTTTGGAACTTGAAGGATTTGACGATGACGAAGAATTCTATTTTGCTCCACTTCTAACTCTTCTAGCATTAGAACACTCAAAACATGTGCTCCATAAGTCAATTGGGGAATCAACTTTGACTCTATCAGCTTCCGGGCCGGCTCAAACAGTTGACCACCTTTAGTCTGATAAAAGTCAGTTATTCCTAGCCTAGAAACTCTAGCCACAGCCCAGGCTGCTTTAAAATGAGCATTCCATGAGGGAACTGTGGGAATTTGGACCCCTAGATACTTATATAATCTGACTTGGGCAATATTATTATTGTCTATATACCACCTGTGCTGCACCTGCCATTTGATGATTACCAAAACTTTGGTTTTTGAGTAATTAATTGTCAGATACTCATTTTTACAATAAGTACTAAAAGCTTTCATTAGTCTCCTTGAACCAATTTGGGATCTTGCTATCAAGACTGTATCATCTGCATAAAGCAAAGCAGATAATACCTGCGAGCCAATCTCAACTGGACGGTGCTTCAAATCCTTCAGTGCCTCCCTCATATAATTTAAATACAAGTTTAATAGAATTGGAGCTAAAATACATCCTTGCCTAACACTCCTTTCAACCTTGATGTTACGTGTTAAGGTCCCTTGGCTATTTAATCGGACTTGCAAAGATGTATTTGTGTGTAAGGCCTGAATTAAGTATAGTAGTCTTAGATCAATTTGATAGTTTAACAACTTTACCCATAATTTTTCTCTACATACCGAATCAAATTCTGTTTTAAGGTCCACAAAACAGATGTATAAACTTGATACCGGGCGTAGTCGAACATATTTGGAAATAAGTTGATCCAACACCCAAATATGGTCAATTGTAGACATAACTTTCCTGAACCCCACCTGTTCAATACCCATTACATTCTGCTGATCAATCCACCTTTGGATTCGGGTCAATAAGTACCTGGAGTACAGCTTTCAAATAATACTCAAAAGGCTTATAGACCAATAATTAGCAGGATCAATAGTACTACCCTTTTTATAGATTGGAACTATTATACTTTTCAGCCAAGCTCCCGGAATCTTTCCAGTTTCATTTATGTATGTAAATAACACTGCTAACACTTGGCTCCACCAGTCAATATTTGCTTTAAGGAGTTCTGCAGGAATAAAATCAATTCCTGGGGCCTTGTTTGCTTTGAGTTGGGAGATCAATTGTCCACTTCTCCAGGAGTAACTGGCTCCCATTGAGCCAAAGACTCCCAAGAATACCTCAGGGGTTCACCAATCCTCACAGATGCCTCAGAAAAAATGGCAGAATAATACTCCTCCCACTTCTCGCAGAATAATACTCCTCCCACTGGAATAACTACTTCATCACGGCCAGAACCCGAGGCCCAGGCTGATCCAATTAGGGACCAAAAACGTTTAGAGTTCCCCTCCTCAGCTGCCAACTCCAGGGCTTTCCAAGCCTCAAACTGATATTTCCTTTTTTTCCCTCTAATGAGGCTCTTATATTGCCTTTTTGCAGAAAATTTTTTTTCCGTCAAAACACAATCAACAAGGTTGCCCTTAACCTTGCAGGACAGCTGATATAATTCCTTTTTTGCCTTCCTACATGTCCCATCATACCAGTCCAACTTCTTATTTTGACACTGCCCTTGAGATGAAGGAGTCATCAGAAAAGGGAGCAAGCAGAAGACCAAGTCCTCGTATGCCTGTAATACAGATCCTTTGTCTGCTAAAAACCCTCCCTTTAGATGGAACAGAAACTGGGGAGACAACAAAACCACAATCAATTCACCAACCTGCGGGGACCACTTTACCTTTCTCTTCCACTCCCCATTTTGTATTCTCCTATTCTCCCGGTTACAGAATGTCCTATTATCATTGTCCTGTGGACTATATATCCAGGAGATCAAGGGGAAGTGGTCAGAATCTGCATACTCCAGAACAACAAAATCTACCACATATGGGAGGAGTGGCTCTGAAATCATCATATAATCGATTACACTTTCTACTATTAAATCATTTCCAAAGTGGATAACTAACCTAAGAGCCTGGTCAGTAGGAGGCAAAAAATAAAATTTGTCTATCTCTGGTATCTGTAATTGAAAATGCAATAGGGTCACCAATTTCCTCCTTATGAGAAACCTTGAATGCCAAGCTGGCGTTACACCATTAGGAAGAGGCAATATTTTTAACATAACTACCTTAGGATCAGGTGACATTCAATTGTTCTGTGGCTGGAACTCTATACCCCTACTTCCAATCAGGGATTGAAGTACTATATTTACACCCTTCTCTGATTAACTACCTCTCAGGGGTTTAACAGAAGTCGCTGGCAGCTGGTTATTTAAACTTAGGTGGGACCAAGGCATATAAATGTGAAGTTATGTTCTTAGTATCCACAGTCATTTCCTGGAGACATTTATAAACCCCTTCAACAGACTCCTTCAGCTCAGCCATCGCCTTAAATAACATAGCTACTAATTTACTTCAAATCAAATTATTTATTTGGCGTGACCGTAGGTCTTTGCCCAGACTAGATTAAACTTACAAGAACCCCATCGGGCATATACAAAATCAAAAGTAACTAAACAATCATTACCAGGCATACGCTCCTATAAAATTGGATCAGTAAAAAACCTATGATACATTATAATAATATAATATAATAAAGGTATCTTAGAAACATAGAATACATAGCTCAATTACCCCAATCAGGTGAACTTTGCTCAGCCTCAAGGGCCGAAATCCGCCAAAATTTAGGTAACATATCAAAATCAGCTGTCCAACATACCCAAGGCTTATACAGTACAAAACCTATAATATATAATATAACATATAATAACCTAAAATTAAAGGTCTAAATCATCACAGTTGACACTCCGAAATTGGAGGAAATTCCTCTTCATTACAAAAGCCTGAATAAGAAACTTGGCTACCCTGGCAGAAATCTCCTGTGAAGCGTCTTCCAGTAGGAACTTTTCAAGCTCAAATGCAGTTCTACCTGGAAGCCTTTCCAAAAGTTGAGCCAACCAACTCTCCCTCAAGAGTTGTAGAGCCTACAGCAGATCAAAATGTACCCCACTGTTTCGATATCCGAGTTGTCAAAAGAGCAAAGCCATAGTTCAAAAGGAACTGCAGCTAGACGACCCTCTAGTAACTTAGTTGGCAAAGCATTAGCCCTGGCTGAGAAAAGAAGATACCTTTCTCTATAAGATGTAAGCAAGGACAAATAAGGATCCAAGATTCCTTTAGGAGGAGCTAAACATACATAGTTATTCAGCAACTGAAATTCTGTTACTGAGGCTAAATCTCCCTGCTGGTCTAGGTCATCCAGACATAGATAAACTTCAACTTTGGCAGCAGCAGTCAATAAATAAAAGGATGAAAGCCCTATGGAAGATAATAAATCCTCAAAAAACTTACGCCATGGGCTTAGGTGGCTATCTTGCTGCAAATACTAATTTACTTATAAGTACACACTGGTCCCCTAGCAATTTTATAGTATGGGGGGAATTATGTAATTCTGGAGGGGAAAGACCAAAGTCCCTAGAAACACCCTCTATCAAAGAGTGGGATTGAGTACTCTGGCTAATAATTCCTTCCAAAGCAGCAAAACGATTTCCAATAGGAATCAGATGCTCCTGTGAATGGTCTTTCGAGAGTCCCCTAAAACCCATGTCCTGCAATTTTAGCTGTTTAAGAGTGGGGACCTCTAAATCAAGAGAGGTAATAGGTGGACAGGCCCTCTTTTTTGTCACCTTTTTAAAACTATCCACCATTGTTTCAGACTTCATTTCTCCAAGACCTCAATCAAGCTACCACAGGGTTAATGACTAGAATTCCTGCCTCCCCGAGACCCAGGATACCCCTTAATTTATACCTTTTTGGAATTCAGTTTACACAAATGTTCATAAGCACTGCCCCCCACCCCCCATTCTCAAACTCATATAGACAATAAAACAAAACTCCCTCGTCCAGGCCAAAGATCTCTGCCCTCGCCTGGCTCACGCCCATGCCCTTGTGCGCGCAGCCCTTAGGCACGCCTCCCTGCGGTGCGTGTCCGTAGCGTGGATGCTGTGCTCCGCCCAGCTATCAGGGTTCCCTCGGGAGCTTGGTCAGCTCCAACGGGATCCCCCCAGCCACTCACGGGCCAGGAGACCCAATCAAAGGGTAAATCAATGAGGCAGCTGGTAATTCAGAAGCTCAACAGTTTCAGTATGTACACTCCCACAGTCACTAAGAGAAATAGAGTCCCATTTCTATTCAAAGGCAGCAGTGATTGCCGGCTCCGGCCAGACGACCGTACTCTCCTATGGCTCCGTTCCCACCACTCCACTAGTGACTGCTCTACTTCTGGCAGTGCAGAAACATCCAAAAAAGTTGTGGACTCATTTGTATCTTACTCCCTCATCTCATCAGGGGCTCCCACTCTTTCATTCTTCTGAATTTGGAACTGCAGTAGGTGGCATGCCTGGCCCAGGAACTGTTCCCTAGCATGAGCACAGTGCAGAGTGGGATTTGGTGATTTCAGGGTCGGACTTAGGAATTTTCAGTTTTGCACCTCTAGGCCTTTCTCAGACTGCTTCCCCCAAGCCCTGTCCTAAGCTCCACCTCCAAGCAGGACTCACAGCACACACATGCGGGAGGAGGGGCTCACACTCACAACACATACATGCACAGGAGGGGGAGGGGCTCACATTCACAACACACACACACACACACAGAGGGAGAGGAGCTCATTCACAACACACACACACACGAAGGGAAGGGCTCACACTCACAACCCCCCCAGTCCTGTCCCCCCAGACCAACACCCCCACTCCCCTTCCATGAGCTGCAGCCTCAGCCTTCCTGGCAGGACCATTTTGCTCCTACAGCCGTACCCGTGCCCAGAACTCTTCAGAAACCTGATGACTTCCCAGCCTCCTTGTGCTCCTGAACAGGTCCTGTGCAGTGCATGGGAAGGCTCTGTCTCCAAACGCTGGCTCCTGGCCTCACACCGGTGCTGATCAGGTGGGTGGTGGCAACCTTAAGCTGTGGCTGCGCTGGCACAGAAGTGTGGAAGCCAAACCATCCTTCTGCGCCTGCACACCAAGTGCTTAATGGCTGGGGATAGTGGTGTCGGGGGTAGCAGCAGGACTTTGTGGGATTGGGGATGGGGGAGGGAATGCAGGGGTAAGTGTGTGTGCCTGTTTGTCTGGCCTGATGTAATATCCACCTGAAAGAATTGGGTGTGTTCAGTCTAGAGAAAAGGAGATTAATGGATGACATTATAGCATAAAATCTAAAAGGATGCCACAAAAAAGGATTTGTTCTCCACTGTAGATCTTAGTTAGATTGTTAGAAAAAAATTCCTAACTGTAAGAATGACTGGCTAGCAGACTAAGCTGCCCAGGGAGGTTGTAGAATCTCCTTCCCTTTGAATGTTTTTAAAACACAAGGTCTGTAGTGTCTCCTAAGGCAGAGTCTAACCTGCGTTAGAGTAGGAGGTTGAACGGAAGTCCCTTCCAGCCCAACTATTTTATCATTCTATGTTTGCACCAGGTACAAGATGTGTGTTCTGCATTTCCACTTTACAGGCAGCAGCCTGTTGACTGCACAACAAAGCCTCTTGCTGTGAATGAAGATTCGGCATCCACTTAAGTATAGCATGGTACTTTATTATTAATTATTATTAATTATTAATTATTATTATTATTATAAACATTTATATACCACCAGCCATGTGCCTGGCGCTGTACAGAACATAGAAAGACGCATACTTTAGTGCACAGCTAATGTTGTAATGTTCACACACCCTCCTTGCATACCTGGACAGAGGAAGATTGCACCCTACAGCCCAACTGTTTAACTAATACAATTACAAGGTGTGTGGTTTTTTTACTTTTTCAGTATGCCAGGAGATTTCCTCCTTATTTTCTATACACATGTGTAGAACCAGTATAAATTGAGGGAGTTTATTTCTGTAACTCCCTCTTCTATGGGCTGTCAGCAGTATTTATCGTTTGCAGCTTGTTCTGAATATGGTAGCACAGCTGCTTACTGGTTTGGGCAGCCGTGATCATAATTCACCCACCCTGCGTTCTCGACACTGGCTGCCTGTAGAGCGACAGATTGAGTTTAAGATTGCGCTGCTGGTTTTCAAGGCCCTGAACAGTCTAAGCACTGACTAGATTTGAGACCTGTTCCTGGAGCCTCACACGGATGGCCATCTGCACTCAGGAACCACTCAATAGGGGTGATCCAATGCCCTGCGCACGCTGAGCGTATCCTGTGTGCACATGCATGTGAACTGCACACATCTCCTTAGGGATTGCGTTGTGCCACACAGATACCGTGCAGCACCTGCATGGATCCCGCTTGGCACTGCAGCCACTGTCTGGGGATCCTGCCATCACTTCTTAAGTCAGCAAGCAATCAGACTTTTCCTGTGGTGGCCTTGTCAGTATGGAACTTCTTCCCTCCAGATGTTCATCTTATCTCCTCCCTCCTTACCTTTAGAAAGCTCCTGAAGACTTATTTATTCTCCAGGAGCTTTTTGGATCTACTGCTGGTACCCCTTAATGTATGTGACCTCCCCTTTTTTCCTTCTCATTTTTAATTTTTTATGTCAATTTATATTTTAATTGGATTTTACATATTTTATTTTTAATAATAATTTTTATTTTTATACAAGGATGCCCCTGCCATGGCACTCTGAGCGCTTTACATATAACACAACTTTTAATCCTCACAACAACCCTGTGAGGTAGGTTAGACTAAGGGAATATTGTGACTGGGTCAAGGTCACCCAATGAGTTTCCAGCTGAGGCAAGACTTGAACCAGGGTCCCCCACACCTCAGGTCCCCCCGACCTCAAGACGAGACTTGACCCAGGGTCCCCACCAGTCAAAGTACTGTACACTTAGCCACCATACCACACTGGCTTGTAAGGTACTCTTCAAGTACCATTTGCTGGTGGGGAGCTGATCATTATCATCAATCATCATTAGCAGCAGCAGCTGATGGAAGGGAACATCAAAAAATATACAAGTTAACATAACAATGAAGCAAAGACTAATGGAATTTTGAATTTCATTAACAGAAGTATTATTTGTAACACCAGGGAAATTATTGTTCTCTACTTCGTTGCACCCAGGCCTCATCTAGAAGACTGCATTCAGTTTTGGACGCACCACTTTAAGAAGGGTACTGAAAAGCTGGAGAAAGTTCAGAGGTGAGGGGAAAAAATTATAAAGGGGATGAAGAAATGATGTATGAGGAAAGGTTGAAAATGTTTAGCCTAGAGAAAAGAAGTTTAAGGGGGAGACATGATTACAGTTTTCAAATATGTAAAAGGAGACTTATAAGAAAAATGGTGCCCAGTTGCTCTTTTTGGTCACTGATAATAGGATTAGAGGGAATGGGATTAAACTAAAGGAGAAAAGATTTAGACTAAACTCTAGGAGGAATTTCTAACTACCAGGATAGCTAGCCAGTGGAATAACTGGCAACAGGAGAGTGTGGAGGCCCCATCTCTGGAAGTCTTTAGAATTAGGTTAGATGGTGATCTCTCAGGGATGGGGTAGGTAATGTGGAGCCAGTTGGATAGCAGGGGGCTGAACTAGATCACTCTTGGAATTCTTTACAGCTCCATGACTCTATCTTAATGAATTTGCCTAATTATAAAATTAGGTAGATATTGCACAGAAGGCAATGGCTGCTGTCTAACTCATCCTGAGACTTATTCAAGCCAGTAGGCACAAATCCCACTGAAGCCAGTGGGAGTTTTACACACAAATGGACTGTAGAATGGGACTATATATGGTATTTTGTAGGGGTGGGACTTAGGGCAAAAAACCGGATACCAGTTTTACCGGTCACCGGTTTAGTAAAAATCAGTTTACTGGATATACCAGTACCGTTTTTTTCCCATTGATTTGAATGGGGAACTGTCTCCTCATTGAAATCAATGGGGAAAAAAGAAATACCCAATACTTCCCCCATACCCCTCCCAGGCTGTGCGGGTGGAAGTGTGGGACACCCCCCACCCACCCTGCCCAGCCTAGATTTTTTTTTTAAAAAACCCTAAAAGTTCCACTTTCCAGACTGGACCTGGGCTCCCAGGTGTGCTCCCTCTGGGTGGCGGTGGTGGAGGCGGCGGCAGCAGCAGCACGGCATGGCACGGGCCCGGCTGCTGTGCTGGCTTGAGCGCTTCACCAGGCCTTCCGGGGAAACCCGGAAGTTCCCCGGAAGACCTGGTGAAGCGCTCAAGCCAGCGCTGCAGCTGGGCCCACGCCGTGTTGCTTCTGCTGCTGCTGCCGCCACCGCCACCCAGAGGGAGCACACTCACAGCACACAGGTAAAAGGTGATCCGGGGGAGTGTTAGGTTACCGGAGTGCCAGCAGCCAGCCAGCCTGGGCTCCCAGAGGAAAGCTCACTGCCTCCATAGCCCTGGCTGGCTGCCGCCGGGCAGACAATGGCGGCCTGGAGCCCGGGTCCAGTCTGGAAACTTTTAGGTTTTAAAAAAAAAATCCAGGCTGGGCAGGGTGGGTGGGGGGTGTCCCCCCACAGCCTGGGAGGGGGAGGGAAATTGGGGGTTTTGGTTTGTTTGTTTTTACATTGCAGCCATTGATTTCAATGGCCACAATGTAAAAAAAATCCGGTACAGGAACCGGCACTGGTATGGGGAATTATGGGATCTATCCGGTATCCCCGATACTGCCAAATACTGGCAGTATCAGATACCGGGAGATCCGAAATTCCCACCCCTAGTATTTTGCTTCCCTCCGAATCTGAAAACAGATTGGAAACAATAACAACAATTTAAAAATTTAACTACAGTGGAACTTTTTTGCTTTGTTTTGTTCCCCCATCCCCACCACCCCCATCTGACTGGCATAGTCCTTAGGGGTGTGTATGTCATTTTCTTTATTACTGGTTTTGCAATAATGAAAACTAAAAATAATAATAATGAAAATAGAAACAACAAGGACATTTTGTTTTTGAAATAACGGGATAAAACTGAACAACATATTTCTGGCTATAATGTTTCTTGTTATTCTGAAATTCTTATGAAACTTGGAAATATTGTACCCCAAATGGAGGGCACTATGTGTACCAATTTGTGAAATGATTAGATAAAGGAAACTGGTTTTAGAAGCAATTGAACATTGTTATTTTAAGAAAAACTCCATGCACATTCATAGCTACAACCTCTTTATCTTCCATCCAATTTGCATGAAACCTGTGAATATTATGTCACTGCACAATCATAATATTCTTGCCACTTTTCAGAAATATTGGATAAAGGGTCCTGATGGTATAACATGTTAACATGAAAATACTTTTCCAGCTGTAACATTTTTATATTCCCTCCTGTTTACCAGATATTTGGCAGGAATATATCACATACCTTCCCTGTCATCTCTGCCAAACTATAGGACAACTTGATAATGGTCCCCAATTTTATGAGCAATTGAAGCTGTCCTGTTGAAGACCATTATTCAGATAAATAGCAGCACATGCAGTGCCACTCGGGGCAGGCATCTGGCATGGAAGGGGGAGAGAGGCTGTAGGAGGGATGATGTTGAGCAACACAAAAGACTGACAGACACAATCACTGACCAATTACTACATGCTTCTAGCTTTACAGGACCAATCGGTAGTGGCTTCAAGGAGGTCATAGGGGGCGGCCCTCAGGCGGGCGTAGAAGGGACATAACTGGGACTTTGAGGATAGCTTCCCAGAAATCAGGAGACATAGTTTACACATTCAGGCTGGTCAATTATCATCACAATCACACCCTGCAGCACTGTGACAGAGGACATAAGAGAATCTCTATTGACTCTTTCCTAAACAGATGCTTCTGACTTCCCAGTAACAAGTGGGGGAGAAATGTTGGGATGGTCATATCACAGAATGAGGATATTAGGTTGACATTTCTACTGGTCAATTGACATCATAAACCAATCTTATACCACAGTGACACATAAGAGAATCCCTGGCACAGGCTCCTTCTCTGCATATGCTGTGCAGGCATATACAATTGAGACCCTTTATCAAATCTTTCTGATATTTGGCAGAGATGGTCATGAAGATATGGTATACAGCCCTGCCCAATTTTATGTACCCTGGTTGGACTACAAAGATGTTACATCAGACATACATTTATAAGTTAATTGCTTATACCACCAATCCTTCTGAAAGTTGGCAGAGATAGTAAATATGGGAAGAGGTATAAACATGCCAAGTTTCATCTACATTAAGGCCACTTTTACACAGATGCCACTCACTCAAAAACACCCAGAAACACCCATCAGATGGGTGGGAGTGCGTCTGTGTAAATGTCCACGAGTGGGTGGGGGCGCATACATGACCCACCCACCAACACCCACAGAGCAGCCGGGAGGGAGTCGAACCCCTCCGTAGCTTGAGATGGGTAGAGGTGGGTGTTCAACACCTGAGCATCCATGTAAAAGCCAAAACACCCACACCCATGTGGAACAGACTGGTGGAGTCCCACTGCACCAGCGCCATGGGGCACGCACGCGCCACCGCGCAGACACGCCCACAGGGCAGGGGGACGACGGACATCTGGCCTGAGAGCCTGTAAAGAAGGGAGGAACCATGGCACATGTGCGCGGGCTCCCAGGATAGTGACCAGGAAGGCCAACGAGAAGGCAATGGGAGGAGGAGGAAGAAAAACTAGAGGTCGCTGCCCTTACTACACCTCCGGTGGTGGTGCGGGGCTCCTCAGCTGAGGAGCAAGCGGCAGCCTCAGGAGGTGCTGCCAGGTTTGTAAACTTTTGTTTTACTTTGAGGACAAGAAAGGCTCTATCCATTAGAACGAGCTCACTGGTGTGTGGGTGGGTGTGTGGGTGGTGGGCATCAGTCAGGCACAAACAGTGGGCATCAGCGGGTGGCAGCGGATGTCTGCCACAGAGAGAGAAGGTACTGTATTGTGGGGTCTCTGGCATGAGCAGCACCCCCACCCAAACATGTGCCAGGCTAGCAAGGGTCTCCACTCTCCAGTTGCCATCCCATTCCCTATGCACCCCCAAATAAGGGCAGGGTCTTTCCTCCAACCAGGGTCACATCTCCTGTCACCATCCCTAGCACCCCTAGGAGGGCAGGATTTGCACATGCCATCCAGTGCTTTCCTAGTTGCAATCCCAAGCACCCCAAGGAGGACAGGATTTGCACATGCCAGCCAGCCAGGGTCTCTCCATTGCCATCCCAAGCAGCACCCCAGGGAGCACATGATTTGCATGTGCCAGTCAGGGGCTATCTAGTTGCAATCCCTAGTATTCCCTAGCACCCCTGGGAGGGCAGGATTTGTACATGTTTTCTAGTTGCAATCCCTAGCACCCCAAGGAGGGAGGACTAGAGGCATCATCATAAATGCATGATATTATTTTGGTGTTCTTAATGTGTTTCCATTTCAGAGAGGAATCAGATGCCATGCACTGCTGCCAGCACTGCTGCCATGGCCAGGCCAAGGACTCGGAGGACCCCTAGGCAGAGGTCACTGCCATGGCCAGTGACACCACCAGACATCCAGCGCCGGATGTTGGATGTCTGGAGGTTCTACAACAAGGGCGACGGAATCGCCACATGCAAGGTATGGCACGGGGACTGGAACAACAGGGATTGAATTGCCCTATGACCTGTTAGGAATGGAAGTCCCCTGCAGAGAGAGATTGGATGGCCACCCAGTCCACCCACTTGTGGAGACAGAATGCAGGCAGGGCTTGACAGACGATTGGTCTGACACAGTATGCCACTTCTTATATTCCTATATTTTAATGCTCTTTTTAGCACTGCAAGAAAGTTTTATGCCAGCAGAGAGAGGGGACCATGTCGGGGCTCATCAACCACATAGAGTGGATCCATGGCCTGAGAGTGAGGCGGCAGGGTGAGGAGTCCGGAGTGGTGGCCATGGAGCCTCAGCACCAGAAGAAGGGGGGAAGGCAACCCGCAAATGTATCCCCCCCCTTTGCTGTGAAGGGATGAATGATTGCAGATGGCCTCCGTTTCATGAGGGGACAGGGGTAAGGGGGCTGGGTAGGGGCAGGTGCCTGCTGGTATGAGAGGGTGGAAGTTCCCTTGCACTTTTTGGGTAACTCATGGCAAAGCCACAGAAGAAGGATCCTGGACAGTCTGAGAAGTTTAAGATTCTTTTAGGACTGAGATCATCCGGGGCGAGCTTCAAAATCATCAGAAGGCAAGCATCATGGCGGAAATCCTCAAGGAACTAGGCACTGAATGCAGGTAGCAAAACTGAATATGCGTGCGCCATCGGTCAAATCTGCAAAGTGGAGAGGATTCGAAATGTCATCTGTAGGGATGTGCGAACACGAACAGTCGATCCTAAGAGATAGGCGAGCATTGTTGCGAAGGAATGGGTGATCGCCAATAACCTCCGTTTCCTGCAGCCGATTGAAAGGTATTCGGGAACAGGATCATCCTGGGCCAGCACCAAATCGTCCGAAGGCAAGCTTCTAGATACAGTGGATAGAAAGATGGATAGACAGTGGATAGAAAGATGGCTCTCTGTGAGTGGAATGACAGGCCCCAGAACACTGATGGTGGGTCCTGGGCCTAGCCCTTACCCTTGTACTTAAAAAAAAATTGCACTCACCAGGTCTTGGGGTACATATGGACCCCCTATGGGAAAACCCATTGTTGGTGGGGTATATTTTAACCCCAAAATATAGTCTGTGTCCCAAAATGTCAAAAACCTTGAACCTAAGCCCTGGAAGCACACACACACACAGAGAGAAACACATGAGAGAGTGTTTTATGGGGATTGTTTTCACCCA
>QEPC01014039.1:150836-172590 GCA_003113815.1 Sphenodon punctatus
ACGAGAAGGCAATGGGAGGAGGAGGAAGAAAAACTAGAGGTCGCTGCCCTTACTACACCTCCGGTGGTGGTGCGGGGCTCCTCAGCTGAGGAGCAAGCGGCAGCCTCAGGAGGTGCTGCCAGGTTTGTAAACTTTTGTTTTACTTTGAGGACAAGAAAGGCTCTATCCATTAGAACGAGCTCACTGGTGTGTGGGTGGGTGTGTGGGTGGTGGGCATCAGTCAGGCACAAACAGTGGGCATCAGCGGGTGGCAGCGGATGTCTGCCACAGAGAGAGAAGGTACTGTATTGTGGGGTCTCTGGCATGAGCAGCACCCCCACCCAAACATGTGCCAGGCTAGCAAGGGTCTCCACTCTCCAGTTGCCATCCCATTCCCTATGCACCCCCAAATAAGGGCAGGGTCTTTCCTCCAACCAGGGTCACATCTCCTGTCACCATCCCTAGCACCCCTAGGAGGGCAGGATTTGCACATGCCATCCAGTGCTTTCCTAGTTGCAATCCCAAGCACCCCAAGGAGGACAGGATTTGCACATGCCAGCCAGCCAGGGTCTCTCCATTGCCATCCCAAGCAGCACCCCAGGGAGCACATGATTTGCATGTGCCAGTCAGGGGCTATCTAGTTGCAATCCCTAGTATTCCCTAGCACCCCTGGGAGGGCAGGATTTGTACATGTTTTCTAGTTGCAATCCCTAGCACCCCAAGGAGGGAGGACTAGAGGCATCATCATAAATGCATGATATTATTTTGGTGTTCTTAATGTGTTTCCATTTCAGAGAGGAATCAGATGCCATGCACTGCTGCCAGCACTGCTGCCATGGCCAGGCCAAGGACTCGGAGGACCCCTAGGCAGAGGTCACTGCCATGGCCAGTGACACCACCAGACATCCAGCGCCGGATGTTGGATGTCTGGAGGTTCTACAACAAGGGCGACGGAATCGCCACATGCAAGGTATGGCACGGGGACTGGAACAACAGGGATTGAATTGCCCTATGACCTGTTAGGAATGGAAGTCCCCTGCAGAGAGAGATTGGATGGCCACCCAGTCCACCCACTTGTGGAGACAGAATGCAGGCAGGGCTTGACAGACGATTGGTCTGACACAGTATGCCACTTCTTATATTCCTATATTTTAATGCTCTTTTTAGCACTGCAAGAAAGTTTTATGCCAGCAGAGAGAGGGGACCATGTCGGGGCTCATCAACCACATAGAGTGGATCCATGGCCTGAGAGTGAGGCGGCAGGGTGAGGAGTCCGGAGTGGTGGCCATGGAGCCTCAGCACCAGAAGAAGGGGGGAAGGCAACCCGCAAATGTATCCCCCCCCTTTGCTGTGAAGGGATGAATGATTGCAGATGGCCTCCGTTTCATGAGGGGACAGGGGTAAGGGGGCTGGGTAGGGGCAGGTGCCTGCTGGTATGAGAGGGTGGAAGTTCCCTTGCACTTTTTGGGTAACTCATGGCAAAGCCACAGAAGAAGGATCCTGGACAGTCTGAGAAGTTTAAGATTCTTTTAGGACTGAGATCATCCGGGGCGAGCTTCAAAATCATCAGAAGGCAAGCATCATGGCGGAAATCCTCAAGGAACTAGGCACTGAATGCAGGTAGCAAAACTGAATATGCGTGCGCCATCGGTCAAATCTGCAAAGTGGAGAGGATTCGAAATGTCATCTGTAGGGATGTGCGAACACGAACAGTCGATCCTAAGAGATAGGCGAGCATTGTTGCGAAGGAATGGGTGATCGCCAATAACCTCCGTTTCCTGCAGCCGATTGAAAGGTATTCGGGAACAGGATCATCCTGGGCCAGCACCAAATCGTCCGAAGGCAAGCTTCTAGATACAGTGGATAGAAAGATGGATAGACAGTGGATAGAAAGATGGCTCTCTGTGAGTGGAATGACAGGCCCCAGAACACTGATGGTGGGTCCTGGGCCTAGCCCTTACCCTTGTACTTAAAAAAAAATTGCACTCACCAGGTCTTGGGGTACATATGGACCCCCTATGGGAAAACCCATTGTTGGTGGGGTATATTTTAACCCCAAAATATAGTCTGTGTCCCAAAATGTCAAAAACCTTGAACCTAAGCCCTGGAAGCACACACACACACAGAGAGAAACACATGAGAGAGTGTTTTATGGGGATTGTTTTCACCCATATATAACCAATGACTCAAAAACATCTTTTTCCTTTTTAAAACCGTAAATTTTATTTAAAATACAGAATATTGATTGAACAAACACTAAACATTTAATTAGAAACTAATCTAAACCTAAAAAGAAAGAAAACACTGAATAAAATTGCACTCGCCTTAAAATTGCACTCAGGCTTAAAAAATTGCACTCTCCAGGTCTTCGGGTCCAATGGAGCCCTATAGGAAAACCATGATACAAAGGCACAAGATAATAGCAGTGAAGGGTTAATTTTCATTGCTGCTGCCAGTCTGAAGTGGCCTTGAGTTCCATGTCTCCTTGCTATCTGAACGGTCCTTGAAAATTTTTTATTTGGTTTATTTTAAGCTGGGGTCCATTTGACCACTCTTGAAATGCATTGGCTGGGGTTGATTCGACCCCAGTAGGAAAGCTCTATGGAAACCTGGGGTCCATTTGCAAAATGGCACTTTTTTGGTTATAGGAGACAAATGGTAAGAGGTATCAGGCTGAAATTTTAGTATGTTATGTCCAGAGGTGCCGTTGACAATGTCCTAAAAGCTCAAACTTGAAGAGCTACTAATTAACCATATTTTAATGTTTTGGTGCTCAATGGGGTCAGTCTGACCCCCAAACGCCTGGGTTAGGGCTAGAGTGGCAGCTTCTAGATACAGTGGATAGACAGCCCTTCCTGCCTGTAACCTAGGCCCCAGAACCCTGATGGTGGATCCTGGGGCTGGAGAACTTTTAAGGCCAAAGTGGAGAAGGGTTCCCTGTGAACATCAGTTGAACATGTATCAGGCAAGCACCATTCTGTTTTCAAGGCTCTCACAGATAATGAAAGATACATCACGTACCTGGAGGAAGAGCTGGCTGAGTTTCTCTTCCTAGCAGTACTTGATTGGAAAGTTCACAATACCCCAAGGAATCTCCAGGAGAAAATCTTCCACAGCAAGATGCATTGCTCCTTACGTGACAAAAGACTTGGGATTGTTTGCTTATCCAGGGGATTTGGGAGTGGAGTTTTGTTGTTGAGTAGTTCAATTTCCCAGGAAGCAGCCTGAGAGGTTTAACTGTGCTTGACAGTTGGAGCTAAACAAGGGCAGCCCAGCAGGACATGTGCTTTTAGCAGCCTTTGAGTGGAATAATGGCCCCAGACCCATCACGGTGGGTCCTGGGCTAAGGTGGCAGCTTCTGGGTATTGGCCACAGCCCTCCCTGCCTGTAACTTGGCCCCAGGACCCTGGCAGCGGGTCCTGGGGCTGGAGTGGCCTTTTCTTGTCATGTGTTGGAATGACATTGGAATGTGCGAGGAATGATGGCCCCAGACCCATCATGGTGGGTGCTGGGGCTAAGGTGGCAGCTTGTAGATCTTGGCCACAACCCTCCCTGCCTGTAACTTGGCCACAGGACCCTGGTGGAGGGTCCTGGTGCTGGAGAGGCTGCTTCCTGTCATGCGTTGGAATGACATTGGAATGTGTGAGGAATGATGGTCCCAGACCCATCCCGGTGGGTGCTGGGGCTAGAGTGGCAGCTTCTGGGTATTGGCCACAGTCCTCCCTGCCTGTAAGTTGGCCCAGAACCCTGGAGGCGGGTCCTGGGGCTTCTTCTTGTCATGCATTTGAACAACATCGGAATGTGCGAGGAATGACAGCCCCAGAACCATCACGGTGGGTGCTGGGGCCTCGGTGGCAGCTTGTAGATCTTGGCCACAGCCCTTCCAGCCTGTAACTTGGCCTCAGGACCCTGGTGGTGGGTCCTGGCACTGGAGTGGGTGCTTCTTGTCATGCATTGGAACGACATCAGAATGTGTGAGGAATGATGGCCCCAGACCCCTCATGGTGGGTGCTGGGGCTAGAGTGGCAGTTTCTAGGTATTGGCCACAGCCCTCCCTGTAGAGGTGTTATGTATGCTTTGTTAAAGAACCCCCTTTCCATGCCACTGGTGAATAGGGATTGATTAGTTAGGAAGAGATGTGTCAGACAAGCAAACCCTCTCTGGGTTCTATGGAAGTGGTCCTATGCAGAAGGAAAAATAAAATCAGGAAGTGTCTGAGCTTCCACAAGCAACTTTAATTTTATTGCAGTGATGGCCTTGGATTTTCTGACCTAAGTAGCTGTTATCAAGTAACATCTATATCATGCCCTACCTCGAGCATACAGCTGGGTGGGAGTAAACAAAACTAAGATATACATGCCTGTTAATGGTCATGAGAGTGAGAGAGAGAAAAAACAGGAATTAAACGTAAAGTAACAGTAATTCAGTCAGTGAGTGTCAACGTTGGAGATACAGAAAGTAATTGGAATGTTTTGAATAGCTTGTAACTTGGCCCCAGGACCCTGATGGTGGGTCCTGTGGCTGGAGTGGCTGCTTCTTGTCATGTGGTGGAATGACTAGTGCCATTGGCACTAGCAGCAGCAGACATTGGTTGCCGGGGAAGGCAGTCAGGTGGCGTGGCATGAGCAGCAGTCAAGCAGACTGAGGCAGGGTTTGAGCTTCGCAACCTGGGTGGGGAGGCAGGAAGCATGGCATGAGAGGCAGTAGGGCAGGCAGGTTTGGGCAGGCTTTGAGCTAGGCAACCTGGGTGGGAATATAGGCACCTTGGCATGAGAGGCAGGACTGATGTATGCTTTGAGCTTGGCGGCAAGGTAGCCTGGAGGTGCACGAGGTGGAGGTCACCAAGGAGGAAGAGGAGGAAGAGGGGAGCCTGGCAGCTACCCCACCACCAGGTGGGCGAACCTCCACCGTGAGGCACACGGGCCATGGGGCCATGGGGGGGCTGGGTGCAGTGGAGGCCGGTGGTATGGGGGTGGGCACCCAGGGGCTCGCAACCGGCAGGGCCCACCATGGGCTGGGCAGAGGGGGGCAGGTGGGAGGGGCTGGAGGGCCCGCAGAGGATCCTACAGCACACCTGACTGTTAGGGGCCCCTCCCATGGCAATCATCAGCTGGGGGAGCATGCCATGACAGGGCAAGGCAGGGGGACCCCACGGGGGGGCACAGGGGAGCAGTCGCACTATGGGGGCCCCCCCACCAGGCACCCCGGGGTTCAGCACTGGCAGGCATCGGCGCACATAGGTAAGATGCCCTAATGATGTATCCAAACTCCTGTTCAAAGACCAGGCACCCGCTCACTCGAGGGGAGCAGCTGCTGGCAGTGTGGAGTGGAACCAGGAGATGTGGGCCAGGAATTGACACCAGAGGGAGGACCTTGGGAGGGAGCTGCTGGTGGAATCACAACGGTTATCCGAGGTGCACTCCCGCGTGCTCATGCTCACCAGGGAGCTCATCAGAGGGGAGGGGGAAAGGGACCGGGAGATCCTGGCTGCCATGATGGCCAGTCCCGCACTGAGCACCTCTGGGAGAGGTGCCAGGCTGCCGCCCTCCAAGGCAAGAAGTGGTGTGCCTGCTGTGACAGACTGGAGGGTCAGGCCACATGGCTCATGGATCTCATGAGGATTCCCTGGAGGCCCTGCGGTGTGACCCCCAGTGCAACAGGCCACGCCATGCTGCAGAAGGAGGGCCGGCAGCTGACAACACCATGGCGCCTTCCCACTGCTGCCGGTGCCCCCCCTGCAGTTCAGCCACCCGTGGTTCCCCCAGCATCAACCCTATCCAGGACTGGTCCACGGGGTCCCGCTCCCCCACATGGGGTTGCCAGACCCGCTTGTGGGGCTGCCCGTCCCGACCTCACCCCCTGTGGTCCTGCCCCCTCTGCCACCCCTCCCTCTCTTCTGGGCAGCGATGTCCCCACCCCAAGACCATGCACCCCAGGTCGAGCAACCAACTATGGTGGCTGCTCCAGCCCCACAGGTAAGACCTCAGCACCCCAGGCCCCCGGGGGTTGTGAGGTGCAACAACAGGGGGGCAATGGGAATCCAGGGAACCGTGCGAGGTGGGACCCCAGTAGGGAGCACATTGTGGAACTCATGCTTAACACACGCCGTACACAAGATGGGGAGTGACAGCCATTGCCAGGGGCATGTGTACCTGCAAGGTACCACAGTACGTGACTGGGCAAGTGCCATAATACCAAGGGCGGACCATCCTGGGGGGGGCACCTTCAGGGAGCGCCCTACAGCACATGCCATGCTCCTGTGGGGAGTAGGGGGCTCCCTGAATCCCTATGGGGCACCCAAGTGCCAGTCCACTGACAAGGGACAGAGGTGAGCACACACTGTGATCCCTTAATTCATTCTTGCTCCTCCAAGCAGGGACCAACAGAAATGCTGGTGTGGAGTGGCCAGTGGATGACAGTGAGGCCGGACTGTCAGTCTGGACAGCCCTGCGGTCAGCTGTGACCAGGGCACACCAACCAGCGAGCCCTGGTGGTGCATCCAAGAGGGGGAAAGGCCATCCCAGACGTTGACCCCACCCCCTTCCATTGTACATGTCCCCTCCAATAAAGGTGTTGTACCTATACCTTGCAGTCACTTCCTCTGCCCAGGGACATGGGGGTGGGGGGATGTGTGGCGTGCAGGGGGGCACTGGCAGTTTCGGGGCTCTGTGCACTCCCTGGCCACCTGGTGGGGCTGGAGGCTAGACCAGCGATGCCTCTTGGAGTTGAGGTTGAAAGTAGAAAAAGGATTACAAGTAACAATATAGCAAAACTGACAAACCACAGAAAAACTGTTCTTGAGGTAGGTTATGCTCTAACAAGGTATTGAATCGCAAAAGAAAAATTCAGAAACAAACATACATTCAAAAATATATAATATGATGGATAAAACTTTTACAATACAACTCTGAATGAGAGGGACAAATAGAAAATAATAGGACTGGGACCCGAGGGCAATTACTGGGTACCGGATTTACCGGATTAAAAAAAACGGATTCCCGGATTAAATCCGGTATACCGGTACCGGATTTATTCCATTGATTTCAATGGGGCACTGTCCCCATTGAAATCAATGGAATAACAAAATTCCTCCCCCCTCCCACTCCCAGGCTGCGTGGGTGGAAGGGGGGACACCACCCACCCACCCTGCCCAGCCTGGATTTAAACAAAAAAATTCCCCTGAGTGTCCCACTGCAGCTCCGGGCCGCCGCCTGTCACAGTACATGTCAACGATGGGTTGCCAGGTCGGGGCCCCAACGTGCCGGGACCATTCCCTCGAGTTTGTCTTTGCCCCCCTGTCCCAGCCTCCTTGGGGGCACCTGCCCACCGTTGTGGTGCCATGGACCGCTGCAGAGGTAACGGCAGCTTGCCTGCTGATGGAGCTACCCGGGTACGTCCTCACCTTGCTGTCAGGGGCCCCCCCTGTTGCTTCCCTGTACACCGGCAGCCTCCTGCATACCCGCAGCATCCCACGCGCACCATCAGATGTGGGGGCCCTCCTGTGGGATCTAGGCTTGCTGTGTCCTGAGGTTGGTGGCCCGCTCTGGACCAGGGACCCCACTGCTGTGGAGCTCACTGCCCTTCAATTGGTGAGGGACTTTCCAGCTGTATGGATCCGCTCCTTCCGCGCTACCTGGTGGATGCTCATATGCGCACCCGAGGCTTCCGAAGGGGCCTGTTCGCCTGGGAGGGTCTGGCACTGGGGTTGCTGCCCCAGGAGTGCTCACTGGACCGTCCATGAGCAGTCCCTTGCTGCCACCCACTCACTGCCACCCTGGTGCCCGGGGTGGTGCATACCACCCCCCACCTCCCGTGCCTCCAAATATAATTGTTTTTATATTGTTGTTCGCTGCTCCAGGATGCCATGAAAGGGCAGGAGGGGTGGGATAAAAATGTTATATATTATATATAAAAGGGGGAATCACCACCAGCAGTAACTGAGGGTATTTTCAGACGTTACGAGATCACAGTGAACCACGGTGAATACCCACCTGTGGTCAATGTGTCTTGAACGTCTGTTTGGCAGCCGCCAGATGTTCACCACGGCCAATGCGCACATGGGGTCAATTTGAACCACGCTTCCCAGGCTAGCTGGGGGAATGTCCCGGGAAGCGTGGTCAAAGAGATCCCCAGAGGGGACCAAAAAAAAGTAATGTCTGGCCGGGCGCCACGGCCTGGGATCACCGGCGGGATCCCGGGCCATGGCGAATCCGGCCCGACGCGGCGGCCTCATTGGCCCCGCCGCCTGCCCGTCTCCCAAGAGGGCGGGAGCGTGGAGGGGCGGGGCCGTGCGGCCACACGTTGCACCACACAGCCCCGCCCCCTCCAAGATTCCCCACCGGGATCCCCCTGGCACATCTTTTGCGGTGTGACGGGGTGACCCCGGCGGGGAATGAATGGGTTGATTTCGGTACGGGGCCAATGGGCCCCGTAACGTCTGAAATCACCCTGAGTAAATGGGTGTTTTAGGGTGGATTGGGAGCTCACTGGAGTAGGGCTGAAATGAGAAGTGATTTTATTCTTGAGAAAATCTTTTCAGAATCCAGAATCAGTGTTGTGATCTCGCAGACATCTTGACCCTGACCCAAATTATCATGAGATTTCTTGCTCCCCTCCCTCCCCCTCATGTAGGAAAAACAATCCAAACTATATGTACACAATGCTGGGTTCTAAATTAGGAGTTACCACACAGGAAAAGGACCTTGGAGTCACTGTAGACAATACACTGAAATCCTCAGCTCAGTCTGTGGCAGCCATCAAAAAAGCAAATGATGTTAGGTATTATTCAGAAAGGAATAGAGAATAAAACTGAAAATATCATACTGCCACTATATGAATCTATGGTGCGACCACACCGTGAGTATTGTGTGCAGTTCTGGTCTCCCAAACTCAAAAAAAGATATAGTAGAAATAGAAATGGTACAGGGAAGGGCAACAAAAATGATACGAGGTATGGAACAACTCCCCGATGAAGAGATGCTGGATAGCTTAGGACTCTAGTCAAATCAAATCAAATATTTATTAAAGGCACTGGCTCTCGCCATGGCCCAACACACAAAACACACAACAACAATAAAACATATACAAAGTATGACGGTCATCATATACAGCAGTTAATATACGCCAGCAACAAATACTGGTCCAGATGTCGTATTTTAATATCAATTCAAGGTGAGGCCATTGACTGATGTTAACCAATGGCCACCACATCTAGTCACCATACATTGACCTCTATTCTGCTTCAATGGTCAATTCTAGTTTGTTGATTAGTTTGGTTGTCCGGCTGCTTTGATCGCCATCCCTAGTGGTGTGGAACAAGTTAATAGGGAGCTTTTGCTCTAGAACTAGAGAACACCCCATGAAATCAATGGGTAGCAGATTCAAAACAAATAAAAGGAAGTATTTTTTTCACTCAATACACAATTCAGTTGTGGAATTTGTTGCCATAGGATATGGTCAAGGCCAGGAGTATAGCTGGGTTTTAAAAAAGATTGGACAAGTTTCTGGAGAATAGGTCCATTAGCAGCTATTAGCCAGGTAGGTTTGAAGAATGTAACCTCCTACTGTTGGGAGCTGGGTGTGAACAAAAGGGAATGAATTGCCCCTGAAGTCACCCCATTGCGGCATAGATCAGTTTTGAAGGACTATACAGTGACTGTGATGGCAGCAAACACTGCTTTCTTCTCGGCTACCATAGTGTCTGCAAAGTCCCACCCTGCAGAGCTGTTCCAGGTGGTGAATGGTCTGGTTAATCCGGCATGTCTTTCCCATGAACTAGAGTAATCTATTGCCCACTGTGACATTTTTATGAATTACTTTGCAGATAAAATCACTTTTATTCTCCACACCTGGGGTGCTGCTATTTCAACTGCAGAGTCTGGTATTGTATAAGTTAAGTCTTGTCCTGTTTTCCTTGATCAGTTTCAATTATTATCACCCACTTTTGTGGGGAGTGTGCCTGGATGGATGCAGGCAATCTTTGAATTAGATCCTTGCCCATCCTGACTGGTGAAAGTCAGCCAGGAGACACTGGAGGCATTGCTGGCTGGGGTTGAGAATGCCTCCCTTGGGAGGATGGGCTGACAGACACCCTCAAAACTGTGGTTCTCTGCCCCCTGCTCAAGAAACCATCTCTGGATGATGACTCCTCAGTCAGCTACAACCCTGTCTCTAGCCTTCCCTTTTTAGGTGAGTTTATTGAACAGGTGGCTGCCCAGCAGCTTCAGTTCCACCTTGATGCTATCAGATTCCTGGAGCCATTTCAGTCAGACTTTCATCCAGGGTATAGCATAGAGACAGCACTTGTGGCTTTGACTGAAGATCTATGCTTGGAGATTGAAGATCTATGCTTGGATTTGTGGCCTGTTGATCCTGTTAGATCTTTCAGCAGCCGCTGATACAGCTGATCATTCGGCGTTGTTGAGGCAACTGCAGGACCTGGCAGGGATGTACAGACCTGCTCTTGAGTGACTCTTCATTCCTGTTGGGGAGGTCACAGTGGGTGGTGACGAGATTGCTTGTCATCCCCTCGGGACCTCCCCTGTGGTGACCCACAGGGTTCCATCTTGCCTACCCTCTTGTTCATTATGTATCAGAGGCTGCTGCATGAGATCATTTGGAGGTTTGGAGTGATGTGCCATTAGTATGCTGATGACACACCCAACTCTACCGCTCTACCTCTCTTTTTCATCTGACTCAGAGGCAGTCTCGCTGCTTACCCAATGCCTGGCTGACTAAAGCTGAATCCAGATAAGACTGAAGTGATGATGCCTGGGCAGGGTATGGGACCCCCATTCTTGAAGGGGTCCAGTCCTCTCTGGTTACTCACATTTGCAGTCTGGGAGTGCTTCTGAACCCTTTGTTGCACCTGTATCACCAAGTTGCGGCAGTGGCCAGCAGCACTTTTCACCAACTCCATCTGGTGAGGAGGCTACATTCATATCTTTCTGATTCCGATTTGACTAACCATCATCCATACTTTTATCACGTTGAGGCTGAACTATTGTAATGCGCTCTATGTGGGGCCATCTTTGGTGACTGTCCAGAAGCTGAAGCTTCTGAAAAATGTGGTGGCCCAACTCATTTCAGGGGTGGAGCACATTACACCTGTGCTTCATAGTCTAAACTGACATCTTATTGTTTTCTGGGCACAATTCAAGGTGTTGTTTTGCCCTTTAAAGTCCTAAATGGCCTGGGCCCCACATATCTAAGAGACCGCCTTTCCTTCCATGCTCCATTGAGACCCCTTCAGTCAGCTGGGAGCGTTCTTCTGTGGGTGCCACCTGCTACCATTGCATCCACAGCAAGGGCCTGCAGAGAGGCGTTTTCAGTTGCTGCCTCTATGTTATGGAACTCCCTTCCCCTGGAGGGCTGTCAGAGATCAAGCCTGAGCATTTGACTTTTCTTTCTTGTAAAGAATTTGGTAGGTGGGGTTAGGGGATGAGGTGGGAGGGTTTAGGAGTGAGGGTGGGTTTAATGATTTTTTTTTCTTTTAATGGAGTTTTATTGTATTTCATTCTTAATTCTTTGTTATTAGTTATTGATGATTGATTATTGATTATGTAAGCTGGCATGAGCTTTCTGGGATGGGTGGGTAGAAATTCAAATAAATAAATAAATAAATAAATAATTTGGCAGCAATGAAGAAAAGGTAATGAACACCGGTTCTTGCTTAGTCTTCTATCTCATCATTCCACATATAACACAAGTTATAAGTGTGAGTGTCACCATGCCAGTTGGCCGTACATGCTCTGAGAGCATGACGCTGTTACTCTCTGCAGTAACAACCAGCTTTTCAGAAAGCTTTTATTAGGATCCATTCCAAAAGTTAAGGCCCCAGTTCTTCCACCCTTGCTCACGTTTGAGTTAGCATCATGAAACCAACTGTGGGACTCCTTACGGAGCAGTGTACTAGCAAGCATAGTAAAGAAAATGGAAAATAGTCCTAAGTGATCATACCTTCAATGATACTGCAACGTACTATTTATATTGTGAGTTATGATTCCAGGAACTGCTGTTAAAGTAGTAAATGTGATATAGGGACAGTCTGGAAACTTTGCTGATGTCTTTAAGTTACATGTTCGTGCATGACTACAAAGGTCATAGACTGCAAAGTTAAACAATAGATGAAAAACTTAAAATGAGCCAATTAGGTTACGTATCAATTAACAATGAGTTATTGGGTCTTAAAATGTCAGTTAAGTGCACTGGTTGGTCTGCAGTGCAATTGTAAAAAGGACAAATGCAGCATTGCCTTAGATGGTTTTACGTGGCTTATTGTACTTCAGAATCAGTTAGAGTATAATTAGAAAATATTATAGTTTGGGTTGGTGAACTTGATGTAATGAATCATGGCTGATCGTGCCATCCAAATTGTATTTCAAGGTAATTTTTTATCTTTTATTTGCTCATGATATAGTATAGGGTATAGAGTGATCTGAGCTGCAAATTATAAACAAGCAGAGAGGTGCACGAAGTGTGAAGGATTTGGGACAAGCTCCACCACTTGCATGTTGAAGTGATTGAGCATCCCAAGGAAGAAGTGGAAGGGGAACATTGAAAAGGTTTTCAATTTTAGTGATAGGATCCCACCCATCTGCAAACCAATTCCTTTTGAATATCAGGAGCCAGATGTTGCATCACATTTTACTATACTGTGTAATTCAGTATGTCAATTTAACTGGGTACAGCAAGTAAAGTCAGTGATGCATTAAGGCAAAGAAATCCCCAATCTACATGGTGTGCTGGAATTACAGCTACAGCACTGCTTTGACTCCCCTCCCCCACCCCTTAGTAACAGTGATTTTATCCAATGTAATCATTAAAATGGGTTTCTATGAAAAGTGTTACTGAAGACAATTTGGCACATTCTTCTTCTTTCTAAAATATCTGATATGATCCCATACTACAGTATCTGAGCAACTCACTGTCTGAATTAGAGCTGAAACAGATAGGGTTTTTTTTTGTATTCACAAATAGTATCTACATTTTTTTGATAGTCCTCCAAATGTATGAGTCATTGTTTACCACCACCATGATGTTTGCATATCCATTTATTTAGATACTTTTGTTCAGGTATTTTGGTCATTTTTGGTAATGACTGGAAAAAACAAAATGAAATAACAAAAATGGATATTCATTTCCAGAAGGGAAGCAGGAAATGTTTCATATCCACTTTGCCAGATTTGATTTGAACCCAGCAAAATCATAACTTAACGATATTCACCATGGTTATTCATTTCAACTCTATTATCCTCACAATATCCGTGTATGGTGTGAATATCCATGTATGCTGTGAAGTACCATTTCCCTCATTTCACTGAAGACCTTCAGAGATCTTCAGAGACCAAGTGAACTGTCTAACATCACATAAGAAATTTGTGGTGGAGCAGAGGATTCTTCCACCCTTCCACCCTAGGCCAACACTTCAACCATCCTTCTCCCATCCAATGAGCCCATGCATGATGATAAAAGACTATGCAGACTCTCTATAGAATCACAGAATAATCGAATCTTAGAGTTGAAAGTGACCTCAGAGGTCATCTAGTCCAACCTGCTCAATGCAGGAAATCCACAGCTACAGCATCCATGACAGATGGCCGCCCAGCCTCTGCCAGGGAGCCATGTTCGCTCCATTTTCCTCATTGATGGCAAAGGGGAAAGTGGCAATGCAGTCAATGTGGGTCCTTGCCCTCTGCAAATAAAACCACAGTTTGCATGGATTACATCCATTCATCAAGGGCACACAGTAGGGGAAGGACTGTGCTTCTCTTTGTCATGGTGCCAAAGAGCAGATGAAGTCAAAGTTGGGATACTTGAACTATTTATTTATTTATACAAAAGTTTGTGCCTTGCCCCCTCCTGCCTCTGGCAGCTCGGGGTGGCTAACAATAAGAGCAATAGAAAACATAAAATACTATATGCAATAAAATACTACTAAAAGGTCTCTAAATCTAAAACAATTCCCCATTCCCCCAACTCCCTCCCAGTACACATCTCCCCTCTCAAAAACCTGGTGAAAAAGGCAGGTCTTACACTGGTGCCTGAAGGAAGGAAGATCCGGGGACAAACAGATTTCTTCCAGAAGGCAGTTCCGCCACTGAGAACGTCCTTTCCAATGGTGCCCACCCCTCACCCCTGCTGCACCCGAGGGACTTCAAGAAGGGCACCCCCAGCTGATCGCAAGGACTGATCCAGAACCCTGGGAGTGAGGCGGTCCCACAGATAGGTTGGGTCCAGGCCTAAGACAACTTTCTCACATGCGTTAATACACACTTATCGGTGCCGCGGGAAAGTCTGGAACTCAAAAGACCCGCAACTTTCGTCTCATGAGAAGGGTGGAAATGCGGATCTTTGCCTGAAAACATATGCGTCCTGCAGGGTGGGGGGAAAGTACTCTGCCAGAAGTGCATGTTTTCAGGCAAAGATCTGCATTTCCCTCCTTCTCGTGAGATGGATGCAGTGAGTCTTTGAGTCCTGGACTTCCTTGCGGTGCCAGCAATTCGAATGTGTATTAACACATGTGAGAAAGCGTTCCAATTCTCTCATTTCCAGGACTGTGTTATTTCTCCCATGTCAGGCAATAGATCTTAATTAATTTTTCAGTAAGTGGTATGGACTGGTTTAGCTTTGGCATAACAAGGTGAAAGAAATAAAGAATGGCCTTGGCACAAATGTCCATCTGAGTAAAAAAGATGCCCAATTAATGAAGGGCAGCACTGTGAAGAGTTATTGGTCAAGATGCTCCATCATGATCCTTGAGATCAGCTGAAGAGCTGAATTGAGTACCTGAAAAAATGGGTAAACCCTTTGGGGCTGATCCCATGCCCTGCGCATGGTACGCATGGTGTGCATGGGTGCATGAGTGGATCCCATGCAGGAGTCGCGTGCAGCCCCATTAACATGGGATTGTGCTGTGTGGTTCAGCATAGATTCATGTGGGTCCCATGTGCCCAGTGCATGGAGCGGGGTTTGGAATTGCATCCACTGACTTTACAGTCGCTGACCCAACCCACGACCTTTGGGCACTAATTGGTACCTGATTAGAGCCCAGCAGGTTACTCAGTGTCCCAATTATCTAACTTCTGGTCCAGAAATATCAAATTCCAGTATCATTTTCAAGTTTCTGTCCCTTCTTTTCCTATTTTCAAAAATCCAATTTATTGATTTACCAGTCAGTAAATTGGTAAATTGGTCCTGATAATTCCTGCTTTGGGGTAGTTTGACATGAGTCAAAAAGACACACACACACCTCACTCGGAAGGGGTGCATAGAAAGAAGCGGTTGGATTCCAGGTGGAGAGGCTGAAGGAGAGCAAAGTAGGTTAAGCTGGCCTCATAGAAATTCCCTTCAGAAGACCAGCCTCATGCAAAACACCCAGGCTAAGAGAGAAACAGGAGGAGTCAGTTCTTAAAAGATATGGCGCAATTGCTATGGCTGGCAAATTCTCCCTTTTGTGTAAGCTCCAGAGATGGGATCCTCCCACCTAGCATCATTCCATGGTTAAAAAATATGGATAGTCTGTCCTTGACCCTTTCAGTGATCTGAATGAGTCATCAAACCTCACCTGGGAAGTCACCCAGGTGCAAGATTCTCTTACCCCTCCATCCAGCCTGACGTTTACCCCAAAACATCCTTTTCCTTGTCTCCCAGGACCCACCTGGAAAGACCCCATTCACTGCCCATTGCAAGCTTTTGTCTAGTTCTGGGTTCCCAAGTACCCACCAAGGAAGCTTCTTTCTAGTATCCCAACACCCATTGTGACCCACCTGGAAAGACCCCATTCAATGCCCATTGAAAGCTTTTGTCTAGTCCAGGGATTCCAAGCACTCACCCAGGAAGCTTCTTTCTAGTATCCCAACACATATTGTGAGTTTTTGTGTGGCTTTGTCCCCTAGTTCCTACAATTGACCCGAGCTCCCCATTGTAGGGATGAGTTGCTTTTGGAAGTGGATACCCATAGGTTTCCTGTCCAAATCTGCTACAAGGGTCTCCCAGGCCTAGGTCTGTCCCCCTCCTGACTCATTGCAGGATTACTGGGGCTCATCCATCCCCTTTGCAATGGGCAAGGAGAGGTAACCCATTTCCCCACCTTCTTCTCTCTCTCTCAGCTTCAAAATCAGGCTTGAAACTTCCCCCTTCCCACCCTTTGAAGACTTCTTTGCAACGCGCCTAACCAATCTCACTCTCTCCCCCTTGTCTCTGATCTTGGGCAGACTATCTTACTTTCTTTTCTCCACCACCTGGAGCTCCCCTCCACACTGTTTAGTTTAACCTTGTAATCACCAGTCCAGACTAGGCAGCATTGTTTGTATATGTCTCACTGTACTGTGTCTTGTTAAGCCCTGATGAATAAACATCCTCTCTTTCTTTAGAATATTCCTTATTTCTGGTATGTCTTTTGGGGAGAAGAGGGTAGGTCAATGGGTTGTAGCGCACCATGACCTCAGACAGAATTCCTAGCACTGGGAACCCTAGGCAACTGAAAAAGACTAATTCCCTAAATTATGAGTTCGTGCCTAGGCACTGTGTCCACGCATGGATAAAGTAATGTGGTAACACTGGTACCCGTTCGGTGTGGGGAGACCACTGAATAATAGCCAACACAGTGCTAGAAACTGCAAATGTTACCTACAGGTAATACATTAAGTGCCCGTTGCAAGTTTAGTCAGCTGGGAGTGGCATATTGCAGGCTCCATCTGTGCATCAAGTCCATTCAGCAAGAGCACAGATGCTTTATCTGTAGTGGTTCAACACCTATGCAACTTGCTTCCCATTGAGCTTTGTTAAAGCCCACACCTGAGCATTTTCCAGAGGTGTGAGATCCTTATATTTGGGCCAGCATTTCGAAGGTTGGGATAGGGCTTGGGAGGGTTGGATTTTAGGGGATTTCAATGTATTAGGGCTGAAAAGAGCAGCAAAATTTTTACTTGTGAATAATTTTGCCATATCGGGCACTGGGATCAGTTTCCCAATAATATCTCGGTACCAATATGATTTTTCCTGATTCTCGCAATACCGGTCTGTTTACTGTGTTTGTGTGGTGCTGTTGTAGGAGTGTGTGTGTGTGTGTGTGTGTGTGTGTATCCCTGCTCCCTCTTCCCCCAGCTTTACAACTCGCATACCCCCTTGTTTACTGTGTACCACCTACTTTTTATTTGCCACTTACTGCATTGCTGAGGGTACCACTTTACTTCTGTGTTGATGGTTTCTGCATTTCTGAGCCAATAACTGTGTGAATAGACCATCCCTTAACCCCTCCCTGCTTGCTCAAAAACAGTGCCTCCATTTCAGTGCTTCCAGTCAGAATTGTTATTGTATGTTGTTCCCTTTGCTTTGAACAATCTACAACTGGATTGCAGATTTGTAAAGGAATCTGCATACCAGCCAATGAGTGACAAAGAAGTACAAGGGAAAATGGAGTGCAGAGAAGATGTGGGGGAAATAGGGGTGGGAATCGAGGGGAAATTTCAGATTCAGAGTTTTTTCAGGCATTTTCCCCCATTGAAGTCAATGAGAACAAACCACAATGTTAAAGATCCAAATAAAAATATCAGTGTAAAAGATCCAAATTGCTCAAAAGCAAAAAAGGTCTGAATGTTCAGATAGAACCGAATTGGCCATTTCCAGGTTAACTTGGTTCTAGTCGAATCCAAAATTCTCATCCCTAAAAAAAAAAAAGCAGTATTGTGTCAGTATTACCGCTCGAGATTTGAATTTGATGGCAAAGTGGTGGCAAAGCAGTAAGCAGAACGTCAGAAAATTGAGAAACAAATGTTGATTGGGACACTGTCAAGTACCGAGAGATTCTTGATTTGACCAAAATAGTATTAGTAACCAGCATCTTGAGGGGAATTATCATTTTTTTAAAAAAAATCTTGTTTCAGCCTTAATTTTTATTTTTACCTATTTTATTTTTCATCTATGGACCCAATCCTATGCGTGAATATGCCGCCTGTCCATGCAACGCATGCAGCAAGCACACATAATGCACACACACACAGAGCACATGTGCACACAGGACAGCTGCGTGCAGCAAGTGTGCAACTCAGGTCAAACCAAATCCTGGCCAATAAGGCCAATCCTGAAACCTTTTTGTCCCTTTCAGGCAACTTGGATAAATCTCTTGATTGTGGCTTTGCTGATCACTCAAATACATCTGTTGGTATATAAGGCTAGTGGGAAGGGGACGTTTGCCCCATCCTCAGAACCAAGGAAACCGTAGAGAATGTCCTTTCTTATGACACCAGAATCAGAGGCCCTGGGGCCACAGGGAACCTCATGTGGAATTTTGTCCTTTGTTTACAACACCTCTCACCTCTGTGTATCACCTCTGTTTGATACACAGAAATTCTGCTAACAGAACTTCTTCTGTTCTGAGAGCATCTTATCTTGGCTAGCACAGAACATATCTTGCTCCATTCTCTTTGGCTTGTGGTTTGGTTACTAATTTTATTCATGAATTCAATACACGGTTTTCACCAGCCTAAACCAGTTACAGTAAGCTTACTTAATCATTATATTTAAGAATTTAAGCCATCAGTTTTATCCATGGATTTTATCTTATTATATAAATTGCTCTAAATAACAGAGTGCATTGGAAGCTAGAGCGCAAATAAAATAATTTAAATGATGCTTTATCTCCAGTGAAGTGGCTTAAATAAGTGCAGCTGTCTTGGTGTCACTGACATATAAACAGTATACAATGTCTAGCTCAAGCTGATGATGGAAGCTTGGGGCCTGATTCTCATTGCTATTAAATGGAGTAGCTTGGTTAACTTCCTTAGAGTCACATCAATTTACACTAGCTGAGAACTTGGCACATGGTTTTTAAATACTGTACAAGGACACTAGCATCCGATGATGGAAAAAGTGAGTAGGTTATTTGGAAGGCATGGGTAAAAATGCCCATTAGCCAATATGAACAGCTACATTGACATTTCTAAAGAAGCTCATATAATATTAAGAACAGTCACAAATCAATTCATTATAAATGTTATTGCTGCAATGAATATAAAGCATCCTTCTTTATAGGGTATGTTATAACTTTTAGAAGAAAAGCTAAATGTAGGGAATAGTAAAAGTAAAGGAGACTGATGATATTCTAAACTTGTGTTTTCATCATTATTGCTACAAAGCCTTATTATAGAATAATGCGAGAAACTTTGGCCCTGATCCAAGGTTGCATGCATGCCATATGCAGCATTCACATGTGCACCATTTATGCACCCAGCACGCATTGTGTGCACACACTGCACATCAGGTGTGTGTTTGTATTTGTGAAGCTAATTTGCATATTTGTTCCCATAAATGAATAGCCAAATTCTTCATCACCATTGCCAAATTTGTATCTTCATTAACTTGTTTTTTGTTGCGTTTTTTGCTTTGGTATTTTGGGCACTATGGGCATTTTGGTATTTCACTAACTAGTACTTTGATCAATTCCGAAATCAATAGTTAGTACTTCATTCACTTTGGTAGTACTATTTGAAAGGATTTTTGAATGTGATTGGTCCATCTGTGGAATATAATGCAGCAGTGACATTTTTGTCAAAAATTCAAAAAGCCCCAAAATATCATCATCGTGAACAAAATAGTGAATTCATGGGACTAACAACCTAGCTGATCCGCACAATAGTTTATCTGTCTGGAGGCAAGCATCTAAATATTTGGGAGGTAGGCAAGATCAATCCCTCTGTCCTGATCAGAGTTTCCCGTCTTGTCTCTGTCTTGATGTCTTCCACTCTAACCACAGCTAAATATGCAAGAGTGTTGGCCTAACTTTGCCAAATGAGACTGAAAATAATACATTTTGAATTCTTCTTATTTGTCTTCTGATTATTATTTTTCCAGGGGAACTGAGACTGTAAGGCTGGTCTTTTCAAAAGTATTTCCTCCTGCATATGAAACCAAAAAGAATAAAGAGAAAGACTTTCACATGATTCTAGGAGCTGAGACTTCAAGTAAAATATTAAGGCTGCAATCATGAACATGTTGAAATCAATGGCAAAACTCCTATTGATTTTTACAGGGGAGGATTGCACCATTAATAGTTAGTTATCGACCTGTCTCTAACCTAGGGAAGGTTTTTTGAATGGGTAGTGGCTCGGCAGTTACAGGAGGATCTAGACCAATTCAGTTTTCTAGATACCTTGAAGTCTGGCTTTCATCCTGGCTATGGCACTGAGACTGCGCTTGTGGCTTTGGTCGATGACCTTTGTTATGAATTAGATCAGGTTCATTCAACCCTGCTGATTCTATTAGATCTGTCAGCTGCTTTTGATACCATTGACCATGAGATGTTGGTGACTCGCCTGAAGGACCGTGCTGGGTTGAATGGGACTGTTCTCAAATGGTTCCGCTCATTCCTAGCCGGAAGCTCAGCGAGTAGTGCTCAGGGACCATTTTTCATCTCCCCGGGACCTCTCGTGTGGACTCCCACAGGATTCCATTCTGTCCCCTCTCCTGTTCAATGTGTATATGCAGCCACCGGGCAAGGTCGTGAGGAGCTCTGGAGTTTGTTGTCATCAGTATGCTGATGACACTCAACTCTTTGTGCCCGCAGTAGCCACAAGAACAGTCAAGGACATGCTTTGGGATAAAGAGGCATCAGCCGCAACCTTATTACACTGTATACAGAACTTAGGAAACAATCAACAAACATTAAAAACCTGTGTGTATAGCAGAGGGGAGTCATGCTATACAAAGCAGGTAAGGGGGCTGAGCTAATTCTCGCCCACCTAACCCGGGTGAATTGACCCTTCGCATTCACCCTCCCCTTGGGTCAGGGCCGGTTGAAGTCCCATACCAGCCATTTTGAGCCTGGACTGGGGACCTGCCCTTAAGACCCACCCACCCCACTCCCTAGGTGGTGATGGGGTGCAGGCGTGTCCTCTTCGCTCTTAGGGAGCCTCACCACAGCATGATTCCTACACCACTAACCACCACGAAAAGGTGGAGGAAAAACTTCACTCAACCCTTTCCCCCCCAACAGGTATACCGAAATGCCTAATTAAAACAGCCCTCAAGTCCTCCAGCCAGAGTGTGTTCCCTTGGATGGACAAGTGTACACCGTCCTCCAGAAAAAGGCTTGTATTCTGGCACACAATCAGCTCATGGTGTACCACCTGGCCTCCCAAGTGCTATAGGAACGCCCACATTACTTCTGCTTGGTTTGGTCTATTTTGCCTGGCCTGGTGATATACTGTCAAGACCGACGCTCCAGCAAATCCACCCACCATATGGAGGCCTGTGGCCAAGTAGTAGCCAACTCATAGATGTTAGTCTTCATCTTGCCAGTGAGCCCCCATACACTGTGCAGGCCAAGGTAATTTTCTCCGAAGTGGATGACCAGGATGTCCTGTGACCCAAAGCGTGCAGCCCTGCAGAACAGGGAAGGCATCAGGTGTTCCCATCACATTCCACTGAACCCAAACCAATAAAGGCGGGCATGCAGTCCACAACCCAGCTAGGTACCAAAATTCAAATTAGCTGTGTGGCGTTTGGCCCAACGCACAATGCTGTGCCCACATATCCAGATGATAAGCAGCTGTCCCATGCTTGCAGATGACAAAAAAGCCCCATACGGTCTGGGACCCTCATACCTTGAGGACCACCTTGCCTTCCGCACCCCAGGGCAGCCCCTGCAATCTGCCGGGGGTGCCTTCCTGGAGGTCCCCCGTGTTAAACGGGGGGCCACGATGGAGAGGGCTTTCTCGGTGGCCGGGCTGTGGCTTTGGAACTCCCTCCTGGAGGAAGCTTGCCTGGCCCCAGGTCT
>QEPC01014040.1:37553-47995 GCA_003113815.1 Sphenodon punctatus
GGTATGCTTCTACAGAACCAACGACAAAAGAAATCCCTGTAAATAGGGGGGGTATGACAGGGATGTATATTGGCCCCTGCCTTGTTCAATATTTATTTGAATAATGCGGTGTCGTTCATGAGGAGAGATGAGTTGCATCCACCTAAGCTCAGAACTAGGGAAATTTTTATTTTACTGTATGCAGATGACACTGTCCTGCTTTCTCTGTTGCAAGTGGGTATGAGACGTTTGGAGAGATTTGCTGAATTATGCAAGCAGGAAAAACTTGCAATAAATTTCTCCAAAACAAAGGTAATGGTTTTGGGGCTAGGAAATAACAGCAAGCCTCATCAATGGGAAATTGCAGGTAATAAAATTAGTCAGGTCGGGTAATTCAAATACTTGGGAGTGTGTGTGGCTGCTAATGGCAGGTGGAGGAGACATCTGGATTTTACTTTAGGTCAGGCCCGTAATACTGCACGAGTTATACAAAATTTTTACCTTGGAAAAGGCGGCAAGCAAGTCTTGCCAGACTTGCGTTTATATACTGCCAAGGTTATAAACCAATTTTTGTATGCCGTACCAATTTGGGGGGTAGACTATCTGGACAATCTGGAGGTTCTCCAAAATGGTTTTTGGAGGGCTATTTTGGGGGTCCCTAGGAGTGCTCTACAAGTGCTCTTGTGGGCTGAAACCTGTAATAGTATGATCAGGTCTTTGGCACTGATTATAATAATTAAATTCTGGCTAAAAGTCATTTTGTTTGCAGCTGACTCATCCCCTTTGATTAAATTGATCCAAGTTGGTGAGGCACCTAGTAAATGGGCTCTCTTAGTTGAACATGAATTGGCCAAACTGGGGTTCTCTAGAGCTTGTCTCCTTCCACTTGGCTTTAAGGGGGCAGCGTCTATAACTAAAAGGAGAATACTTGATCAGAAGATGCAGAGAAGTGATTCTGACCTGGTGGTGAAAAGGGTCGCTGGCAATTTCCATTCTATAAAACCATCTTTGTTTCCTTCTAGTTATCTGCTCCAATGGAAGAATTCTCACCTTAGGCAGGTCTTCACTTTATTTAGGTGTGGGGTTAATCCATCTGCCTTAGTTGAGGGGCTGTAAAAGTATATACCGAGACAGAATAGGCTATGCTTACTCTGTAATGAGAAAGAAATTGAAAATGTTGCTCATATTCTGCTGTGCTGTTTGGCTTATGATGATCTCCGGATGTGTCTCCTGGGTGAGTTTTTGAATAATTTGCAAAATCTGCCTAGGGATAAACTACTTTGGAAAATGCTGTGTCCACTCGATACTAGCTGCTCGAGACTGGTAGCTCGCTTTTGCTTTGGTGCCATAATTTGCAGGCAAAAATTGTTGGGAGAATAATAATTACTGGATAGTACTCGTTTAATGTGGATGATATGTGGTTATCCTGAGTCTTTAATATTTATCCTGAGTTGCTGATTATATGTTTGTTTATTATGGCTGCACCTAGGTTCAGGTTAGATGCCATAGTTTGTAGTTGAAATAGTTTGATGAATGACCTTGGGCTGATTGTTGCTTAAAGTCCATGTTAAGATATTGCTCATAGTTTATTAGAATATGTATTTAGAGTTTTTATTCTGAATTATGTTATTGATTTTAAGTTAATTTTACCAGTTTATTTTTGTTATAACTTATGTTAATTCAAATAAAGAATATTATGATGCCCCCTCCTGCCTCCTGGCCTGCACCAGGTGACGCAACACCTGTCTCTTATACACATCTAGATGTGTATAAGAGACAGATATATATATATACACATACACATACACATACACATACACATGCACATTCACATACACACTAACTCTAACTGTTGTTAACTATTCTAAAATCTATGGAACTAAATGGAATATTATATAAGTTTCAGTTTCAGTTTGAGTTTATTGCATAACCCTGAGGCTATTACAAAAACATATTAGTGACAAAATAAATAAAACAGATAAAACAGATAAAACAATCATAATAATCATAATATAATATAATATGGTCCATACTACATACATTACCTATGACCAAAATACAACATAATATATGCATCTTTAAATACTCAGGAATAAAATTAAAAAGAAAAAAGAGAAATAGTCCTTGTCCATCTCTGGTCAAAGAGCTGTTAGCCTAGGCCAGATCTATAACAAATACAGAAGGAACTGTCAGGTTTTAGACACCTAAATAAATTCGATAGCATTACTATTCCGGCGGCAATAGTAGGCCTCCTACCCCTTAACTCATTCTAACCTCTACTCATTACCCAGTTCGCCAAAGAATCACTGAAAAGCAATATCATAAACTATCATCACATTAATATCACCACTTTAATATCATCACATTAATATCATTAATGTGATAATCACATCAATATCAGCACATCAATATCATCACATTAATATCATCAATATCATAAACTGTCATCACATTAATTTTTGGTGCAGTTTCTTGAAGTAGACAAGACCCAGATAGCAAACCACCTTTCTGGTTACTAAGGGAGTGGAATCCCTCAAAAGTAGTGTCACATAAAATCTACGCAACCTACCTGGGACTGAACTTAATAAAGGGAGAATAGTACTACGTCATTCTTCCATGAAAAAAGAACAATCCAAAAGAATATGATCCAGCATTTCCACACAGCGGAGTTCACACCTGCAGAGATGGTCCACATAAGGATTACCTTTAAACCTACCCTCAACCAGAACAGAGGGGAAATGGTTGAACCTAGCAAGGAGAAAAAGTCTCCTCTGCTGTAGTTTCAGATCACCATCCAAATAAGGACAAATAGAAGAGCCTTCATTTGCCCCATTTAGATAAAGGGCCAATGACCCACTGTCGCCTATAGATGCTCTCAATTCCTGTTGGTAAATGTCCGCCAGCCTTCTCAATATTAGAATTGTGGCATTTTTATACCCCAAGGAGGACAAGGACAATAAATCAATTCCTAGTTGTTGCAACTTCCCTTATACCAGGCCCATCCAAATATTGAAAACGCTATCTCTAGCTGCCAAAAGAGACAAAGAGGCTGCAAGTCCGAAAATCAACCCTAGCCAAAATGTAATTGCATTTGACCAGATTCGTTCTTGCACTGTGGACAACCCACATTCTAAAATTAGGGCAGAATTGCTTATCCAAGGAGGGGCTGCCAGTAAAGACCGCAGAAAACATGCCCGAAGCCATTCCATAGCTTCCAACTTCTTTAGAGCCCAAAACTGAGCTCCATACAATAATGAAGGCAAGAACTTCTGAACAAAGATCTTAATAGATGGGACCACCAGCTGCCCCCCTCTTGACCTAAAGAAAGATAGCAGGGACTTGGTTGAACTTTTAGCCCTACCCTGTACTGCCAAAAAATGAGTTGCCCAACCACCATTGGCCTGAAAAAGAAGACCATTGGCCTGAAATTTCCCATACAACTTGCTAATTGTACTAAGGAGGCTGAGGGGTCTATAATTTGCTGGATTTTCTGGGTTCCCCCATTTACAAATTGGAACTACAATAGCCTCACATCAGGGTTCTGGTAGGTAGCCCGAGGAATTTAACCCTGTGAAAAAGGAAGCCAGGACTGGGGCCCACCACTCAATCCCTGCCTTAAGCAATTCCACCGGGATGCAGTCGCCCCCCAGGAGCTTTACCTCCCGTTAAGGAATTGATCTGCTCCCTGATCTCCTCTATAGAAACCGGGTCCCACTCTGGGATATCAGTTTGGAGCTCAGAAATTGAGGCCAAAGGAGCAGAGGATGCATAAAGAGATCTGAAATGGTTAATCCAAGACTCCTCAGAGAATTATATCTACAAAGGCCTAGTCCTACAAACACAGTATAAAATATTAAAACTGAATCACTACACACTATCTCTATCTATCTCTATAACAAAGCTAACTCCTACAACTATCTAGCTATCTATAGTAACTGGCTAATATCTACTATCTAGCTATATATATATATACACAGGGATGGTGGGGAGGAACACAGACAGCTCACAACAAACAACACAGGGAGGGGTCCAAAACTGAAATGAAAGCTAAATCAATCTAATCCTACTCTAAATAAATCCAAAAACAGGGGAAGGGAATCAGGCATGAAATATATAGTGTGAGGAGGGAAGGATTCAATGAAGGGTAGGGAGAAAGAACACGGCGAGGGGTAAAAAATAAAAATAACACCTAAATCTTTCTACTCTAATCTAAATAAATGAACCCATGGAGGTAAATGTGTGGGAATGGGTGAAGTAGGAGGAGGATGGCAATGGATTAGGAAGACAAACTGCTCAGAGATGGAGACTTCTGAAAACGCCTGCTGACAGGATCAGTGACTAGCTCGGAAGGAATTGGAAGAGTGGAGGGCAATGAGTTTTGTTACTTGCTGTACTTGCCTTACCACAAACCCCATTGGCTCTGTACAGCCTAGCCCCCTGCCAGTCGCAAACTGCGAAGCCAGTAGTCTGAGGAAAAGAGGGATGGTGATTGGGCAGGCTGACTGCTAGTCCAAGCCTCTCCACCCCTGGCACCAAGAAGTCTGCTCCTCAGCTGCCCCCCCCCCGGGCCTTCCAGACACATTTTCCCCACCCGAATGCCGCCAAACTCACCCGAACACGGCCGAACTGTTCATCCATTTCTGCATTTGGTTCGGTCATTAGGTTCGGCCTTCCGAACTGGCTGAGTTCGGGCCGAACACCGAACGGCCGAACCGCATTCCCAAGGCTCTTAGTCAAGATGAGCCAAGCCATGGTTCTTCAATGGCTCTTAGCCAAGCCAAGAAAGATATTCTCTTTCTTTCTTCTCTCACTGCAAGAAAGGGAATATCAGACTGGATGGAAATGAGTCTGACCCAGTATGAATGTTAATGAAGCAAAGAGATTGGGTGACTTCCTCAAAGTCACACAAAAGAATTCTCAGAGAGGCTGTTTCTAGACAAGACGTGTCCACGCAGGTCCACCTATCCCCCACGCATCCAGATGCCCATCTAAAGGCAGCTTGGGGGGGCGGGGTGCTTCTGTGACCCACGCACCACCTACTCATGCCTATGCATAATGCATCGGGGGGAAATCCAGGATGCCCCATGCAGGGGAAGGCTAAAGCTTTCATGGATAGGGGTATATGCCCATTGCATCCCTGGCCCATTTGATTCCCCTCCCCTCGCCCCACTCACCGGATGTGTGTGGGTGCTCCACCCAGCACACACAGACCTACCCCACAGCCATGCCCATTTCAAAATGTCTTGGGTCAAGAAACTGGATCCCAGTCTCTGGAGTCTCAGACCAACTCCCTAATCTCTGAGCCACCTTTCCTCTTTTTATGGCCAAAATACAACTGCAGTCCATGAACAATTGTTTCCAATTCTCATGCCCAAGGAAACCTGTTCCCAAATGATTTGAGGGGGGGACAGAGTAGGAAGAGCTGTATATTCATTTTCAAGGACTGTAACAGTTTTTCAAACCTGCTAGGAAATTTTGAGAGGCATTTTCCTTCTCACAGCTAGAAGGTCCCAGGGTTCAGCTGTTGTGAGCGAGCTTGTTGTCAGGGGTGGGGGCTAGGGGTGTGCATTTAATTTTCATTATTATGATAACGAAATGAAAATTGGTATTTTCATTTTCATTATTGTAATAACGAAAACAACAAATAATAATAATGAAAACAAAAATGGAATTTTGGTTTTGAAATAATGGGAAAACATTGAAAAACATATTTCCGGCTATATTTTTTTTTCTTATTCAATTATGATGAAACTTGGAGATATTGTACCCCCAATGGAGGGTACTATGGATGATTTCAGATGTTATGCAGTCCCAATTCACCACAGTGGATTCCCAGAGGTGGTGAGTCACCCAATCACCCCCCGTGGTCCAGGAAGGCCCTGAACAGACATGACGGGACCGGGACCACGGCAGGGAATTGGACAGACAGACCATGGCCCAGGGTAACGCAACAGATGTGATGCCGATTCCGGGCCATGGACAAAATACCCAGAAGGCACTGGGGAAGGGCNGGAAGGGCAGGAGGCAGACATGGCCGACTGAGGGCAAAGGAAGCCAGAAGGGCCAAGAGGACACGCCCACACAAGGGAAATGGGAAGGGAAAGGGAGGAGGGAGAAGAGCAGCTGAGGCAGCACACAAAGCAGGCACAGAGACAACGAGGTCACAGTGGAACACACAGCACAAACACATGCCTGGGCACATACACACCTGCACGGGAAAAGCAGGGAAGGGGGAACACAGCGGAACGGACAAAACACAAATGTCACAATGGGCAAAGGGGGGAGGGAGGGGGTGGGAACAGGGAGGGGGGGACCCGGCCCAGGGGCTGGGAAGGACACAGGTAATGGCATCCAGAACTCCCACAACAGCACAGCTTGCACGGGCACCCGCACAGCTACACAGGCAGTTACAGAATGGGGGCCCCCCAGGGGAAGAGCACAGGAACAGGGGGAGGCCACACGACACAGGAAGCAGCCTGGGAATGGTCCAGGAGGTTTCCAGGGACCCCAAGCGCCGGCGAGGGTGCGATGGATGGGATGGAGGTGAACCGGAGCCGAAGACAAGAGCAGCTGGTCCAACTCCCCCCTCCCACCCCTCACCCCCACCAGGAGGATGCCAGGAGGTGCAGTCTGGGGGCCCCATAACCCCACGGTCACAGAGTCACCCAAGGGGAGCAGGGGGGGCACGGGCACTGGAGGGACTGAAGTCGGACTATGAAGGACAGCAGCACCTGGGGCGCTGGGAGCTGGCTTGGAGATCAGGGCACAGCCACAGGAGAAGGCAGCCATGGAGGGGACCACCAGGTGCAGAGGAGGACAGGAGGGCCTGCGGAGGGGCCCAAGATGCACAGGCAGGGACAACGGAACCCCAGGAAACAGCCAGCACTGCAGCGAGCCAGGGACATCAGGGAGGGAGCGGGCAGTGACTCACGGCATCAGGGAGGAGGCAGGAGTCCTAAGCGGGGCCAGCATCCAGGGTCCGGTAGGCACAGGGGGCCTCACAGCCAGCTGCAGGGGGCTACAAAGGGGATCTGAGCTGGGTGGCTCCCCAGGTGCACGAAGTGCGACCACTGAAGCATGCCACGATGTTATCCCAGCACAGATATGTGGTGGACGACCAGATATTAAGCCTCGGAGGGATTCTGCATGGTGAACCCCACCTGCACATTGGATCGGGACCACACACCAGCCAGCACCGCCAGCTCCACCCCGGTGGGCTCCGACAAGCCACAGTCAGCAGCTGGGGGTCACGGAAGGTGACCAAGCTCCAAAAGTCAGTGATAGACTACCCCACACGACCGCTGGTACCCATGAGCCCTGTGCACACAGCCAAAGAAGGACACGGCCAGGGCAGGGCCCCCCTCCACCAGAAAGGCCATGTAGGTGGCCAGGCTACACATGGAGAGGGCAGACACGGTCTCCGCCACTGACCACCCCACATGTGAGCACCTCATCTCTGGGATGCGCCCATCAGGAAGGAGATGGAGGCCCAGCGTCTCCGCATGCAGCTGGAAATTGCGGGCGCTCACCTCATAGCCAAAGTAGCACAGGCCAGAGCTCAGACTCGCATAGGCACCTGTGAGGCTGTCCAGGCATATCAGGAGCAATTACATGGCCAGGGAATGCCACAGGTCACACAGGGCCATGGTCTCGCAGAAGGTCCAGCCATGGGGGGCACCAGGGATGCAGGGCCCGCGAGCCCTGAGGAAGCGCTACCAGCCATGGTCCAGCAAGCGGTGGAGACTAACTGCAAGGAAAGGGGGGGACCACAAGCCCTGGAGGGACAGGAGGGGCAGCAAGGGAGCTCCAAGGCCAAGCAATAAGGCCAGAGGCTGCAACATGACACGGCAAAGGAGCGAGGTGTGGGGTGCGGACCCTGCGCAGCTGCTGGAACCAAGCACACAGACAAGACATCCTACACACTAATCAGGGTGGCGAGGACAACAGGCAGCCATCACAGAGAGGTGGGAGGTGATGACAGCAGGAATGCAGCTGCTGCACGCATGCCCAAGCACAGGCTGGACCATGCACAAGGCCCCATGAAGGAACTGCATGTGTGTGCACTGGGGCACCCGCTGCCTCCCTGCCCCACTTGACCAAAAGGAGCCGGGCCAGCTGGCCGGGGGGGACACAGGGTGACCCACCCCCCCAGTCACTAGGTTGCAACCTGGGGGTGGGGCGACACAAGGCACAGCTTATACCGGGTGTGCATCCAACCCACCTGGTGCACTGTTCACCATGGATCTGGGACAGTTGGGCGCCTGCGAGATGAACCTGGCCACCTGCATGGAGTGGTACCACTCACACACAGACCTTCTGCGCATCCAGACAGCAGAGGTACACCTGGGTGCCCTCCTGCGGGTGTGCATGCTCAGGAGCGCTGCTAGAGCCCGGAGGGCCCACCACGGGTGCAGGCGCTCCCTGGCCCGGCTCAGGGCCCTGCGGGAGTGTGGGGCAACCCAACAGGCCCTCCTCCGTGCCTGTGAGCGGGCTGCTGCGCTCAGCGAGGTGTCCAGCCAGCTCCAGTGGCAGAGGGAGACCATGGGGTGCGCAGCCCTGCTCGTTTTGCCCATTGACTGGTGGGTATGGATCATGGAGCGGGCACAGGAGTCGGGGTCCAGGGCGCTGGCTCAGTGTGACGAGGTTGCCTGGAGAGCACACTTTCGGATGGACAGGTGCAGCCTCCTGTGGCACGGGGAGGTGCTAAAACCCTAGCTGGAGCAGAAGCACACCCCCATGCAGGCCCCCATTCCCATGGGCCAGCGGGTGGCCATCAGGGTCTGGGCCCTATCAATGCCCAACACCTGCCGGTCTGTCTCTCAGCACTTGGGTGTCAGTGTGAGAACTGTCGCTGGGATCCTGCAGGATGTCTGTGATGCGGTGGAGGGCGTGATCCTGGACTGGGCGATCCAGCTGGTGAACCAGGAGACCGTGATGGCCGGCTTCTCAGATGGTGGATTTCCCAACTGCATGGGTGCCATGGATGGCACCCACATCGAGATCCTCCGCCCCTCCAATGGGGAGGCCACGGAATATGTCAACAGACATGGGTACCACTCCCTGCAGCTGCAGGCGGTCATGGACCACTGGGGGCAGTTCATACACATTTACACGGGCCACTCTGGGCACAGCCATGATGCCCGGATCATGACCATCTCTCCCTTCTATGCCTGGATGTACCGCGAGGACTTTGCAGGCATGGAATGACCCAGATCGAGGGGGTGCTGATGCCTCCCTGCATCCTGGGAGACCGAATTCTGGGAGCTCCCCTCCACCCCGCTGTCTGAGTACCCAGCTGTGCCCTGGGCAGCCTTGGTGTTCTGAGGGGCAGGCGGTGTTGGGAGGGCGGGCGGACCCGGGACCAGAGGGGTCCCCCCCTGGGTGGCAGCTCCCTCCAGAGGTCTACAGGGACCAGTAGGCGGATGCGTGGGCCCAACCGGCATGCTGGCTTCTGGGGAGGTGGTGGATGCGGTGGAGGCACCAAGGGGCCCGGCATCGGGGCCAGGGCAGGCAAGGTTGCCTGGGGGGGGGAGGCTTCCATCACGTATTCGCTCATGGTCCCTGCATGCAGGAGCAGTGAGGTGCCAATGTCATGTGACCAGTCCATCTTGGCAGAGTGCTCCCTCACCATCCAGTTGATGGCCTGTTCAAGCCACCCGAATGCCTCCACCTGCCTGCTGTGCTCCCAACGCTCCCGCCTCCGTTCGAGGGTCACCTCCACCTGCAGCCTCCGGTCCCTTGCCTCTGCTTGCTGCATGACCCTTTCAGTGGCCGCCTCCATGCCATCGATGGCCCCTATCATCCTCTTGCCCTGCTCTGTGGTGCTGCGGACAATGTCCTCCGCCTGCTCCTCCCTCCGGTGCCATACCTGTGCTTGGTGCTCCCTCATCCGCTGGGCCAGGGGCATGAGGCCGGCTTGCTGGGACCCGGTAGATCAACCTGTTGGGGTGCACAGTAGGGGTTGGTTAGGCGCCCCAGTTGCCAGCCCCCCATCCTGTGCCGCAGCTGGTGGGTCTTGAGGCCCTCCCTTCTGTTTGCCGGCTGGTGCCCTCCCCCGGTGTCCCCCTGCACCCAGCCCCCCTCCCCCGCATCACTCAGGCCGGGTCACCCGGCTGGTCATCCCCAGCCTCCACTACCCCCACTTGCTGTGTTGCCTCACCTGGGACCTCTGGCTGCTCCTGGGACTGCTCACCACCATCCCCCTTGCCTGCCTGTCCTGGGTGCCGGGGTGTGGCATGACCTGCGAAGATATTGGAGGGGGTTGGTGGGTGGGTGTGTTACGTGTCCCCCATTGGCCCTGGGGCCCTCTTTCCAAGGTCAGGGGTGCCCGGCGTTGCCGGGGCCAGCCCTGTGGCTGGTGTGCCCCCCTCCCTCCCTCAGACCATCCCATCTGCTCCGTTTCCCATCCCACCCACTCGCTTACCTGCTATGTTGGTCTCGGAGCCCTCCGAGGCCGGTCCCTC
>QEPC01014040.1:71794-87499 GCA_003113815.1 Sphenodon punctatus
GGGGAAATATGATTCCTGATCTCTGTGGTTTATCTATTTACTTATTGTTTTCCTTTGCAGCCTATCTCTGTGTTGGTATGGCTGTATGTTTTTGTGTTTTGTCTTTGTTTCTTTGTGTGATAGTAGTTACTATACACTTCCAAATAAATAAATATATATTATATGAAAAGTGGTATGTAAGAACAAAGTAATGAAAATAAATTCCAAAGCACATTAATACTATGTCCTGATAATAAATTCAAAAGTAGATTATGAACCCTGGACACCTACTTTAACAGTCTCCTGGGTGAGATAACTGAAACAGTGGACATTTATATTAAGTATGGATGGGCGAAAGCGAGTTTACATCAAAGGAGAGATGTTCCCGAAGAACATGTTCCCGGTTGGGGAGATGATCAAGACAACTTGAAAGGAACAATCGAGAGGAAAAATTCACTTCAGTTCAGGAATTCAAAAGAACCCCAACATCCAAGCCAGAAACTGTACTCAGCCAGACATACCATCTGGCTGAGAAATGGACATTCAAATCTATTGAGGCTGAATGTACCGCTCCATGGTGTTTTCTAAGGAAAACCGAGGACCAAGTTTCAGCCCTAGTCTTCAATATGGAAGCCAAAAGGGGCTTTTTTGTGTTTTATCCATCCACAAATGCACAGCTACTCATTAGTAAGACACAATGGTAGAGAGATTCAGAAATGTTCAGACTTGCAGAGTCTGCAGTCCCTTTGAGGATTCTGAGGGAGGACATGGAAATTGCTGTGTTTCTACTGTCACCAACCAGCTTTTTTGTGGTATGTGTTTCTGCTGCTGATTTTGGCTTAGTATGCACTGGCAATAATAGCTGATTAGCAGTAAAGCATTCTCAATGCCCAAAAGCTGACCATCAGCAGCAGAGAGACTTCTGGGCAGAACCTGAAGCTGTGGAAGCAGACCTTCCTCAACTGCCCACAACAGTGCCAGCTCCAGTTGGGGTGAGAGACCTACATCTCCAAACACCTGTCATTCTGTACATTTTGAGTGTCCTACCAGGCATCAAGAATTGCATGTTTCTACTAATATTGTACAGATGACATTTGATACAGTCCTCACTTTTGGCTGCACTCCTTACAAGGTAGTCCCATAGGAGACAACTACTATTCTATTCCATTGCTTTCAAATCAGTTACAACTCCGAGCTATAGGTCTGAGCTCTGAGAATTGCAATTCATGTGATTAAGGCATGACGGATTTTACTGAAGCGGCTTTGGGAGCTGAATTCAAGGAGGACAGGATTGAGTGCATGCTATTTCTAATGTCAAAGGTGGTTTTCCTAGAATGTTATAAGTGCAGTATAGTGAGCTAAAGAAGCACTGGGTGTCAAATAGTTGAGTGTCTCTGCTTTGGTGGTCTTAGGTCTAATTGCTTAGATACAGCTCAGTTTTTTAAAGTTTTAATTTCATTAGGTTTATAAGAGAAGGGAAAGGCTATTAGTTTTGCTTATAATTCACGGATCACCTGCACAATGGAAACCTCTCATTTTTCATGCCTGTGCACATTTAGGGAGCACTGACCTGTGGATTAGCAGCACAATGGTCTCTAATAACTCCTGCAGAAGTTAATGTTATTCTAATGGAGACCGTGGGTGTTAATTTGCAAGGAGTACTTTACATTTGGACGCTAAGAGATTAAAGGGACGGTATGTCCTCCTGAACTTGGGTTTGCATTTGTAATGAATTCATTTGAATATGCAGGAGGTAATGAATGTAAGGATAAGCAGGGCTAGGGAATAACAGTAGAGGCAGGAGTGATTCCACAGCTGACAGATGATTTACCGCTCGAGATCAACTCAGGCACCAAAGCAAGAACAGCCAAGAAGCACTGGATGAGAACTACATTTTTTGTCACAAGGAGAAGAAAAAAAAAGGATCAAAGAAAAGTTAAAGAATAATCAGAGATAATGATGGTAATTTTTCCCTATTCTGAGATAACTGATCCGCGCTGAAGACATAATTATAGTATACTAAAGAGATTAAAGAGAAGAGAAAAGCAAAGCACTGAAGTGAAGATAAGTATGAGTCAAGATACTATAATTATGACATTTTGAAAGGCATAATATTTTGATGTTGGCCTTTCAACCTGCAGGATGCAGGCTCAGAAACAGCCTAGCAAGCATCATTACAATTGTCAACTACTTGTTGTCCCTCCACTCTTTCAGCTCCAAGAGGCATTCTCCGACAGAGAGAGACGGCTAGCCATGAGGAAGTTACGTAACATGACAGCCCATTTAATAAGTGAGGATGACTCTGATGCTTGGGTTGTCTTCTTCTGACTTCCAATCACCCTTCAGGGCAGCTGGTTAGTGTACTACCGACTGGACTTCTAAACCTCAGAATCAGGGCTATAGCCTGGAAGAATTTAAAAAACCTGGAATTTTGGTGTGCCAAGCATTTTCTAATTGTTTTTATATCTACTTAATGTGTACATTTGAAAACCAGTTGATGCCACTCTGTAACATTTGGGCAATTTGAGATATTTAGCTTTAAAATTTCCATACTCCCTCAAATTGCGGAAAACTGGGAGGTCACTCATATTTTAACAAGTAGTCATTAGGATATAATCATACCAAATAATCAGATAAGCACCCTTTTAATTAATTAGAATGCACTTGTGTATAATAATATATTACATATACTCGTCTATAATAATAATAATAATAATAATAATAATAATAATAATAAAATGTTACTTGTTTATATAGCACAAGCAGTGTACCTGACACTGTACAATCTGTAGTTATAGATAAGTCCCTACCCCAAAAGGCTTACAATCTAGGCAAGACAAGGATACATTCATGAGGTTGAGAAAATGCAAGGGAGAACTTTGAGTGAGGGAGGGATGAGGATGAAATTTCACTCTTGACAAGCCTTTTGGCTTATGACCAGGGAACGCCTGACAGAAAAGATAGGTTTTCAGGAGGGATTTGAAAGTTGTGAGGGAGGGAGCACAACATATGTATCCAGAGAGGTGTTTCAGGCATGGGGGTCAGCAAGAGAGAAGGGGTGAAGATGTTTAGAGGAGCAGGGGAGCAGGTGAGGGGGGGGGCAGAGGAGGCCAGGCAAGAATGTAACAGGACACAAGAGCAGAGAGAGAGGGGAGCAAAGCCATGAAGAGCCTTGAAGGTGAAGACCAGGAGCTTGTGTTGAATGCATTCCCATAGCCAGTGTAGGGCAGAGAGAAGGGGCTGAACATGGTCAAAGCAATGGATGAGGTGGATGACTTTGGCAGCAGAGCATTGAATGGAGTCAGGGAGGGGGGAGGGGGAGAGATCAGAGCAGGGGGAAACCAGTAAGGAGGAATTTACAGTAGTCCAGCTGACAGATTATTAGAGTGTGGACTAGGGTTTTTGTGGTGGCATCACTAAGGCAGGGTCGGATTTTAGCAATGTTATACAGGGCAAAGCAGCAGGGTTTGGCAACAGCCTGGATCTGAGGCATAAAGGAGAGGGAAGAGTCAAAATGAATCTGAGGCTACATGCCTGACAGGCAGGCTGGATGGTGACACCCTCAATGGAAACTGAGAGGGAAGTAGAAGGGGAATGTTTTGGGGGGAAGATGAGGAGTTTGGTCTTAGGCATATTAAGGTTGAGTGGGCAGCAAGACATTCAAGCAGCGATGTCAGAGAGACAGTCAGTGATACGAGACTGGATGGAGGAGGAAAGCACAGGAGTGGAGAGATAGTGTTGTGTGTCATCAGTAGACAGGTGGTACTAGAAGCCATGAGTTTCAATGAGTTTACCCAGAGAAAGAGTGTAAAGGGAAAAGAGGAGAGGGCCCAGTACAGAGCCTTGGGGAACTCCCACAGTGAGGGAAAGCGACGTAGAGGAGGAACCAGCAAGAGAAACGTTGAAGGAGCAGTTAGAAAGATACTAAAAGAACCAGTCAAAAATAGTCCCAAAAAACAAGGGAGCATAGCAAATCCAGGATGAGGCCATGGTCAACAGTGTCAAAGGCAGCAGAGAGATCAAGGAGCACAAGAACAGAGTAGCGGCCCTTAGACTTGGCTAAAAGAAGGTCATCAGTGATTTTGGCGAGGGCAGTCTCAGTTGAATAGAGAGGGTGGAAGCCTGATTGAAGGGGGCCAAGGGAGGAATTTGAAGAGGAAATCAAGATAGTGCTTGTAGACCACCTCATCCAAGAGCCTGGAAGCAAATAGTAGGAGTGAAATGGGCGATATCTGGAAAGGTCAGAAGGGTCAAGAATGGCCTTCTTAAGGATAGGGGAGACAGTGGCATGTTTGAAAGCCAGTGGAAATGACCCAGTAGAGAGGGAGAGATTGAGGATGTTCAGCAGCGAAGGTGCAGTGGTGCAGGCAATCACTGTTAGGAGGCAAGAGGGGATGGGTTACAGGGAGCAGGTGGAGGGGTTGGATGAAGAGATGTGGGAGGTGACCTTGTCAAGGGATGCTGGAGAGAAGGAGAGAAGACAGTCAGGAGGGGGAATAGCAGGGAAGAAAATGGGGGAAGAAGAGGGTTGAGAAGCAATAACAAGGCGGAGTTTATCAATCTTGGCATTGAAAAAGGAGAGAAGATCCTGTGCAGAGAGAGGAAGGCAGGGGGGACGACAAGGAGGTTTCAGAAGGGAAGCAAATTGGTGGGGGTTGCTGGAGTGAGTTTCAATTAACTGGAGTAATAGCATTTTTTGGCCAGGGAAAGGACATCACTAAATGCAGATAGAACAAACTTGTAGTGGATGAAGCCAGCAAACTCACAAGACTTCCACCATAGGCGCTTGGCGACTCGAGAACAGGATTGGCGGTGGCAAATAGTAGGGGTGAGCCAAGGACAGGGTTTATATGATGGATAGGATGACATGATGGGGGAGCAAGGGAGTCAAGGGTTGAAGAAAGGGATGAGTTGAAGGTGAAGACAGCAGAGTATGTACAGGTGGAATATATACATATTAAAGCTGAACAATTTCGTCTTCTTCATCCTCTTCTGATAATGCATCAAACACTGCAGGTGTGTGCTAATTACAGCAGATGTCATGCTTTACCTGGCAATGGCAAACAAAAGGGGTGTGCACTTCATTTTCATTATTACAATAACAAAAACAATTATTTTTGTATTTGTTATTAAAATAACAAAACTGAAACCAATAATAACAAAATCAATAACAAATTTCATTTTTGTTATTCATTTCGTTATTGCCTGGCAGTTATTTTTGGAGGGAAAATGTGGAGAGGGGAGGAAGGAGCAGATATCTTGGAACCATTTGGGAGGGAAACTGTTGAACTCTTGAACTGGGTCTGTGATGGGAGAGGTGAGCAGACAGCAAGGATTTAATGAATGTAATCACTGGCCAATGAGCAGCGCAAACAGGTTCCCGACAGTCGCGTGGAACTCTATGATTGCTCAATGCCTCCTGCCTACCAGGACCAATCATGGAGCTCTGGGAAGAGCACTGCAACCCTTTATATTGTCAGGGCCAGGCTGTTTGACTCTCTTTCTGTGTTAGCTCTTGCTGTGTCAGGTTGTGTTTTTTTGCAGAACTCTAGTAATCACACTAAAAACCTTCCTTAGTCCTCAGTGTACATCAGCACCTATACGTATCATAAACCTTACATTTCCTTATACCCTTTACATTTACCTTTTCCTTTCCCCTGTCTGTCACCTCCTGTACATATATATAGATATAGGTATAGATTAGATATATTACAGATATAGATTAGATATTATATATACCTTATTGTTTTTTCTTTTTATCTTCCCCTGCTGTCATCCCCTGTACATATATAGAGATATGTATAGATTAGATATATCTGTAATACCTCATAGTTTTTTCCTTTTCCCCTCCCCTGTCTGTCTCCCCCTGTACATATTATATACAGATATAGATATTAGTTGTGTGTGTGTGTGTGTAGTATAGATACAGATATTAGTTCTATCTATCTATCTATCTATCTATCTATCTATCTATCACACAGTACACCACCACACAGACAACCGAAGTTCTATTTCCACTGACGGAAATGGAAATGAAACCAAAAACAATTTTTAAAAAAAATTGAACTCGAGAATGTCGTTATCGAAATTGAAAATGACACTGATAATGAAAAACAAAATTTCATTAATAACAAAAATAAAAATGACATTTTAAAATAACTAAAATGAAGACAAATATGACATGGGTCCCTGGTGCACACCCCTAAAACAATTGTACAAGATAGTTTAGCTACAGGTAAGTCATGTATCCTGTATATAGGCATATATTTTTGACCATTTGTGTTTCAATGTATTGGAAATCAGAATTAGTCTCACTGTATGATGACTTCCTAAAGAGATGTCCTTTAGTGACCTTTCTACTGAACTCTTGACCAGATACTGGAAAATCAGCCTGTATACTGGAATAGAAGATACAATCAAGTCTGTCTCTTAACGAAATCAACATTCACTGTTGACTAGAGTCAGCATACATGACTCCCAAGCATGGCAGGAAGAGGCCTTGTTTGCTTGGAGTTTACTCATTGTTAAGCCTATCTTAGATGATAGCAACCTGTTTTAGAATGTATTAACAGGCTTCTTATTATGTACTTTGAGAAAACTTTCTTTGTCAGCAGTCTTGGCCTGACGTAATTTTTAGCTGTCTTCCAAGAAATTTCCCTCTATAAGAAGGGAGAGGAGAAATTGATTTTTCAAGGAACAGTTTCTTTTTTGGAGCTTTTCTCATATTCATCTGGCAGAATGGGGTAAAGGACTGGGTAATATGAATGTATATTAATAGGATGCATTGAGTCAACCATAGCAATAATACTTAGAGCACATGTTATATCTTATAGCTGTTAAGATCTTTGAACTTGTAACAGAGCTGTTCCTTGAACAGAAATGTCCTCTTAGAGTCATGTATTTTAACTGACACTGTTTCTTTTGTACTATGTCTTTATTTGAACTTAAGTAAACTATTGATTCATATTTTTATAATATTCTTAAGTCTCATAGCTTCATTTATAAGAATAAATTGTCTTTACAATACTTAGCTGAGCTGGCTGACTGGCTTATTAGCAAAGTGTAAACTGAGTTTCCACATATTGGAAAAGAGCACCCTATATCCAGACCAGATCATGTCAGGCTTGGACCACTATGCGCAAATTCCCTTTGAGGAAACTGAGGCACAACACGACAGGTATACCTGTTGGTACCACAAGGCTGAGTTAGAACTACAACTATATTTGATGAGTTCTAGGATTTGATTCAAAGCAGGAAATACATTGGCTGGAATTCCAACTGGAGCCAAAGATTTATTTTTTTCCAACCAAACTGAGTTGGATCCAGTGATGGAGGATCAGGAGATGGAGTTGAATATCATATCAGCCTGGAAGTGATCACGTTTGACATTTCCCCTGAATGATTCTGTGATGGGGTGGTAGTGATGCTAGTTGAGGTACTATTTGGAAGGCACATATGAGGTACTTCACATACTATGAAGAAAAACAAATTGTCATGTATAATAATTCTAGTCAGATTTTGTGATTATTTGGTATATATTGCCATAACAGAAAAAGAATCTAAAAATTGAAATAAAATTCATTCATTCAATTGATCTCCTAGTGATTTAGATTTACCATCATTTGTGATCATTTATTGATGTCTGAATAGATATTTTACAGCAATATTACTAACTGCGTGACTACTTTTGGACTTCGGTGGTATAGAAACTTTGAAGCTAAATATCTCAAATTGCCCAAAGGTTACAGATTGGCATCAACTGGTTTTGGAATCAAAACACAAAGCAGATTTTTTTTTTTAAATGAAAAAATGTTTGCCACAGCAAAAATCTAGGTTGACCCAAAATATGGCATTCCTCCCCCAGACTACGAGGCCTCATCTCTCTCTTGTGCCTAACTTTTTATTGGGCATGGGCTTTCATGGTAACCCCACTGAAATCAATACTCCCATCAACTTCAAGGAGGTTAGAACTAGGCATGGGAGAACAGATCATGGTTCGGGTTCATCCGTTCGGTTCGGCTGCGTTTGGTTCGTCTGTTCGGTTAGTTTGCCGGGTTTGGGTTCGGCCGTTCGGTTCGGCCATTTGGTTTGAGTTCGGCCGTACGGGAAATGTTTTGTTATGGTTTTTTTTTTATATGGGTTTTTTGTTTTTTATTTGGTTTTATATGTTTTTTGGGGGGTTTTATTTGGTTTTTTTGTTTTTATATGGATTTTTTAAATTTAATTTCTTAATCTATTATTATATCTATCTATCTACACTAAATCTAACTGCTATTAACTATTCTAAATGCTATGAACTAAATGGATTATCTAATAAGTACACAGGCCTACTCCTACAAACACTAAAACTAAATCACTAACGCTATCTCTATCACTAAGCTAACTCCTACAACTGTCTACTGTCCCTAACCTATCTAATCTAATCTATATATATATATGGAATGGGGGGAATCACAAACAACACAAGGTTTCAGTTTAAGGTTTAAGTTTCATTTCAGTACAAAACTGAAATGAAACTTAAAGCAATCTAATAATCCTACTCTAAATGAAAAAACAAGGGAAGGGAAGGGAATCTGGGATGGACTATATGGGAGAGGGAAAGGATTCAATGGAGGGGGGAGGGAGGAAGGAAGATTGAACACAGGGAGGGGTAAAAACAAAAAATAACCACTAAATCTATCTAAGCTAAGCTAAATAAGTGAATGAGAATATGGGAGTAGATGGGTTGGATGGGTGAAATGGGAGGAGGATTGCAATGGATTGGGGAGCTAGGAAATGCTGGGAGAGGGAGCCTTCTGAAACGCCTGTTGTTCAGGAACAGTGACTAACCCACTGCTGCCACTGCCACTGGAGATGGGAACGCAGCCATAGTCCGTTCTGGGACTTTTCCCACAAATATATCCTTATTGCAGCAGGAACTGACAGGACAACCCTCCACCATTACAGTGAATGGGAATTTTGCCACTGACTCTAATAGAAGAGTACGTTACCCTCTATGTTTGTTTAATGGGATTTTCCTTGTAGGATAAGTGGAGCATTGGATATACTTCTAACAAGGCAAGCAGAAGCTGCCAGGAGCTACATTTTATTCCAGACATGCTGTACATCCTGATTACTATTCAATACGTGTATTTCAATGGTAAATTAGTAAGGGGCTACAGGCAAACTAGAGCATAAATACTACAGCAAAAACTGATTTTAGCTGCCTAAATCTTGAGGTGCTTTTCTTGGGACATCTTAAATAATCTTGATTTTAGCACACACACAGCTCCACTGTGGATAGGGACTGACTTGTTCCATGGAAAGGGGCTGGCGGTTTCCTGGTGATTTTGTATTGGGGTTGTCTTAGCTTCCTCTCCCCCCATCCCCCGACTGCCTCTGTCTCCTTCCCCATGGTATATAATTCGACTGTTCTGCCTGGAGGTGGCAGCCTGGAGGTGGCAACCTTTGGGAAGTGGCTGAAGGGTGGTGATAAAGGATGGCAGCCATGTTGGGGCCATTAGTTCCCTGTGTCGCCATGGCCATGAGGCTTCACTGCTGTGGAGAAGGTGTGATTTTGTGTTGATGAAACTTCAAAATGCTTTCCTTTGAAAGATTTTACTAGGTCTTCCCGAGAGATTGTTACTTGTATTTTTATTATTTAATTATTTTAACAATTTAATACTCCGCCCAACTCCACCTCAGACGGTTTGGGGTGGTTTACAATAAAATAATATAAATATAAAACATTCCCACTCAACTTAAAAATATAAAAAACACAAAACCCTCCAATAACTCCCTCCCTCCACCCCATCCTACACCCCATCTCCCTTGCCAAAAGCCAGGCGGAACAGCCAGTTTTTAAACATACAATTGAAGGAGGGGAGATCCCGGGCCTCCAGTGGGAGGGAGTTCCATAGCCTAGGTGCGGCCATATCATTTTATGGGGAATATGTTGTGGGAGGGTGGAAGGGTGAGAGATGGGAGAGAGAGTTGTGGGAATTAGTACAAATTCCATGGGCCAGATAGTTTTATTTATTATGATTATTTATTATTTATTACACCTTCATCACCTGTGTTTTAGGGCTATACAGTCCATTTAAGCCCTTTCTGAGCTCAGTTGTTTTGTTTTTTTACTTTCAAACTTGCAAGCCGGGAAGAGACCATGGGACCCCTCCACACAGGACCCCTCCAGAAGGTAAGTTAGACCCCCTGCTAGGCCCCCCACTTCCTTTTAAGCACCCCAATCCCTGACCTCCCCATGCCATCTCCCCACCTCGAAACCCACCCAAGTATACTCCAAGGGTCCAAGGGATGACCCGATCACTTGGACCGTCGGAGAATACTCACATTTTTTTTTCCTAATCAGAACACCCCTACTTGTGGGTACCACCTGTCAATCTTGTCCATACAACCAGGGCCTGCAGAGAGGCTTTCTTAGTTGCTGCCCCTGTATTATGGAACTCCTTTTGAGCATATTCTGGAGGCAGTGCAAAACTTTCCTTTTTGGCAAAGCATTTGACAGGCAGGGATGGAGGTTGGAGTGAGTGGTTTTTTTGGGTGAGGGTAGGGATTTTATGGGGATTTTATTGCATTTTAACATTTTTTATTGTGTTTTTATTTCTGTAAGCCACCCTAAGCCTTTGGGAAAGGGTGGGGTATAAATTTAAATAAATAAATAAATAAATAAATAAAATAAAATTGTCTTGGGTCTTGAGGTTTTACAGTGCTAATTTCCTGACTAAGATTCAACTATCTTGAGCAAACTCCCTCATCCAATATGTTTCCCTCTGGCTTATACAATCAATGGTTAATACAAACGACTTTGACATTCTAACTGGGGCTGAAACTCGCTGTCGTCCACATTCTTGAAAATCTCATTGAGAATCTGCTTCTTGACGAGATTTTCAGACTTGAGACTTTTGTGAGCCCTTTTGTGAGAGGGCTTCTTTCTTGCCAGCATTCTCATGAGATTCTCAAAAATAGCCGCACATGCGCAGAATGGCTGTGGTGGACATTTTGTACATGCACATAATGTTTTGGGGTCTCAAGAATCTTGCGAGATAGTCCTCAGAGATGCCTTGTGCATGTGCCACTATGGGAATGTGCATGCGCAGAATGGCTGCTATGACCATTTTGCGTATGCGCAGACCATTTTTGAGGTTCTCGAGAATGTCATGAGATTCTCACAAACCTCGATGGGAACACTTAAGATCTTGCTGGGGCTGCAAGAATCTCACAGCTTTTCACGAGGATGCAGATTGCATTCTCATTTCACCCCTAATCCTAACCTTCCCCATGTTACACCCAAAGGTCTCACAACATACATAATTGCTGGGTTCATAGTTCCCCATGACACATCCCTACTCTGAAGGGCTGATAGTCTAGGAAAGACAAGGGAGAGGGGAACATAGGAAGAGATGGGGGATACATATATTCATGAAGTTGAGAAGTCACAGGTGCATGTGCTTAGCTTAGACACACAGGAAGGGATGCTGAGTGAAAGGACAGCATTAGTGAACTGTCTCGGGGTGAATAGCCAGTGAAGGCCTGTTGGAAGAAGAAGTAGGGGCAGGGGTGCTTGAGGAGGGTGCTGAAGATAGGGAAAAGAAGACGATGGTTCAGATGATTGTTCTATTCCATGGATCCACCTCCTTGCTGGTGGTGTATGTCCTCATCACTCCCTTCCCTAGAGCACAATATTTTAGGGCTCAAGGATTGGGACTGGATTCATGGGCCAGATCCAGGAATTGGAAAAGGACTAAATAAAAACAGCCTTGTGCTGGATTTGGCCCAAGGGTGAGAAGTTCCCCAACCCTGCTCTAAGTATACATTCTGGTGAACGAATCAAGCAACTGGCATGTCACATGGCCCAGTATAGAAGTCATAAAAAGGTCTGCAATACTGGCTCAGGCCCATAGTCCATCATCCTGAGAGACCAGTACTGGGTGCCCAGGGAAAGAGCACAAGAACAGAGCATCTATGGAGTGATCTGTTCCAGTGGTTTAGCAAGGCTGTGGTTGTCCTGGGCTCATGTTCCAATTGGGGGAACCCTTAAACAGCTGCCCTCCCAAGTGTCCCGGACAGCTTGCACTGAGGACCCCCCTGGAGTGGTAGTAACCGCACCAGAAATGAGGTCTGTGGGGGCAGGGAGGCTGGAGGGGTCTGTGAATGTAGGGGGAGAGCATGGGGTCAGGGAGACTGGGTGGTTGCCAGGCCCTGGATCTCACCCCCCCCCCGATCATGGGTGGTCAGTCTTCCCATGCAGCCTCACAGCCTCCTCCGCAGCATCAGACCATGGGCTGGTATCAGTCCAGTGAGCAGTGTGCCATGGGCCACCCACGTGGCTGGTCAACTGTCCCTCCCCCAGTTATGAGAAAGCCGGCAGATCTGACAGGGAAGAGGAGGCACAGGGCACTCAGCCCAGGTTGGTCAGCACAGCGTCTGACCCCGGGATCTCACCCACCACTTGATCATGGGTGATGATCAACTCCCCCTCTCCACATCCCCCCAGCCCCAGACTTGGTGCACTGGCAAACTGGACCATTATTATTAGTTATTAGCAAGCATTTATAGTGCCAGCAATGTACCTGGCACTTTACAAAGTAATCAAATAGATATGGTCCCTGCCCTAGAGCTTACATTCTGAAAGACAGGGGGGAGGGGTGGAGAGACAAGGAGTGTAACATTTACGAGGATGCGAGGTCTCAGGTGCACGCGCAGTGGCATTCTGGTGAATAGTGCACCAGGGGCCTTCCATGTGGCCGGTCAACCCTCTCCCCCAAACCACAGGGAAGCTGGTGACTCAGAGGAAGGCACAGGGCACTCAGTCTGAGGCAGTCAGCATGCTGGCTGATCCCCGGGTTTCCACCCCCCCACCTGATCACAGTAGGATGATTAGCCCCCTCATGCAGCCTCTCTGCCCCCACATCCACCAGTCCAGTTACTTACAGCATGCTGGGCGCAACAGCAGCTAGCAGTCTGGCAGCACATGTGGAGCGCAGCCAGCCCCACCCCTACCATGATGCTGGTGAAGGAGTGGGTTCAGCATGTCAGCCCCAGGCTGACCAATGGGGGTGTGTGAAGGCCCCAGAGTCCCCCTGGTGACTCTGCACTTATACCCCTTCCTGGGTCTCTGGGCCACACGATGCAGTGCATTGTGTGTCTGGTGGCTGACAGATGTTCCCCCTGCCCTGGTGTGTGTGTGTGTGTGTGTGTGTGTGTGTGTGTGAACCACTGTCTGCTACACTACGTATTCTCAGAAAAATGCCATTGGTATGTTGAGGGGTAAGGCTGCATAGGGCAGGGTGACGTGTGTGGCCCGGGCCCCTTCTGCCCGCCGTGTTGCAATTTCTGCAGTGGGGCTGTGAGAAACGGGTAACAGCACTTGTTGGATGTGGCCACATTGCAGCCAGGGGTGGGGTTTAGGTTGGGCCGGGGAAATAAAGCAGGGCCGGGCCGGGCATGCACTTGTTTGGCCAGCACTGCAGCCTGCCATGACTGTGGCAGTGACTCCGACAGGGGCCGGCTCACCCTGCTTCCCTGTGACCGTGTGCCCAGCTCCCCATAATTGCCCTGCAGTGTGGCCATGGGACCACATGGGGATTGGACTCTCTCTGCTTGTGTGGCCTCACCCATGGCAGCAAGTGCAACACCCCTGCTCTGCTCCCTCTCGTTTACTTCTGGCTTTTGACAGTCAGAGGCAACTGAAGACCCTGAGCATTTATTTAATTTAATTTAAATTTATTTATTTATTTAAATGTATATGATGCCCTTTCCTCGGGGCTCAGGGTCACAAATCATAAGAACATTGAAACAAAGACAAAAACACCCTAAAAAAAGCAACCCAACCATCTCACAAAATCCCAATATCACCTCCTCATTCCCAACCCCTCACGCCTTCACCCCCAAACCACCCCAAACCATATCCCTGTCCGCCTAATGCCCTTTCAAAGAAAAGCATTTTACACCACTTTCGGGAGATGTCTGGGCTCAAATGAACCTCTGGGGGAAGGGAGTTCCGTAGCAACAGGATTATGTAATGCTACCCTGCCCATCTTGGCTAATACTAATAATTGATTTCTAGCCTTTATGATCTTTCAACCAGTTACTGACCCATAAAAGGACCCTCCTGCTTTTGTCATGATTGCTTGGTTTTCTTAAAAGCTTTTAGCGAGGGACCGTGTCAAATTCTTTCTGAAAAGTTCAGACAGACAAATACTCTACATTTGCCTATATAAAGCCTCTATTTGCTAGCGAGTCCTCAGGTAGCTTGGTATGTTTAGCCTCCAACTAAGGGTATGTTGATGAATTAGAATAACCTGGAAAGCCTGGGAGACACAACCACCACATAGGGCTGTGTGTGTCAACTTGTGCAGATCCTGCCTTTCTTATTAGGTTTGACATTTAGCAACCCATTAGCCTATGGCAGGGGATTAATGAGACGAGGCTACACCAAGCTGGGGAGCACAAGCACAAAAAGCATGTGGGAAATGTTGAAAGGACATTGCTTATAATAAGCTTCGATACAGTATAGAGAAAGCAGCTTGATGCGAGTCTGGAAATGAAATCAAAACAAGAGGGCTCATTGTGCTCAGTCCTAGATACACTCAAAATCAGCAATGAAAATAGATTATCTGTGTACAATTATTTCTCATTTGTTGCCAGGAAGAGAAGATGTTATTGCTGTCAGAGCTTTCAAAGGTCTAGAGAGAGCTCAGCCAGCCCAGCACTCAATATTAGGAAGCTCTCAGACAAACAAACCAACCAACCTTTTTTTGTTTGCCATTTTTGTGTTTATTAAAGTCTGTGTGCTGATGTGACCCTGTCAGGGTGAGAAAAAATGCTGTGGAATCTAAGCTTGGTAGTTGCTTACCCCCAACCCTTTGTGAGGGTGACTGAAGTGCACATCTACTCACTATTGGAAGGCAAAGCTTCCCACCGCTGAACTTAACAAGCCAAAGTTCCCATTTGAAAGGCAAAGTTCCCTACTGCTGAAACTGACAAGACAAACATGCCCCACTGTTGAAATTGACACGCCTGCAGCCTCGCTGGTGAATATACGCTGATTCTATGGCGTGCTTTCGGCTGCTCCACAGGTCTGCTGAAGATACATTCTGGAGAACAGACCTCTGCAAACCCGTGTCCACTCTGGGGGGTTGCTCCAGGGTTTGTGTGACTAAATGTAATGTTAGCCCCTTTGCTAGGTGGCTAGAACAGTGGCAAGCATTACATACAGAGACACTGGGTATTTTCAGACATTACGAGATCACCCTCAACCACAGTGAACCATGGTCAATCCCGCGGCAGAGCCAAAGTGCCCTGAACTTCTGTTAGGCGGCCGCCAGATGTTCACCACAGTCAATACCCACATGGGGTCAAAAATAATCATGCTTCCGGAGCTCCCCCCCGGACCATCTCTGAAAGTGTGGTCAAAGAGATTCCCAACGGGAAACAACAAAAGTAACATCTGGATGGCAATCACTGGCCAGAATCAAAGGAAATGATTCCCAGGGACAAAGCATGCAGCATCACTGCCAGGCAACCGCCAACAACACAGGCACCGGGGGGAGATTTAAAGGGCAATCAGCAACAGGGAAATGTGGCGGGATGGAGCAAGAAGGGAGGCGGAAGAGGAGAGCAGTGGGCGAGAGAGCGAGGCGGGAGGAGGTGGAGGAGGAGGTAGAGGAAGCGCAGGTGGAGGAGGAGGAGGAGGAGGAGGAAGAGGAGGAGGAGGAGGAAGAGGAG
>QEPC01014040.1:105432-123702 GCA_003113815.1 Sphenodon punctatus
CAGAAGCTCAAGACAGGCCTGGAGGCGAGATTTGATGAGCTCCTGCTGTGGAGGGAATATGTTTTGGGAACAATGCTGGACCCTAGAGTTAAGGGCAGTTTGGCACGCAAGTCATCCCTCTATGGTCTCTGGAAGGATGACCTTGTGGAGAGGGTCCGGAAGGCAGAGCGGGCTCTTGAGAATGCGTGGCAGTAGCAGGATGGTGGGAGTGGGGGCAGCTGTCCCTTTCAGTCAGCGGGGTCTATCCCTGCCTCCAGGCCTAGTGGTAGAAGCAGCAGCAACAGGATCAGCAGCAACAACCCTACTGACAGCAGCTCCTCCTCTGCGCAGCCCACTCTGGGGGGCATGAGACCCAGCACAAAAGGGCAGATAGCATGGCTGAGGACAATGGGGGCAGTGGTGCCCAGGGATAACTACGAGAGCGAGTACGACTGTGTCTCAGCAGCAGTCAAGACCTACTTGGACGAGGAGACGTGCATCAATCCCAGCAGCGATCCTTTGGCCTACTGGGCGAGCAAGTCTGACATGTGGCCAGCTCTGTCCAAAGTGGCCAGGGGATTATTGTCCTGCCCACCAACCAGTGTCCACAGCGAGTGGGTGTTCTTTGTGGCAGGGGACATTTGCTCCCGCCACCGCCTGAGACTGGGGGCCAAGTTGGTGGAGCAGTTGTTGTTCCTAAAGGTGAACCTTCCGCTGATGGGATTCCCTGAGCTGCCCCTGGACAAGGAATGATGGCACAGTGGCACATGCCATCCCATGCCTGGGGCAGTTGGGATGGGGCTCCTCCTCAATCTGGGCTAGGGCTACTGCTCCTATGCTGCTGAGGTGCTGTCCCTCCTTCCCAATGCCCGGCACCTGTCCTGCCTCTCTATCTCTGTCTCTTTCTCTCTCTCTCATACTAGATGGCCTCGGTCACTTTATCTGACTGACCTCATGACGCAGGATGGCATTGGGAAACAAACTGTAAGACTGACAGATGGCCTATGGCTTCAAGATCTCGGCCGCCTATGTGATTGTAAGGGGGTCCCAGAGGGGCAAGGGTGGGTATCGAGACAAGGGGGGGGCACAGGGCAGGGAGTAGGAACTCCTGACGTATGGTCGTCTCTCCGCTGGTACACTGGGGTACCAGTAATCCCCTCAGGTTGTCGGGTGGGCTTTCCTCCGTTTAGAAGGCAACCCATGTCATCATAGGGGAGGAGAGAATGTGCCAGCAGGAGGTTAACAAGAGAGGGAGGGGTAAATCCAGTTATTCTCCACACACAAAAACCTGGGCACCAAAGTGAGACAGGGGGGAGGGGCTCCAAGTGGAAGGGGCAGCGGGGGGGGGGACCCGGGGTGTGGGAGGGGGAGGGAAGGAGGAGGTAGGAGAATCCGGAGGAGGGTAGGGTCAGGGAACACGCGCAACCTAAGGGAGGAAGGAGTCACAGGAATATGGGAGACCAGGAACAATATCACCAAGGGTCTAACAAGGTCTAGGGGGATGGGGGTGTAAGGAGGCAGCACGCACAACAGATTCATACAGGGAAATATGGGGAATGAGGAATAGCAAGGCAAGGTACAGGAACACTCAAACTCTCAACCACACTACCACCACAACAAAGACTTAGCTCTCAGAAGCGAAGATCAGGGGCCAGCTTCTCTCAACGATTACCGGTGGGGTTCTGGTGCCCCGCCCGCACTTTTATTCACTTCCTGTTTCCCCCTCAGGTGATAGCCCTTGTGTCTGCTCAAGGCCCCGCCCCTCACCGAGCGCGCTCTGCCGCTAGGCGCTCACTGCGTCGGGGCGGGGCTGGAGCTACGGGTTGGAGCGGGCCTGGTTGTAGAGGGGGCGGGGCTTGTGGTGTTGGTTGAGGAGCATCTGGTTGCGGCATGGCCGGGGCCCGGTGAGCACTCGGGGATGGTTTTCTTTGTGCCAAACTCTGGCTTGCCCCTGTCTGGCCTCTCACCCTCCGCGGTGCCCCCCGAGTCCCCCGCCGCCGAACCCTGTCATGGCGTATCGCCGTGACAGTGATGTTGACTGACTCTCACTCTCTCTCACTGCCCAGTCTTTGTTAGCCTATCTGAGTGCCCTGCTGCCAATATCCCAGCCTGCCTGCCCTACTGCCTCCCATGCCACGCTGCCTGTCTGCCCGCCCAGCTTGCTGCCAAGCTCAAAGCATGCCTCAATCCACCTTCCTGCTTCCCATGCCAAGGTGCCTGTCTGCCCACCCAGGTTGTCTAGCTCAAACCCTGCCCAAGCCCATCTGCCCTACTGCCTCTCATGCCATGCTGCCAGCCTGCCCGTCTGCCCAGATTGCAAAGCTCAAACCCTGCCTTAGCCTGCCTGACAGCCGCTCATACCATGCCACCTGAATGACTGCCCTGGCAACCAATGTCTGCTGCTGCTAGTGCCAATGGCCCCCAGGCCTGTATGCTGTCTGTTCCAAGGGTTCTGTACCATGGCAACCCACTGTCTGCTAGTGCCAATGGCCCCCAGGCCAGGCCTATATGCCATCTGTTGCAAGGGTTCTGTACCCTGGAAACCAATGTCTGCTGGTGCTAGTGCCAATGGCCTCCAGGCCAGGCCTATATGCCATCAGTGGCAAGGGTTCTGTACCCTGGCAACCAATGTCTTCTGGTGCCAATGGCCCCCAGGCCAGGTCTATATGCCATCTGTGCCAAGGGTTCTGTACCCTGGAAACCAATGTCATCTGCTGCTGCCAATGCCACCCATTCTGTCTATGCCATGGGTTCTAGGGCCCGTCATTCCTCAAACAGAAGCAATGTCATTCCACCACATCAAGAAACAGCCACTCGAGCCCCAGGACCCGCCATCAGGGTTCTGGGTCCAAGTTACAGGCAGCGAGGGTTGTGGCCAATATCCAGAAGCTGCCACTCGAACCCCAGGACCCACCATCATGTTCTAGGACCATCATTCCTCGCACGGAAGCAATGTCTTTCCATCGCATCAAGAAACAGCCACTCCAGCCTTAAGACCCACCATCAGGGTTCTGGGGCCAAGTTACCAGCAGGAAGGGCTGTGCCCAATATGTAGAAGCTGCCACTCCAGCCCCAGGACCCACCAGCAGGGTTCTTGTGCCCTGTCATTCCGCTCACGGGGCGCTGTCATTCCACCTTTTCTTTACGCAATGTGCTGTTCATGGCGAGAGAGAGAGAGAAAGTCTCCCCACTGCTAGAAAGAGAGACAGACATGATCCCACCCATGCTGTCACCTGCACTATATGGCCATATATATATATATATAGAGAGAGAGGGGTTCCCAGCTAGAACGAGAGAGATGGGGGTTGGAGGGGGAGAGGTAGGTGTATCCAGCTAACCTGGCTGCCACCTTCCAGAACCAGGAAGAACTCCCATCTGTGCTCATGTGCCCAATGCCCATTGCCCACATCCAGCATGCAGCAAACCTACCATAATGAGATGGAATATAACACAACGTATTATATGTGCCTGCCTGCCTGTGTGTGTTTCTGTNGTTGCTCTGGGCCAAGGTCAGCAGCGGGGGCTGTTGGGGGTACAGGGAGCCTTTGCGCCGGGGTCTGTGCTGGCGGGGGGTGGCGGTTGCGGCCCCCTAGTCCCTGCCTCCTTACACCGTCACCTGCTGTCCGCTGCCAAGGAGTCTGTCTCTCTTTCTCTCTGTCACACCCACCCACACAAACACAAGCCCTGCACCTCCTGTGGGGCTGTCTTCAAGTTGAGACCCTGCTGCGGGCACAGCACATCTTTAGGTTAATAACTACACTACATGGGGTGGCAGGCAAGTACTGCTGGTAAGGATCGACAAGCTGCCACCTGCCAGCCAGAACTTCAGCACATAGGGATAAAAGATATGGGGCAGGTAAAACAAAGCTCGTAACAAGAAATACAACTTTTATTAAAACTATTTAAATAACAACAACAAGAACAAAACAACACCACCACCAACGTACTGAAATCAAAAGCAAGAAGTGAAAGGAAACATAAATTAAACTATTAGTCTCTGTCCTCTGGGACTTGGGGGAAAGGCAACAGCCATTGGGGCACAGCACAGGGCTGAGGGGCAGCCACCCACGACTCTTGTAGGTCGTAGCCATGGGCTGGGGCAAACTTCACGACCCCTTCTACGGCCCGATGCCACCTGGAGAGTGCCTGGTGGTATAGTTCCAGGCATTCCATCTCAGCGGAGACATACTGGCCGTACACCTCCACCTTCTTCTTCTCCACCTGGAACGCCTGGAACTGCTCCACCAGGCAGTTCTCCATGGTGACCCTGGCTGGCACATGCAAATCCTGCCCTTCTTTGGGTGCTGTGGAGGGATGAGACCCTGGCTGGCACATGCAAATCCTGCCCTTCTGTGGGTGCTAGTAGTGATGGCAACTGGAAGTACCCATGCTGACACGTGCAAATCCTGCCCTCCTTGGGGCGTTAAGGATGGCAACTGGAAAGACCCTGGTGGCTGGCACGTGCAAATCCTGCCCTCCTTGGGGCGCTATGGATGGCAACTGGAAAGACCCTGGTGGCTGGCACGTGCAAATCCTGCCCTTATTTGGGTGAGTGTAGGGAATGGGATGGCAACTGGAGACTGGAGACCCTTGATAGCCTGTCTCATGTTTGGGTGGAGGTGCTGCTCGTGGTCGTGCCTGACTGCTGGAAGAGCCCCAGACACTACAGTACCCTCTCTCTCTCTGTGGCAGACATCCTCTGCTACCCGCTGATGCCCACTGTTTGTGCCTGACTGATATGCACCCACCCACACACCAGTGAGCTCACTCTAATGGATAGAGCCTTAAGTTTCTTGTCCTCAAAGTAAAAAAAAAGTTTACAAACCTGGCAGCAGTGGCAGCAGCACCTCCTGTGCCCGCTGGCTCTGGATCCTCCTCCACCACTGAAGGTCCAGCAGCTGCCGCAGGAACCTCTTCCTCCACCACCGGCTCCGCCACCTTGGCCTTCCCCCAGACCCGGTGTTTAATGGTGGTGGCACTGGTCACCTTCTTCTCCATTTTGTTTTTTAATTTTTTTTAAAAAATCACACAGCCAACACACAGAGAACCCACCAACACTCACCAACCAGCCAAACCAAAACCAACACACACCACACAGTCAAAACACATGAATCACAACTGAACACCCAGGCAGCCACAACACACGCTCTCACCCACACAAGCTCCGCACACACTCGAATTTCCGGTTTCCGACACGATCACGGGCTCTTGCGATACTTTTTCCAAACGCCCGAATCAAACTGAACCAAACACGACCGAACCAATCGACCGAACCCGAACATGGCAAGCAAACTGAATGGCCAAACCGGACCGGACTGAACTGAACCACGATCTGTTCGCCCATCCCTAAAAGATAATAAGCAAGCTGGAATTCAATTAATCTGAGGAAAGGCTGAAGGAACTGAGAACATTCAGCATCCGAATTCCTTCAGCCTTTACTTAAATGACTTAGTGATTACGCCTGACCCCCCCACCCCCTTAGACAAGGCATCAGTTTACTAATATCATAAATGTTGACCCAAAAAAAGAAAAGTTGGAGAGCAGTCATTTCCCACTGCCACAGAAGACAGAACCAGAGGTAAAGGACTTAAATTACAGCAGTAGTTTGGTTAAATATGAGGAAAAACTTCCTAACTCTATCAACAGATGGGTAATGAAATAGGCTGCTAGAGAGGCTGTAGCATCTCCATCATTGGATGTTTGCAAACACCATCTTCTGGACATGCATCTCTTTACAATGCTGTACATAGAGGGTATTCGTCAGGACTTGACACCTATAGGTCTAGACTCAGAGCAAAGACTCTCAGGGCTAGCTTGGAAGTTCCAAGCATGGCTGCTCAGAAACTACTGAAAATCTACCATCCCCTAGGAGCTACATGTCTCAGGATCCCGATAGGCTAGCCAAGCCATATATACATCGTTGGTCAGGGTCACCCTTCATGCCTAAGCATCCAAGCAGAGAATCAGTCTGCTGACAGCTAGGACTGCCTCACCTTGGGTAAAAACAGAGGTGATGGTGGCCCACTTTGGCCTGGGACCCACCAGCACATCTGTTTAGTGTGCATGTCATTATTGTTATTACAATGTCACTTCCAGCAGTGTGGTATGCCTTCTCTCTTCACGCGTGGCTCGGGAGGTGCTTTTCAGCACTGCATCTAAAAATGGTCATTTTACACATCCAGACTGGCCAGTTATCATCACAATCACATCCTGCAGCACTGTGACAGAGGACATAAGAGAATCTCTATTGGCTCTTTCCTAAACAGATACTTCTGACTTCCAAGTAACAAGTGGGGGAGAGAAGTTGGGATGGTCAAAGCACAGAATAAGGATATTTGTTTGACATTTCTGCTGGCCAATTGACATCACAAACCGATCTTATATCACAGTGACACGTAAGAGAAACCCTGGCATAGGCTCCTTCTCTGCATATTCTGTGGAGGCACATAAAATTTGGACCCTTTATCACATATTTCTTATATTTAGCACAGATGATCATAAAAGTATGATATACAGTTCTGCCAAATTTTATGTCCACTGGTTGGACTACAAAGATGGTACAGTCAGACATACATTTATAAGTTAATTGCTTATACCACCAGGACCTTTTATCCAATGCTTCTGAAAGTTGTCAGAGATAGTAAATACAGGAAGGATTATAAACTTGCCAAGTTTAATCTACATTAAATGTGAGACAAAGATGTTACAGTTAAGAATATATATGAATATTTTTGCAAAATAAATTAATTCAACTGCTTCTAAAATTGTATTCCTTTTCCCACTATTTTTGGAATTTGGTACACCAAATATCTTCCATTGGAGGCATAATCTCTCTAAGTTTTAGCCACATATAATGAAAAACACAAAAGTTACAGATGAAAATGTATTTTCCTATCAAACAAATGGAAAATGAAAATGAAAGCAAAAACAAAAATGACAATTTGATATTTATGAAAACATAAATGATATATTTAAATAACAAAAATGAAAACATGAAATGGGCCCCTGGTGCACACCTCTAGCTTACATGCTGCCAGATGTTAGCCCGGGATTGCCCTGGGGTGGGTAAGTGTGTCCTCAGAAAATCTACGAGGATGCAGTCTGGGCTAAGAGCCACCCATTCAGGCTAATACAGGCCAACGCAGGTTAGCAGGTGTGTTCAGCCCTGTCTTACCCACCTTGGGGCAGGGGCTGCCATNCTCTAATGGATAGAGCCTTAAGTTTCTTGTCCTCAAAGTAAAAAAAAAGTTTACAAACCTGGCAGCAGTGGCAGCAGCACCTCCTGTGCCCGCTGGCTCTGGATCCTCCTCCACCACTGAAGGTCCAGCAGCTGCCGCAGGAACCTCTTCCTCCACCACCGGCTCCGCCACCTTGGCCTTCCCCCAGACCCGGTGTTTAATGGTGGTGGCACTGGTCACCTTCTTCTCCATTTTGTTTTTTAATTTTTTTTAAAAAATCACACAGCCAACACACAGAGAACCCACCAACACTCACCAACCAGCCAAACCAAAACCAACACACACCACACAGTCAAAACACATGAATCACAACTGAACACCCAGGCAGCCACAACACACGCTCTCACCCACACAAGCTCCGCACACACTCGAATTTCCGGTTTCCGACACGATCACGGGCTCTTGCGATACTTTTTCCAAACGCCCGAATCAAACTGAACCAAACACGACCGAACCAATCGACCGAACCCGAACATGGCAAGCAAACTGAATGGCCAAACCGGACCGGACTGAACTGAACCACGATCTGTTCGCCCATCCCTAAAAGATAATAAGCAAGCTGGAATTCAATTAATCTGAGGAAAGGCTGAAGGAACTGAGAACATTCAGCATCCGAATTCCTTCAGCCTTTACTTAAATGACTTAGTGATTACGCCTGACCCCCCCACCCCCTTAGACAAGGCATCAGTTTACTAATATCATAAATGTTGACCCAAAAAAAGAAAAGTTGGAGAGCAGTCATTTCCCACTGCCACAGAAGACAGAACCAGAGGTAAAGGACTTAAATTACAGCAGTAGTTTGGTTAAATATGAGGAAAAACTTCCTAACTCTATCAACAGATGGGTAATGAAATAGGCTGCTAGAGAGGCTGTAGCATCTCCATCATTGGATGTTTGCAAACACCATCTTCTGGACATGCATCTCTTTACAATGCTGTACATAGAGGGTATTCGTCAGGACTTGACACCTATAGGTCTAGACTCAGAGCAAAGACTCTCAGGGCTAGCTTGGAAGTTCCAAGCATGGCTGCTCAGAAACTACTGAAAATCTACCATCCCCTAGGAGCTACATGTCTCAGGATCCCGATAGGCTAGCCAAGCCATATATACATCGTTGGTCAGGGTCACCCTTCATGCCTAAGCATCCAAGCAGAGAATCAGTCTGCTGACAGCTAGGACTGCCTCACCTTGGGTAAAAACAGAGGTGATGGTGGCCCACTTTGGCCTGGGACCCACCAGCACATCTGTTTAGTGTGCATGTCATTATTGTTATTACAATGTCACTTCCAGCAGTGTGGTATGCCTTCTCTCTTCACGCGTGGCTCGGGAGGTGCTTTTCAGCACTGCATCTAAAAATGGTCATTTTACACATCCAGACTGGCCAGTTATCATCACAATCACATCCTGCAGCACTGTGACAGAGGACATAAGAGAATCTCTATTGGCTCTTTCCTAAACANATCACAATCACATCCTGCAGCACTGTGACAGAGGACATAAGAGAATCTCTATTGGCTCTTTCCTAAACAGATACTTCTGACTTCCAAGTAACAAGTGGGGGAGAGAAGTTGGGATGGTCAAAGCACAGAATAAGGATATTTGTTTGACATTTCTGCTGGCCAATTGACATCACAAACCGATCTTATATCACAGTGACACGTAAGAGAAACCCTGGCATAGGCTCCTTCTCTGCATATTCTGTGAAGGCACATAAAATTTGGACCCTTTATCACATATTTCTTATATTTAGCACAGATGATCATAAAAGTATGATATACAGTTCTGCCAAATTTTATGTCCACTGGTTGGACTACAAAGATGGTACAGTCAGACATACATTTATAAGTTAATTGCTTATACCACCAGGACCTTTTATCCAATGCTTCTGAAAGTTGTCAGAGATAGTAAATACAGGAAGGATTATAAACTTGCCAAGTTTAATCTACATTAAATGTGAGACAAAGATGTTACAGTTAAGAATATATATGAATATTTTTGCAAAATAAATTAATTCAACTGCTTCTAAAATTGTATTCCTTTTCCCACTATTTTTGGAATTTGGTACACCAAATATCTTCCATTGGAGGCATAATCTCTCTAAGTTTTAGCCACATATAATGAAAAACACAAAAGTTACAGATGAAAATGTATTTTCCTATCAAACAAATGGAAAATGAAAATGAAAGCAAAAACAAAAATGACAATTTGATATTTATGAAAACATAAATGATATATTTAAATAACAAAAATGAAAACATGAAATGGGCCCCTGGTGCACACCTCTAGCTTACATGCTGCCAGATGTTAGCCCGGGATTGCCCTGGGGTGGGTAAGTGTGTCCTCAGAAAATCTACGAGGATGCAGTCTGGGCTAAGAGCCACCCATTCAGGCTAATACAGGCCAACGCAGGTTAGCAGGTGTGTTCAGCCCTGTCTTACCCACCTTGGGGCAGGGGCTGCCATGGCTGAGCACCATGGCAGGGACTGAGGCACTGGGGGCAGTGCAGGGGCAGGGCTGGTTGGCCAGTCATTTGTTTAGCTCCCCACCCTACCTGGGCTGTGTGGGTGGTGGGAAAACTCTCCATCCATGGGCACATTAGTTTGGTGTCCCTCCCCTGGGCCATGTCAGCTGTGGTTTCCCACTCTGTGCCATGCCGGGGAGCCACCATGATGCTTGCACATTTGTTATTAACTAATTGTCTCCTTGCCCCTATCTGCCCCGGAATGATTCTCTGGCCAAAGACCCCTGCTATGGATCTGCTCCTGCTACTTCTCCTGACTTTCCTTCTGGATTTGACACCTGGCAATTACTGATCTCTCTGTCTACAGAACCTTTCTTGCACCTTGCTTCCAGCCTGGCCCTATGGACTAGGGATTAAACTTGCCCTCAAATTCTTGCTAAATCTTGGCAAGAATTGGCTTCTTGCTGAGAATTGTGAACGGCTCAAGAATCAGCTGACTCTCAACTCATTTAGCGCAAAGTGTGTGTGGTCGAAAACCAGCACTGCGCATGCGCAAATGGCAGCCGTGGTCTTTTCTGCACATGCGTTGCCCCCAGTGGCTGTTTTTCTCATGCACAGAGTGTTTTAAGGGCATTGAGAATCTCATTAGATTTTGAAGAACCTCCTCCCCCCCGAAATGCTCTGCAAATGCTCAAAATGACCCCTGTGGGCTGCACATGTGCAGAAATGGCAATCACAGTCATTTTGTGCATGCACCGAGTGCATCTGAGATTTAGTGAGATCTCACGCGAGACTGAGAATCTTGCACATTCTCATGAGAATGCACAGGATCCTCATTTAGGCCTACTCTGGACTGGATGCTTGATAAGATGAACGCCACTGCCTCGAGACTGGGATCCTGACAGATCCTGCCTTTGTGCTGGTGATTGTACAAATAACCCTTCAAGTCCCGTCTGTAACCCTATGATTCTAGGATTGATTGTGGCAGGAAAGGGCTTTTATTGGTTTCCTGTGTGAAAATGGGGTTGATTTCAACTAGCTTCAAATACAGAAGAAAAGGAACAGAAAAAAGGAAAAAGAACCTAAAATCTGGAGATTTAATTTAAACCAAACCCAAATTAATCCTTTGCAGTCATTATGTCTGTCTGCTGAGACAAGGTAAGTCTCAACAAGACAATCATTCTTAGGGACAATTTCCTTCCCTACTTGCAAATAATCAACTAAGATGCCAGTTTCTCCAGCTATTGAAGTAATTTCTTCTCTGAATTTTGGGCACTGGTATAATACATAGGGATGGGCGAACAGATCATGGTTCGGGTTCGGCCGTTCGGTTCGGCCGCGTTCGGTTTGGGCGTTTGGGCGGTTTGCCGGGTTCGGGTTCGACCATTCGGTTCAGCCATTCGGTTCAGGTTCGGCCGTTCAGAAAAAATTATTGCGAGAGCACAGGAAACCATAATCACACAGGAAACAGGAAATTCGAGTGCGTGCGGAGCTGTGTGGCGAGTGAGTGTGTGTTTTATCCGGTGGCTGTTTAGTTTGTGTGTTTTGGCTGTGTTTGTGTTGGGTTTGGCTGTGCTGTGTGTTTGGGTGGTTGGTGTGTGTTATGTGGGTGACTTTTTGGGTGTGTGTGTTTAAAAAATAAATACCAAAAAAATGAAGAAGGCTGCAGTTTTGATTACTTGGCTGGGGGCCAACTTGCTGGTCGAAGAGGAGGAGGAGGAGGAGGAGGAGGAGGTGGTGGTAGTGGTTGCTGCCCCTACTACACCTCCGGTAGTGGTGACTGGCTCCTCGGATGAGGAGCAAGCGGCGGGCTCACGAGGTGCTGCCAGGTTTGTAAACTTTTTTTCTACTTTGAGGACAAGAAAGGCTCTATCCATTAGAGCGAGCTCACTGGCGTGCGGATGGGTGCGTGGGTGGTGAGCATCAGTTAGGCACAAACAGTGGGCATCTGCGGGTGGCAGCGAATGTCTGCCACAGAGAGAGAGGGTACTGTAGTGTGGGGGTATCTGGCACAAACGACACCCCCACCCAAACATGTGCCAGGTTAGCAAGGGTCTCCACTCTCCAGTTGCCATCCCATTCCCTATGCACCCCCAAATAAGGGCAGGGTCTTTCCTCCAGTCAGGGTCACACCTCCCGTCATCATCCCTAGCACCTCAAGGAGGGCAGGATTTGCATGTGCCAGCCAGCCAGGGTCTCTCCATTGCCATCCCAAGCAGCACCCCAGGGAGTGCAGGATTTGCACGTGCCAGCCAAGGGCTTTCTAGTTGCAATCCCTAGCATCCCCTAACACCCCTGGGAAGGCAGAATTTGCACATGCTTTCTAGTTGCAATCCCTAGAACCCCAAGGAGGGAGGACTAGAGGCATCATCATCATAAATGAATGATATTACTTTGGTGTTCTTAATGTGTTCCCATTTCAGAGAGGAATTGGATGCCAGCCCCAGCACTGCTTCCAGGACCAGGACGAGGACTTGGAGGAGTCCAGGCACAGGCAGAGGTCGCTGCCACAACCAGTGACACCCCCAGACATCCGGCTCCAGACGTTGGATGTCTGGAGGTTCTACCACAAGGGTGATGGAATCTCCACATGCAAGGTATGGCACGGGAACTAGAACAACAGGGAATGAATTGCCCTATGACCTGTTAAGAATGGAAGTCCCCTGCATGGAGAGATTGGATGGCCATCCAATCCACCCACTTCTGGAGACAGAATGCAGGCAGGGCTTGACAGACCATTGGTCTGACACAGTATGGAATGTCTTATGTTCCTATCTTTTTCTGATCTTTTTAGCACTGCAATAAAGTTTTCCGCCGGCAGAGGGAGGGGACCACGTCGGGGCTCATAAATCATATCAAGAGGAGTCATGGCCTGAGAGTGAGGCGGCAGGGTGAGGAGGAGTCTCGAGTGGCAGCCATGGAGCCTCAGCAACAGAAGAAGGGGGGGAAGGCAACCCGCAAATAGTGGCATATATGCCCCCCCCCTCAGCCCCGACGTGGAGACCCCCGGGCCCAGATGATGCAGAGACCCACCCGGGAGTATGTGGCGGAGGTCGAGCGGTCTGTTGCTGCCTTGGAGAACCTCCTGGTGGAGCAGCTGAAGGCAGTCCAGGTGACACAGAAGAAGGTGGAGGCATACGGGCAGTATGTCTCCGCCGAGCTGGACTGCGTTCAGATGTACCACCAGGTGGTCTCCAGGTGGCACAGGGACACAAAAGAGGGCTTGGAGTTTGCCATGGCCCACGGTTATGTACTGGACGAGTTCTGGGTGGCCATCCCTCAGGCCTGTGAAGTGTCTCAATGGCTGTTGCCTTTCCCCCAATTCCCGGGAGACAGGCCCAGTGACAACAGAGACTCTTAGTTTAATTAATAAGTTTCCTTTAAATGTTTGCTTTTGTTTTATTAAATGTTGTTGTTGTTGTTTTCTTGTATTGTAAATAGTTTTAATTAAAGTTGTTATTATTTATTGTCATGAGCTTTGTTTGACCTGTTCAATCTTTTTTATCTCTATGTGCTGAAGTTCTGGCTGGCAGGTGGCAGAATCTCATATAGCTTGTCGATCCCTACCAGCAGCACCTGCCACCTCATGTAGTGTAGTTATTAACCCAAAGACGTGCTGGGCCAGCAGCAGGGTCTCAACTAGCAGAAAGCCTCCCAGGAGGTGCAGGGCTTGTGTTTGTGTGGGTGGGGGTGACAGAGAGAAAGACAGACTCCTTGGCAGTGGGCAGCAGGCAGCAGGAGCTGGTCATCGGAGGGGCTTTTAATTTCAACAGCTTTAGCGAGCATCTGCAGATGAGTGCAGAGGAGTAGGCTTTGGGGGAGGGGGCCAGGCTGGCATGTGGGCACCGGGCTTCTGGATGCAGTGGAATGGAATGCAGCCCCCAGTGACTGGAATGATGGTCCCAGAATCTTGTTGATGGTTCCTGGGATGGGCGAGCATGACTGAATCAGGGATAGTGGAATGACAGCCTAAAGCCTATGGGGCACACTTCATTCGATCAGGCGATAGGTGGTAGCAGGGCAGCAGGTACAGGGATGCACACNGCCCCTACTACACCTCCGGTAGTGGTGACTGGCTCCTCGGATGAGGAGCAAGCGGCGGGCTCACGAGGTGCTGCCAGGTTTGTAAACTTTTTTTCTACTTTGAGGACAAGAAAGGCTCTATCCATTAGAGCGAGCTCACTGGCGTGCGGATGGGTGCGTGGGTGGTGAGCATCAGTTAGGCACAAACAGTGGGCATCTGCGGGTGGCAGCGAATGTCTGCCACAGAGAGAGAGGGTACTGTAGTGTGGGGGTATCTGGCACAAACGACACCCCCACCCAAACATGTGCCAGGTTAGCAAGGGTCTCCACTCTCCAGTTGCCATCCCATTCCCTATGCACCCCCAAATAAGGGCAGGGTCTTTCCTCCAGTCAGGGTCACACCTCCCGTCATCATCCCTAGCACCTCAAGGAGGGCAGGATTTGCATGTGCCAGCCAGCCAGGGTCTCTCCATTGCCATCCCAAGCAGCACCCCAGGGAGTGCAGGATTTGCACGTGCCAGCCAAGGGCTTTCTAGTTGCAATCCCTAGCATCCCCTAACACCCCTGGGAAGGCAGAATTTGCACATGCTTTCTAGTTGCAATCCCTAGAACCCCAAGGAGGGAGGACTAGAGGCATCATCATCATAAATGAATGATATTACTTTGGTGTTCTTAATGTGTTCCCATTTCAGAGAGGAATTGGATGCCAGCCCCAGCACTGCTTCCAGGACCAGGACGAGGACTTGGAGGAGTCCAGGCACAGGCAGAGGTCGCTGCCACAACCAGTGACACCCCCAGACATCCGGCTCCAGACGTTGGATGTCTGGAGGTTCTACCACAAGGGTGATGGAATCTCCACATGCAAGGTATGGCACGGGAACTAGAACAACAGGGAATGAATTGCCCTATGACCTGTTAAGAATGGAAGTCCCCTGCATGGAGAGATTGGATGGCCATCCAATCCACCCACTTCTGGAGACAGAATGCAGGCAGGGCTTGACAGACCATTGGTCTGACACAGTATGGAATGTCTTATGTTCCTATCTTTTTCTGATCTTTTTAGCACTGCAATAAAGTTTTCCGCCGGCAGAGGGAGGGGACCACGTCGGGGCTCATAAATCATATCAAGAGGAGTCATGGCCTGAGAGTGAGGCGGCAGGGTGAGGAGGAGTCTCGAGTGGCAGCCATGGAGCCTCAGCAACAGAAGAAGGGGGGGAAGGCAACCCGCAAATAGTGGCATATATGCCCCCCCCCTCAGCCCCGACGTGGAGACCCCCGGGCCCAGATGATGCAGAGACCCACCCGGGAGTATGTGGCGGAGGTCGAGCGGTCTGTTGCTGCCTTGGAGAACCTCCTGGTGGAGCAGCTGAAGGCAGTCCAGGTGACACAGAAGAAGGTGGAGGCATACGGGCAGTATGTCTCCGCCGAGCTGGACTGCGTTCAGATGTACCACCAGGTGGTCTCCAGGTGGCACAGGGACACAAAAGAGGGCTTGGAGTTTGCCATGGCCCACGGTTATGTACTGGACGAGTTCTGGGTGGCCATCCCTCAGGCCTGTGAAGTGTCTCAATGGCTGTTGCCTTTCCCCCAATTCCCGGGAGACAGGCCCAGTGACAACAGAGACTCTTAGTTTAATTAATAAGTTTCCTTTAAATGTTTGCTTTTGTTTTATTAAATGTTGTTGTTGTTGTTTTCTTGTATTGTAAATAGTTTTAATTAAAGTTGTTATTATTTATTGTCATGAGCTTTGTTTGACCTGTTCAATCTTTTTTATCTCTATGTGCTGAAGTTCTGGCTGGCAGGTGGCAGAATCTCATATAGCTTGTCGATCCCTACCAGCAGCACCTGCCACCTCATGTAGTGTAGTTATTAACCCAAAGACGTGCTGGGCCAGCAGCAGGGTCTCAACTAGCAGAAAGCCTCCCAGGAGGTGCAGGGCTTGTGTTTGTGTGGGTGGGGGTGACAGAGAGAAAGACAGACTCCTTGGCAGTGGGCAGCAGGCAGCAGGAGCTGGTCATCGGAGGGGCTTTTAATTTCAACAGCTTTAGCGAGCATCTGCAGATGAGTGCAGAGGAGTAGGCTTTGGGGGAGGGGGCCAGGCTGGCATGTGGGCACCGGGCTTCTGGATGCAGTGGAATGGAATGCAGCCCCCAGTGACTGGAATGATGGTCCCAGAATCTTGTTGATGGTTCCTGGGATGGGCGAGCATGACTGAATCAGGGATAGTGGAATGACAGCCTAAAGCCTATGGGGCACACTTCATTCGATCAGGCGATAGGTGGTAGCAGGGCAGCAGGTACAGGGATGCACACTGGCAGGCAGGCAGACACATATAATATGTTGTGGGTTATATTCCATCTCATTATGGTAGGTTTGCTACATGCTGGATGTGGGCAACGGGCATTAATGGGTGCATGAGCACAGATGGGAGTTCTTCCTAGTTCTGGCAGGTGGCAGCCAGGATAAGGATATACCTACCTCTGCCCCTGTAATCCCCAACTGCCTCGTTCTAGCTGGGAAGCTCTCTCTTTCTGGCCAATGCGGCCATATAATGCAGGTTACAGCATGGGTGGGATCGTTTCTGTCTCTCCTTCAAGCAGTGGGTGGACTTTCTCTCTCACTCTCTTGGCAGCAACCTGGGCAGGCAGACGGGCACCTTGCCATGAGAGGCAGAAAGGCGGGCTGAGGCAGGCTTAGAGCTTGGCGGCAACCTGTACAGAACACTTGGCACAGACAGCATATAGTTCTGGCAGCAGCAGCTGTTTCTTTATGCCATGGCATCATAGTACAGACAGCATATAGGCCTGGCCTGGGGGCCATTTACAGTTTTGGCACTGGAAGAAGCAGACATTGGTGGCGATGGTACAGAACCCTTGGCAGGGATAGCATATAGGTCAAGGATCTCTTAGACAGTCGATGCTAAGAGATAGGCGAGCGTTGTTGAGAAGGGACGGGCGATCGCCGATAGCTTCCGTTTCCAGCAGCTGATCAAAATGTAGTTGGGTACAGGATCATCCTGGCCCAGCTCCAAATTGTCCAAAGGCAAGCTTCTAGATACAGTGTATAGAAAGATGGATAGACAGACAGTGGATAGAAAGATGGCTCTCTGTGAGTGGAATGACGGGCCCCAGAACCCTGATGGTGGGTCCTAGGGCTGGAAAACTTTGAAGGCCAATGTGGAGAAGGGTTCCATGTGAACATCAGTTGAACATGGGTCAGGCAAGCAGCACCATTTTGTCTTCAAGGCCCTCAGAGATAATGAAAGATACATCACGTACCTGGAGGAAGAGCTGGCTGAGTTTCTCTTCCTCGCAGTACTTGATTGGAAAGTTCGCAATACCCCAAGGGATCTCCAGGAGAAAATCTTCCACAGCAAGATGCACTGCTCCGTATGTGACAAAAGACTTGAGGTTGCTTATCCAGGGGATTTGGGAGTGGGGTTTGTTTTGCTGTCGAGTAGTTCAATTTCCCAGGAAGCAGCCTGAGTGGTTCAACTGTGCTTGACATTTGGAGCTAAACAAGGGCAGCGCAGCAGGACATGTACTTTCAGCAGCATTTGAGTGGAATAATGACCCCAAACCCATCACGGTGGGTCCTGGGGTTAAGTTGGCAGCTTGTACATCTTGGCCACAGCCCTCCCTGCCTGTAACTTGGCCCCAGGACCCTGACGGTGAGTCCTGGCACTCGGGTGACTGCTTCTTGTCATACTTTGGAACGACATTGGAATGTGCAAGGAATGACGGCCCCAGACCCATCACGATGGGTGCTGGGGCTAAGGTGGCAGCTTATAGATCTTGGCCACAGCCCTCCCTGCCTGTAACTTGGCCCCTGGACCCTGACTGTGGGTCCTCGGGCTTGAGTGGCTGCTTCTTGTCATGCGGTGGAACGACATTAGAATGCGCAAGGAATGATGTCCCCAGACCTATCACGGTGGGTGCTGGGGCTAAGGTGGCAGCTTGTAGATCTTGGCCACAGTTCTCCCTGTAGAGGTGTTATGTATAATACTTTGTTAAATGCTTTCCATGCCAGTGGTGAATAGGGATTGATGAGTTGGAAGAGTTGTGTCAGACCAGCAAAACCTCAATGGAAACGATCCTATTCAGAAGGAAAAATAAAATCAGGAAGTGTCTGAACTTCCACAAGCAACTTTAATTTTATTACAGTGATGGCCTTGGATTGTCGGACCTCAGTAGCTGTTATCAAGTAACAACTATATCATGCCCTACCTAGAGCATACAGCTGAGTGGGAGTAAACAAAAATTAGATATACATGCCTGTTAATGGTCATGAGAGTGAGAGAGAGAAAAACCAGGAATTAAACTTAAATTAACAGTAATTCAGTCAGTGAGTGTCGACGTTGGAGATAGAGAAAGTAATCGGAATGTTTTGAATAGCTTGTACCTTGTCCCCAGGAACCTGATGGTGGGTCCTGGGGCTGGAGTGGCTGCCTCTTGTCATGAGGTGGAATTACTAGTGCCAGTGGCACTAGCAGCAGCAGCCATTGGTTGCTGGGGCAGGCAGTTAGGTGGCGTGGCATGAGAGGCAGTCAGGCAGACTGAGGCAGGGTTT
>QEPC01014040.1:133118-173550 GCA_003113815.1 Sphenodon punctatus
AGAAGGAGGCAAGATCCTGAGCAGAAAGGGAAGAAGGAGGGGGAGGACAGGGAGGCTTGAGGAGGGAGTCAAAGGTAGAGAACAGGCGGCGAGGGTCCCGAGAACAGGACTCAATGCGGGAGGCATAGTAGTGTTGTCTAGCAAGGGAGATAGCAGAAGTAAGAAGTTTTAGCCACCCAAACTCACCCAAACGCGATCGAAACTGAACGAACTGTCCCGTCATTTCGACGTTCAGACCTGAGTTCGGTTTGGTCAGTTCGTGTTCGGATTCAGGTTCGGGTTCGGTCATCCTAACAGGCCGGGTTTGGGCTGAACTCCGAACTTCCGAACCGCGTTCGCCCATCCCTAATAATACAATACTTTCATGCACGAGTAAATGACCTTCCTAATTAATTTAATGCTCCATCTTAAGTTATAGAACTTTTCCCCACTTGAATGTGCAGCGGAAAGGGAAAAGGGAAAGAAAGAGGGTTTGGCAGAACGAAGGAAGTTCATCGTCATTTGAAAGCCTTAAGCACATTAGCTGATGACTTCATAAAATCACATTCCAAACCCCTCCCCTTTTGTAATTTAAACTCAATTTCCCTCTCCCACAAGTGTGATTCAATTTTACATGCTGATGTTATTCCTTTAAAAGGAAAACCTATATTATGCCTAAGGGATAGGTATAAGAACACCTTTCTACTCTCCCTCCTACTCCACTCTGAAAAGAATAACACTGTACCTGAGACTTCTCGACTTCATGAATGTATTCCTGGCTTTGCCTATGCCCCCCATTCCTTTGTCTCTCCTAGATGAACTGTAATCAAGCTAAGGGTGGATTCAGACGTGTCTTTAAATCGCACACAATCCTCGGCGGCATAGTGCAATTTTAAAAACCCCGCACTTCCGGGCTGGTGTGAATGCACTGAACGAGCACATTTCCACCTAGCCCGAATGTTTGGAACGCGGTTTGAAAAGCTGCTCGGAGCAACTTTTCAATCCGCACTCCAAACATTCGGGCTAAGTGGAAATGTGCACGCTCAGCACATTCACACCAGCCCGGAAGTGTGGGGTTTTTAAAATCGCACTATGCCGCCGAGGATTCTGTGCGATTTAAACGCACGTGTGAATCCCCTCTAATCATGTGTATCTGTGACTTCTCCAACTCATGAATGTACCCCATCATTCCTTCCATCCTCTACCTTATCTTCCCTCCCATTGTCCATTCTGGATTGTAGACACAGTGTGGACTTTTCACTTTCAACGAACTCGGCATGAGCTTGTAACGAAGCTGGCGTGTTAGACATGGCTCCAAGCTCTATCAATAATATCCCTCACGTATTCTCCCTTTGGTTTGGTTTGCCCCTGATGGCGAGGAAGAATGAGTTTTAAAACATTAAAAATGCCTTCCTGCTGTCCTTTTAAACATGATGTATTTCTTTCCCTTCACATTCCCTATCAGGGGCTGGGGGACTCAATTTCCCCTAAAGGAAGGAAGCAAAGATGAAAAAAGCAGGAACAGCGAGCGTTTGGCAGGACTAGCTTGAAAGAGAGAGAAAAAGGACAGGAAGCCAGAGGTCAGTCAATTTCTTTTAACAGCCTCGTTCAATGAGCTGGAGGGTTTTCAATTAACACATCATTTACCCTTTGGAAAGACTTGAGAACTGGTTCAGACGTGTCTCGTCTGTTGTCTGGATCACTGGTCTGGCATGGTAAGAAGCTTTCTCATGAGCTCCACACACACCTTTTACCTAGATGGAATACACACACTTGCCAGCATTTACTCTCTGTAGTTCAGACAATCTGCCACAGGGATTTCTACATGAGGGTAAGTGTTGCTTCAGGTTTAGATTAATTACATAGTCAAAAAACCTCTGTTTTACAAGAAGAGCTAAGGCTCTTGCAAATTCAATCATGAACTAAAAAGCATGGAAATTGCAGTTAAGGCTCCCGCCTTAACTTTCATGTCATGTTAGCAGTAAAGGCATTGCACAGTCTCACATATTATGCTCACATACAACTTAGGCTCCTTGCACCCACATCTTGTCTTGGTCTTTCAGCCCCAGTTCTCTTCCTCTGCAGGTTGGGGGCAACACTGAAGCTGGGGACAGGAGGGCGTGAGCTGGTCCCCCCTCCCTCTGTTACCTCTTTAAGAAAGAGAGAATTTAGGAGTCCTGGCTCACACCCCTAATCCCCATTTAATCTACTTGGTCCCAACCCTTTAACACAGAACTCAGGACTCCTGGCTTCCAGCCTCTTCACCCCACTCTAATCCAGTAGGCGACATTCCCTTCACAAGCAACTCAATAGTCCTGGTTCCTAGCTTGTTCTCCTCTTCCACTGGCAGTTTCACCCGGGAGGCTAAGGGGATATCAGCCCCCCCCCATTGGTCAGCCATGTGCTGACATCACCCTTGACCTGCCCCCAACCATACTTACTTCTGGGTCTCCATGTGCTCGTGTGCGGCTCACTGCATGGGGAGGCTGAAGGGGTAACTGGGGCACTGTAAGTAGCCGTAGTTGCCGGCAGCCCAGCTGCAGGAGCAGCATCAGCCCGGGCAGAGGGAGGGGAGACAGGGCTGGCCTCGGCGCTTCATGCAAATGCCCCATTAACCAGTGGAGCCACTTCCCTAGCACTGAACCTCTGCCAGGGGGCTGGGCACTTGTTCTGCTGGGCTCGGATTCTCTGTTCTCACCTGCTATGGGCTGGACTGTCCCACTCCGGATCCTCCTTCTGCTGCCAGTGCCGACTGCCTGCAGTGCCCTGGAGCCTTCCCCTACATCCTGGGGGCTGAAGGAACAGGAGGTGTTGAGCCTGGAGGAACAGATCAAGTACCGCGACCCCTGCAAAGTCGGTAGGTGCATGCACTCGCTCCCCCCGGGAACTCCGGTACAAGTTTGCAGCAGGCGGCTCCTGACTGCTAACCGCTGCACTCTGCCTATCCCATCCCAGTCTAGGGGAACAAGCGCAAGGGATGTGGCCCCAGATCTGAGCTTGCCAGCCCCTTCCCTATCCTCGTTTGTTTGTTCTGGGGAGAAAAGTGCTTCCCTCTTCCATTCAGCTAGCCACTTTCCTTCCCTCTAAACCCCAACATGGGTAGGAAGGCTCCACACTAGACAACATGGAGGATGCTCTCTGCATTTGGGGAGCTCTGGGTGTGTGTGGATGAATTTGCAACAAGTCTTGGGCAGCACAAGGACACGAGGAAGGTGACCGAGCTCCAATTGGGGCTGGGTGTCCCCAGCCTGTTCTCCCCCCCAAAACCTAGTGTCCCCAGCCTGTTCCCCCCCAAAAACCTGGTGTCCCCAGCCTGTTTCCCCCCTCCCCCAAACCTGGTGTCCCCAGCCTGTCTTCCCCTCCCCAAAACCGGTGTCCCCAGTCTGTTTCCCCCAAAAAACCCCAGTGTTCCCAGCCTATTCCCCCCCCAATAAACCCCGGTCTCCCAAGCCTGTTCCCCCCCAAAAAACTCGGTGTCCCCAGCCTGTCCCCCCAAAAAACTCAGTGTCCCCAGTCTGTTCCCTCCCCAAAAACCCGGTGTCCCCAGTCTGTTTCCACCCCCAAAACCCAGTGTCCCTAGCCTGTTCCCCCATTCCAACCAAAAATCCGGTGCTCCCAGTCTTCCCCCTAAGCCCAGCCCAAAACCCAGTGCCCCTGCCTTCCCCCCCAAACTCGATGCCCCCTGTGATTTGTGATTTTAGGTGTTTTCAGATGTTGGAAATGTGATGCTTGTGATAAACTTGAGGTTTTGAAATCCTGAGATTTAACTGTTAGTCTTGTGATTTTAGGTGTTTTCAAAATGTTAGAAATGTGATGCTTGTGATAAAATTGAGGTTTTGAAATCCTGAGATTTAACTGTTAGTCTTGTGATTTTAGGTGTTTTCAAAAATGCTGAAAATGTGATTGGGGGTTGGAGGGTGGCAGCAGCAAGCCTGCCAGGCAACAATGCTGGCCCTGGGGATAGGGCATGGTGGGAGATGTGCGTCAGGGAAGGGGGGAGGCATGAGGTGGAGGGGAAATGGGTGGGCGCTCAGTGGTAAGGGGGTGAGAGTGAGATTTTAAAGGGCGTGTAATTTTTTGGTGCGAGCACACGCCAATCATCTAAAAGCAGCCTAGGAACTGGAAAAAGACTACATAAATGCATATCTGCATTTGACCCATGGGCCTGAGGAGAAGCCCTAAGACTGTGCTGGCAGATCCAGTGAATTGTGAGGGCAGTGTGTCTGTGTCTGGCCAAAGGTGAAGCTGCCATGGTGCTTGCTTGGCAGGGGGCAGAGCTAGAGGTGGGGCTGGAGGTTGGGCCTAATCATCTGGGCAGGGCAATGATAACTTTGGACTTCAGCCCCCCATCCCCATCACTTCTGGATCTGCCCCTGCTCTCCCCTGCTCAGCTCTCAACCTTGTAACAGACAACCCAGAAGTCCTAGGTCCAGTTACCTCTCTAACCCTGTAGCCCCCACTCCCCTCACAGAGAAATCAAAAGCTCTGGGAGAAATACAATGTTTATCTCTGTGTGTCATATGGAATGGAAGTAAGGGTGTGTGAGGAATGACAAACAAACAAACAGGAGAGGAAGTGGAATAACAGGGAGGGAAGCTATTGGGACTCAAAGGATAGGGTGTCAGCTGTGGTAAATGGGTTAAACAACAGGACTGCTCCCCCTGGCATCCCATCAGTCTTCTGAATCAGTTATTTCACTCAGAACCTTGTTGTAACTATTTTTAATTCCTCCTGTCATTCCACCTACTTATTTGATCCTGCACACTTTTGTATTTTTCCCTATCATTTCAATCATTCCACTTACTGCATCTGGTGTCTTCCTCATTATTTCACAGTCTCTTGCCTTCCCCATGTACTCCCAAAGATGCAACTGTGTTGTATTATTTCACAGTCACTTAATAGGATTTGGAATGACAATAGTATTTATTTAGAAATTGGCATTCCTGTTGCCTCCATTCCTTCCAATGGCCATTCCATTTAATTAATTTCAATGCATACCCAATTTATAGTTTAAATTAAACATTTGTATACAACTGTACCCAGCTTTGCTGTGCTCTGGGTGGGCAGTGGGGACTAGTGGGCAAGAGGGAGGATTGTGAGACATTACTCAGCTATCCCATTCTCCCCAACTGACATGAAAGAATAGAGGGAATGGAGGCGGTGAGGGGCCAGATCATGCCCTCCTGTCCCCAACTTCAGTGTTGCCCCCAACCTGCAGAGGAAGAGGATTGGGGCTGAAAAATGAAGGCAAAGTGTGAGTGCATGGAGCCTAAGTAAGTGAGCAAGAGACAGTACAATATCCTTACTGATAACATGGCACAGAAGCTAAGGCAGGAACCCACCTTAACTTGCAATTTCCATGCTTTTTAGTGCATGATTGAATTGACAAGAGTCTTAACTCCTCTTGTAAACCGGAGGTTTTTTGACTATCGAATATCCATTTTTTTTGTTAAATACAAAGCGCCCCCTGCCCTTGCTCCCTTGCTGCCAAACTCAAAGTGCCCCCTACCCTTGCTCCCTTGTCTCCCACATCCAAATCACCCTCCTGCCATCTCTCCCTTTCCCCCACACACCCAAAGTGCCCCTGCCCTCACACCCTTGCCCCCTCACCCAAAGCGCCCTCTGCCCTTGTTCTCTTGCCCCCTCCCTGCCCTCTCTCCCCAGTGCCCAAAACCCCCTAGCACAATTGCCCTGATCCCCACTCAGGGAAGGGAAAGACAGGAGAAGAGACGGCGAGCAGTGCTCCTCTTTGAAGCAGCCCCATCCCTCTCCATAGGCTAACATGCAGTTTTTTATAACCCCATAACTTTAAAATTATTAATCAGATTTACAAATAAAACCCCAAAGGCACTTTCTGGCAGCCTCCTTTAAATTTCTAAAAGGCTAATTTCTCCTCCGCACCAACACTCAACACCTCTACCCTGCCCAGATTGAGATGGTCTGACTCAATGAAAAATCAGGCTTGAAAGTGCAGTTTTCAAGCTGCAATATCTCAGTTTTTATCAAACTGATTCAGCTGAACTTTTCACAGCATGGACTGTTTACCCCAGTGATACTCCACAACAAATGTCACAATCCTAACTTTGGCCATGCCGATTTTAGAACAAATAGAATGTTGGGCTGTAGCATGCAACACACCTTAACTATTAGAGCGGTCCCACACTCTAATAATTCTGACTATATCAATGGCAGGAAACCCCAGTGTTAGCTAAATAGGTGTCCCATATGATATATTACAATGCAAGTTGCTTACTCTTTCTAGTAATTATTTGAGGCCTGATTTTTTTCCTCAGCTACAGCACTACTAATCAAATCTAAAATGAGTTCTTATGGAGGCAAAGAGTCATATCCCAAATAGATTTTTTTCTCCCAGTTCCTCTCAGGGTATCCATGCATTCTGTGGACAAAGCCATGTTAGCTCTCTGTGGGGGGACCTTCTTTCATGACCCTCCCCCAGCAAGAATGTTTTGGAACACTCTAGGAAGGAAACACAAGGTTCTTCAGCTTAGAAAAGAGATGACTATGTCTGGGTGGTGGTGGGTATGATGAAGATTTATTAAACCAGAAAGGTACAAAGAAAGTAGAGATAAGGTCATTATTAAACCTTTTTCATAACTCTAGAACTAGAGGACAACCAATGAGATTAACTGGCAGCAGCAGAAATAAAACAAACAAAAGGAAGTAATTTTTCCACACAGTGCACAATATCCTATGGAACTCCTTGCTATGGGATGTGGAGAAGGGGTTTCCATAAAGGACAAAACAAACTCAATAAATGCCCTGTTTTTGAATGCATCACTCAATAAATGCCCTGTTTTTATGCACTTCCTTTGAATCATCCAGTACTTGGCCAGTGTCAGAATCAGGACACTGGGCTAGAGGGACCATTGATCTAATACAGCATATCAGCACTTACAACCTCAAAATCTTCCTCACCCTCAAGGTTTCCCACAGGAGGGAATCCCCCCACCCCTTTACTTTTCATTATGCATAATGGTTATTGCAGCATTGTCTGATTTCCCCTCCATCTGCACTTTTCATGTGTTAGGTAAAATTGAGACAAGCTGAAATTAATTTAAATTTTACCAAGTTTTCCTCCTGCTCAAGGAGAATCATCTAATACTGAAAACACAACTGAAAGCCATTTTATTGGCAAAGTTCATGAAAGTGATAACATTACACCTAACAAGAAAGAAGAGAGTGCTGGACCAGCATAATGGGGCACATTCATGAAATATAGAAAGTCATGATAAAAGGCCAAATTCCTCCCCATCTGTCAGGCAAGAGGGAAAGAAGAGAAGTTCATAAATAACCTGGTCACCTGGAAGTGGTAAGCATATGCATAACTGAAGGTGACAGTGGCTGTTTTTAGAAGAGACACTACCACACAGGTCCACCCATCCACTACCCACCCGAGCACCAATCTGAAGGTGCTGTGTGTGGGAGAGGGTGTGTGGGGGGGGGCACACTCATGTGAACTATGCTCGACCCATCCATGGCAACTCACGGAGCAGCATAGAAAAAGCTGGGATGCTTCATGTGGGGGCAGGCAAATCCATTCATGGGGAAGGGCCCACATGCATCTGTGGCCTTTGTGAATGGGGCTGCACACCCATCCAGGGACACGTTCACTGACACCATGGAGAAAAGGCGCTGCAATGGCCAAAGCAGTGCAGCGGACGGTACTTACCTGCCCCCACACCCCAACTAGGAGTCCTTAAAGGACACAGGTGTGAGTTTTAACTCACAGTGGATCCAATCTCATGCCTTCCCTCACCACACAACAGCACAGATCCACCACCATGGAGGACAGAGCCAGTGACAGTACGTGAGCGTGAGCTTGGGGTGTGGTAGTGCTGGTGCAGTATGGAGCAGCCATACAGGGAGAACAAGATGATAGCTGATGGTAGCTATCCTGTTCCTTGCTGTTCAGCTGAACAACTACGCTGGTCTCCTCCCCTAAGTTGGGGAGGGGGTTCTGATGCCTCCCCATGGCTGCATCTCTGCCCCCCCCCCCCCGGTTAGGTGTTCCCATCTCACCAAGGGTTCAAGGTTGCTGTCTCTGATAAGGTCTCTGGGGAGAGGCCTCCTAACATTCCTGGGGGGAGGGTTCAGTTATGTCACGGCCTTGGGGCATGGCTACATCTGGTTGCAGGCACCTGGTGCACTCAGATTTGCCTGCCATCCAAAGTGGGCAGTCATTCCTTGCTGTGGCTTTTCCATGTCTGCCATGTCCTGGGTCCATAGCTCCACAATCATGTGGTTGGTGGGTACCGCAGTGTAGGATGTCTGTGCAACTATGGTTCTGGGGGAACTGTGGCTTAGGGATGATATCCAGCAGCTGCTGGTGGATCCCTTGTCCATGCATGATGACTATGACCTTTTGTTGCATAGCCTGTTGATGGACATCATGTGTGCAGCCGTGATTGCCATTAGAGCATGAATGAGCTGGGGTTCCATGTTCTGGGGCCAGCTGTGGATGGGCCTCCAGAGGGAATGCTGCTACCATGGGAGGTGAGTGAGAGCATTGCTTTGCAGGATGTTTGTTGTCTGCCTGAGTTTTGGCTGTGCCTTTTGGAGGGGGGTGGTCCCTGACCAAAACCTTTCCCACTGTCCTGCTGAGAGTCCATGGGTACTGGCAAGAGCTGCAGGAGTGGGATGAATACATGTGTGAGCTATAGTTGCTCACACCCCAGCTGGGGGTTCCTACATGACTGGGGTGCCTGATGCAGTATAGATGACTGTACTGTTCAAGGTTTGGACCCAGACAGATGTCCAGCTTTCTCTGGGCAGTGGGGATCCCACTGGCCTGAACTTCATGGTAGATCAACATATGCGGGCTTGAGGGTACTGGAGAGGAATGTTTGCATGAATGGGGCATGTGGAGGGTGCGGCATTCCTGACCCCAGCTCGTCTGCAGCCATGATCAGGCTTTGGAACAATGCTCAGTAACTGCAGCTCCGCTTCTGTCTCCCACGTTCATGTGTGTGTGTGTGTGTGTGAGAGAGAGAGAGAGACTCTGCCTGCTTGAGTTTTCCCTTGGGCTATGCTGCCTCAATCCCTCTGCTATGACACACCCTCCCCCCTGGACATAGCCCTATGAGCCATCTGTGTGAGTTCTCCTGTTTGGGGCATGGGGTTCATGGCCCCCACCCCAGCAGCCATGATCCCCCATGATCTGGGCCCCATGAACTGCTGCTGTTTGCCCTGGACTCTGTGTTGTGTGGGTCATATGTTTGGGACAGGACTGTCAGCCTGGTGGGGAGTAGGTGTGTGGTGTAGATTGGTGCTTGTCTTTTTTGGCTGCCCAAAAATATACATAATAACTCTAGTTTCCTGTTTTTCCTGTTTTTGTGTTAGGCCTGTGTGCCACCAGCCCTGTGTGCCACGGTGGTTACATGGATCTGCCTTCCTCTGTCCATCCTCCCGTTCCCTCTAGGATTCCTGTTGGGGGAAGGCGGCAGCAGCTGCAGGGGCTTCACTTGCCCACAAACCGCCATGTTTTCACATCATGTGGTGGTGGTGATGGGGTTGATGTGGAGGATGGACAGTTCTTGGCCTGGCCAGTGGACTGGATGTCCATTTGAACTGTGATCAGGCCCGGTGGGTGGAGGGATGGTGGGTGGAGGCTGTGGACTTCCTGGGTGTCACCTGTTTGAATTGGTCCCCACTCACCTGATATGGGTGGGTGGTCTGTGTCTGATCCACTCAGTGCACATGGACCCACCCCCAGATAGGACTGTTTTAAAATGGCCAGTGTGTAGCAGTTAGAATGACTTATTTTAGATGTCTACAATTAAATAAAAAAGGCCTAACACAAAAACAGAGTAGAAACATGAAACTAGGTTTGTTATGTATATTTGATTTCCTACGAGGTAGGCAGGTGACAAGATGCATTTACTGCTATTCATTGGTTGAGAAATATATCTCAATCCTGCTTGCCCTTATGCATGTGTTCAACTTTACTATTGCAGTTTGCCCCACTGAAATTAGAGTGTTAATGAGAAAGAAAGCCAATGTAGCCTAGTGGAAAAGGTGCTGAACTTAGGCCTCAGAGTCCAGGATTCAAATCCCAGTTTAGTCACAAGCTCATTAGTTAAACATATACATTCAAGTTACTCTTTCTCTCAGTTTACCATCTGTAAAATGAGAATGTATGTTTCTATGGATAAAACCAGACGTGACAGTGGCCCACTTTGCCCTGCAGGCTACTGTCACATGTTCCAGATGTTGACCTGGGGGTATCCTGGATTGTGTTGGTGACTAGCCTGGGCTCTCACCTCCCCAGATGAGGTAAAAGCCTGGGCTCAGGTCTGCCAGACCAGGGCAAATCAGGCTGTCCTCAAACCTACATGTCTGGTGCCCAGCATCCCACCATGACAGCCTAGGCCACATATTCCCTGTTCTCCCCACCCCTGGGCTGTGCTACTGTCAGTCTTTCCAGGAGTATGTCTTTTCAGTGCTCTGGAGGGTGTGCACCCTGTTCACCCAGGCTACCGTGTCCTGGGCCAGTCTGGGATGCAGCAGCCTGACCATCGTATGTGGCTTTACGCTCTATCTCTCCTTTCCTTTTGTCTATTCTTGATTGTAAGCTCTGTCTCTGTTTACAACTACTCAGTGCCTGGTACATTGCTGGTCTATATAAGTAACAAGTAATAAACTTAAGTGTACAATTTGCAAGATTGGGGTCCTCCTGGTATATCTTGAAACCTCCTCCTCCAATCCACTCTGTCTCTTCTGCTTGTAAGAACTTATTCTAGCTGAGTGGTGGTGAATCTAAAGTTAAAGTTGCATCAGAATTTTTCCTTAGACTGGGGTAAATAATGCTTTGCAGCTTGGGAACCAGAGATCACAGAGAGAAACGCAAAATTAAATGAGAAACTTCAAAGAAAGCTTTGATTTTCTAGTTATTAGCAGACAGTCCTAGCCTTTTAGGTTGTTTTTTTTTAAATGTAAAGCTTAAAATGATGTCACTCTACATCAGTTACATCTGACTGACTCAAACCTCCTCATTCCCACCCCCTCACCCGATAAAAGCCAGGCCAGGGAGGAGCAGGGAGCAACAGCTGGGACCAGGACCAGAGGAGCAGCAGAGACCTGTGCTAACCGCATTTTCTCCATTGGTGACCCCAGACTAACTTGATTAATAATAATTTATTAGGGGTGTATATTTTGTTTATGTTATCTGTTTAACTCAAATGAAATTTTGTAATTTCATTTCAGGTAAACAGAAAACAAACAAAATTTTAAAAATTGAGATTTCATTAAGAAACTTTGTTTATGTTTTGCCTGACATTGTCTTCAGTGAAACGGTGTCAGGCAAAACAAACAGTGTATCAATTCAAGCAAGGAGGATGGGGGAAAAGGGAGGGAATGGGGAGAGCATGATTGGCATCACTGCTGGCCAAGTGGGGTCACTAAGACATCACACAGCATGTCACACACACACACATAATTCCTGTGATAGTTCATTTGGTGCTGCCAAAACTTGGTGTAACCAAACAGAGGAGCACTGCGGGAAGGACACTCTGAAAACCATAGGCTGCACTGCAGCTGCTTTGTCGGACTGCTGCTTGCTTCAGAGCATCATCTGGCAGATTCTATTCCTCCTCTGTTTCAAAATCAGACATATATAACCCCCCAAACTACTAATTTTTCACTCCAGAGCCTGCTTTTCTTCTGCCGATCCACTGCTTGCCATATTCTCTTTCTGTTATGCCTATCAGTCACTTCTCTAATGGATGGAGGTCACTCGAGCATTAGAGTCACTGATGAGAATACCCACATACTGCTGAAGCTGCTGCCTGCTTTAATAAGAGAGAGAGAAACACCAGGCACTGTACCAACAGAGGGAGATCCCTAGTGAATGGGATGCTTACCAGTTCGATATGAAAGTGTCAGAGAGCCAACTTAAAACCACTATTTTGGCAAAGTGAAGCCATGTAAGTGAATGCCAATTGAAATGAATGGAAAACAAATGTCTAAACATAAAGTAAATAAAAACAAAACAGAAAAAAATGAAACAAAAACTAAATGAAAATGAAAAAGTTCCATCCTGCACTTCCCTACCATTCATGCCAGAAATAACCTAGTTGAGACCTTTAGGTCAAAGGTTCCCAGATGAGGGGTCAACCATTTGCAGATGGGGATGGGGTCACAATCTCAATTCCCATTTCATAGACTTTGAATGTCTCTGTTGATGTCTGGGGTAATCGAATTATTCTGATGTCTCTAAGTGGGGGTCATGTAGGCAAAGAACTTAAGAATCCCTGCTTTACAGTGCTATCCCAGTAGAAATATTAAATAATAACTGGCAAAGGATGAGCACTGAGCTGGCATAGAGTCTTTTAATGTGTCACTTTTGTGACTACATTTCAAAGTCAAGTTTCAAGTTTATTAAAAGATGTGACCTTAGGACATTGTCAACATATACAACAACATAGAAGGGAAAACAAACAGGACAAGCTTAAACAAATACAAAAAAGAATAATACAGAACTATCCCTTCCACTGGCACATAGGCGATAGCCCCCTATCCGTCAAATAATATTAAAATAGAATAAGAGAATATAATCAAATATACAGTAAAAAAAACCAAAAAACCTTCCTGCAGCTTACGTCCAAACAGATTCCTAACCATTATAGAAATAGAGGTTTCTTATTACTTCACCTTAGGTTGCGCCTACTCGTCAGCAGAATTGCAATGAGCACCACATATACACATGTAATAACAGTACATGTAACTGATCTGAGCGCCTAAGGTGCAGACAATTGACCTTGCCCTTCGGGGGCTTAAAACAAAGATAAACAGTTCTAAGGTGTATACCTAGGGATATCCAATAACAACCTGCTACACTAACCATAGCACGGCAGGATCATGATTAGACCGTCCAGAAAGACACATACTCAAGATCACCTTGCCCTTCCTGGGGCTTATGTTGGCAGCATTTATTTATTTTTATTTTATTTATTTGACCCCTGCACAAGCGGTTATAAGCAAAAGGGGGATGTGGTGCACTAGCAATAGCACAACAGGATCATAATTAAACCATCTGGAGAGGCACATACTCAAAATCGCCTTGCCCTTCCCGGGGCTTATGTTGGCAGCACTTGACCCCTGGACAAACAATTATAAAAAGGAAAAAAAAGAGGATATAGCAGCTAGAAATAATGGTTAATCTAACCTAGCCATGGTTGCAACCCTATAATAGTAGAGGCACTTAGCTTTGGCTTACCCCAACCAAGACTAGTAGCAGAAGCAATCAATACCTAGGGAGGTAGAGTAGGATGTACTGTTAGGTACAGGCCAAGTCAAGATTCCTATAGCCTATAGTCTAAAAATTTCATCCTCATCACCATAGCTTGTACCAAAAATTTCATGACAGAAGAAGATACTTCCAGCCGCACATCTGCAAGGGCCATCTGGGTCAAGAACCCACTGGTCGCACCGGGAAACTTGTCTATGAGTGGTTGCAGATATTTTGCTTGAATAGTGTCATATAGACAACAATCAAACAGTACGTTCTGTGTCATTTCTGCAACAGGTGCATCATAAGGGCACAGATGATCTCCGAATGGAATCCCCTCGAAGCGTCCAGCTAGCATATTTGTGGGCAATGTGTTGACTCTAGCACAAAGGAATAAATGCTTTTCCCTAAAGGTGGCACTAGTTCCAAAGTAATGTGCCCTCCAGCCAATCTGTGGTACCCATGAGCTGTACCCCCACAAATGGCAAGATCCAACCACCCTCGCCAGATCTTCCTGGTAATCCATATCTCTCACCCTGGAAATGATCTCCCACTTTACAGCTGCCAAAGTTTTGGTCTGGATGTATAGGGGCGAAAGACCAATTCGGATCAGATACTGGGTTACAGCCACACGCCATGGACTAATAAAGGAGTCTGAGAGCAGGAGGCGGAGAAGGCTATCCTGAGGGGCCCTGTTCACCTTTGCCCAATACAAGGATGCCCGTTCCAAACCACCGTAGACCAGCCACATTTCAAAGTCTGAGTGGGTTTGAATTTTCTCTGAAGTTTCCCCATCCCAACTTCTGGAGTTCTAGACACTATGGTGCACATACTGATAGACCCTCCTACAGGCACCAGTGCTAGTGAACTCCTCATCAACCCAAAGCAATTCAGCAACCTAGAGAAACCAACCTGTGGGATCCCATGCCATGGTAATGCTGCAGCTAAATGTTTTATCATCAATTTTCAGGAAGATAGCAGGGTAACACATTATTGGGGTCTGTTGACAAACCAAGCTATAAACTGGCATTTGTTGTTCTTATGAAAACATTGCACTGTTTCATTTAGAGAAATCTTCAGCTCTTAGATTTTTTTTTTTTTTTGAGAAGAGCAAAAACTCCTTGTACAATATGTAATTGATGAAATGTCTCCTTTTGAAATTCTGGTGAAGATAAACCTCCTTTGATATGAGAGACACGTTGCACCTCTTTTCACCTCTCTGTTGAACAGTAGTTATTCTTGTTAACAGGCTAAAAGCTGTTAGTATTGCACTGATACCATTTACCACTGATGCTCAACTAGTCTTGGAGGCCTCCACATCTATCAATTATGCGAAAAGGGATGTCATGCAAGTTCAAGCAGAATATATGCACGGCAGAGGATATTACCCATGTGCCTGAAATCTTCAATTTCGGGTTTAGACATAACAATGATTCAAGTTCTGGCAAACTTGTATTTCATGTGCCCTCTTTTCTAACATTAGAATTCATGAGAAATGTTTTGTCCCTTGTGTAGGAACACATCAGATTTACTAAACCCTACACAAGTAGAGCGGCAAGTGGGCTACCTACAGCTCCCCGAGCTGATTCACCACCTGACTGCTGCTGTTCCTCCAGTTCCAGCCACTTTCCCCTGCTTCTTCCTAGCTCACTGCTCAGCTGAGCTGGGGTTTTCCTGCTCGGCTTTTTCTGAGGTGGGGCAGGAACGAAGAGGCCTGTTCTGGTGTGTGGGGCATAGGGGCACTATGGGGCATAGTGGGGGTGAGGGTGCACAGAGTCATGTGTGGTGCTCTGTAAGAGGCCTCCTCATTCCCACCTCTCCTCAGAAAAAGCCAGGGTGGGGAGGAGTAGAGAGCAGAAGCCAGGACCAGGACTGGAGAAGCAGCAGCAACCAGGGGGCGAGTCAGTCCAGGGAACCAGGGGTGCCAGAATCGACTTCCGGGGGCATCCTGGAAAGCCCTGGAAGGCCCTGTAATACTTGCACCGGACACAGAACAACTGCCATTTTAGCCAATTGATTCATGCGTGGGTGATGGGTGGAGGTGGGTGGAGATGGGTGGGTTGTGGGAACTCACATGCATGCCCACCCACCTGCCATGGCATTCACATGGGAGTCACCCATGCATGCCCACACAGCCGACCTGCGTGTTTAACTTTGCATGCAAATTAGAACTACATGCAAACATGAATCTGTCCCATGCATGCAAATTAATGGTTCAGATGCATGCCGGGAGTTAACTAGGAAGGAAAAGAGGCAACAAGGGTCCTTCACAACAGCAAAGAACTGGGGCAGAGCTATTGAAATTTGAGCTGAGTTATTGAAATTATTAACTTGTCCTTTTGGACACTCACCTCTTTAGTGGAGGAAAAACTTAGCCATTGCACTTTGACTGGGTTACCATTTGTATTATTAATTATTTTTTATTAATTATTATTGTTATTGTTATGGTTAGCAAGCATTTATTTAGCACAAGCAATGTACCTGGTGTTTTACAAAGTAATTGAATAGACACGGTCCCTGCCCTAGGGCTTTCAATCTGAGGGACCGGGGGGAGGGGGGGAGACAAAGGAAAGGGAACAGAGGGAGAGACACAGAGTGTAACATTCATGAGGATACGAGGTCCCAGGTGCACGTGCTTGGCTTGGTTACATCAAGAATGATGGCTGGTTGGTCCATGTGGTGAGGATATGAGTACACAGACCTTAGGTAACAGATTGTACTGGATGGAGGGTATCAGTAGGAGTTAGGTGAGGGGAGCAAGAAGTCGGGGATGACAGAGTGGAAGAGATGGGTCTTGAGGAGGGATTTGATGGTACAAAGCGAGGGTGTGAGGCAGATGTGGGCAGGGAGGGAGTTCCAGGTGTGAAGGGCAGCTAGGGAGAAGGGATGAGGGTGGTTAGGGGAGCTGGGGAGGTGTGGGAGGGTGAGAGAGGGGACAGAGGAGGAGTAGAATTTACGGACTGGAGTACGGAGGGAAATTAGTGCAGAGAGGTAGGGGGGAGCAAGGTTGTGAAGAGCTTTATAGGTGAAGACTAGGAGCGTGTGCAGGATTCGTTCAGGAAGGGGGAGCCCATGAAGAGAGGAGAGTGGGGGATGCACATGGTCGAAGTGATGGGTGAGGTGGATGACCCTGGCAGCAGAGTTTGGACAGAGATAAGGAGAGAAAGGGGAGAGGAGAGGAGGCCAGTGAGAAGGACATTACAGTAATCAAGGTGAGAGATGACCAGGGCATGAACAAGGGTTTTGGCCAAGGAGACAGAGAGAAAAGGGTGAATCTTAGCAATGTTATGGAGGGAGAAGTGACAGGATTTGGCAACACAGTCATTGTAGGGTTTAAAAGAAAGGGGTGAGTCAAAGATGAAGCCTAAGCTATGGGCTTGGGGGACGGGAAGGATGGTGACCCCATCAATGAGGATCGACAGGGAAGATGGAGAGGAAAGATGAGGGGGGAAGACAAGGAGTTCAGTTTTAGCCATGTTGAGTTTGAGTTGACATTGAGACATCCAGGTAGAGATGTCAGAGAGACAGCTGGTGAGGTGAGCTTGGATAGATGGAGAGAGAGAGGGAGTAGAGAGATAGAGCTGAGTGTCATCAGCATAGAGGTGATATTGGAAGCCATGGGAGGCAATGAGTTTGCCTAGGGACAGGGTATAGATAGAGGAGAAGGCTAAGGACAGAGCCTTGGGGAACACCAACCGAGAGTGGAAGGGAGGAGAAGGTGGAGTTGGCAAGAGACACATTAAAGGAGCAGTTAGAGAGGTAGGAGGAGAACTAGTCGAGGACGGAGCCACGGAAGCCAAGGGAGTGAAGTGAATCCAGCAAGAGTGATTGGTTGACAGTATCGAAGGCAGCAGAGAGGTCAAGGAGGACAAGAATGGAATAGAGGTGATTAGATTTAGCCACAAGAAGATCGCTGGTGATCTTAGCGAGAGCAGTTTCAGTAGAATGAAGGGGGTGAAAGCCAGATTGGAGGGGGTCAAGGGAGGAGTTGGCAGAGAGGAAGTCAAGGCAGCGGGAGTAGGCAACACTTTCAAGAAGCTTGGAAGCAAAAGGAAAGAGTGAGATAGGACGGTAGCTAGTAGGGTCAGAGGGGTCAAGAGTGAACTTTTTGAGGATAGGAGAGACAGTGGCGTGCCTGAAGCTCCAGGAGGGTCACGGCATTCTCAGGTGTTGACAGCCGAGACAGCTGAGAGAATATGCAGATGAACTGCAACCTCACTAGTTTGTACTCTCTAAAAGTGAGGTTAATTCCTCAAAGTTTCCCTTCCCCCCTCCAGGTTTGAGGCATTGAGGCTAGTTTTGCATGCGGGGGTGGACTGGAGGGGAAGCCCTGGGGCTTTCTTCTCTCTGTAATAGGCAGGGGAGGAGCCCTACAGGCTTTTGCCTATTAGCTGTTAGGCTGGGGAGGAAGCCAGCCGTTGAAGTTTATATGCGCTAGCCACACGTGTAAACTTTGAAGGGATTAATCAGCTGACACTCGGCCGAGGATTTTCAGACTCCCTTCCTCGAAACTTCAGAACTTGGTAAATTGAGTCAAGTGACCCCATCCTTGGTGTTTTCTGAGGAAAACTGAGGACTAAGGCTGCATTCCCATCTGTGACAGAGAGACCCATGAGGGAAGACGCGGCAGCAGGGAGGAGCCGGGGAACAGAAGAAGAGCCGGTGCAAATGGAGATCTTCCGTGGCTTCTCTTGTGCATGTCAAGGCAGGATTTTGCACCCTGACATGCACGAGGGAAGCCGTGGCACATCCCCATTTGCACCAGAGGGAAGCTGCAGCAGACCCCCGTTCGCACCAGCTCTTCTGCTCCCCAGCTCCTCCCCGCTGCCGCGTCTTCCTTCGCGGATCTCTCCACTGCAGATGGGAATGCAGCCTGAGTTTCAGCATTTGTGGAAAGTGCTCCTGGCAACCACCACAACCTGATATTCCAGGCACAACAAGGGATTCAGGAATACTCCCAGTCAGCAAACCTGAATGATGAAAGGCTGGATACACTCAAAGACAGGCATCCCCAAGTAGGGCCAGCCAACCGTCATCACTTCAGTCTTGTCTGGATTTAGCCTCAATTGGCTCACCCACATCCAGTCAAGCAATGGCAGCCAAGCACTGAGTAAGCACTGAGAGTCTGCAGGATGTGGGCGGGATGAAAAAGAAATAGAGCTGAATGTCAGCAGCATACTGATGGCACCATATCCAAAGCTATGTACAATCTTGCCTAGTGGCCTCCAGTACACATTGAAGAAGAGGGGAAACAGAATAAAAACTTGAGGGACCCCATAGGGAAGGTCCCATGGGGATGATGAGCAATCACTCACCACCACTCGCTGAGACCTCCCTCAAAGGAAAGAATGAAACCACTCAGGAGTGGTCCTGCACCCCCCACCCCCGTTAAGTGCAGTCGCCTCATCAACACCTTTTGATCAAATGTGTCAAATATGCCACACTCCTCTCCAGCTCCCATTTGTCTTCCCCTCTCCTTCCCCTCCATTCCTCCTTTCCTCTTTCTCACCAGTTTCCCTTGATGAGATCAACCCTATGCTCTCCACATCTAGCCCCTCTACCTGTCCCCTTGACCCTATCCTCTCCCGTCTTCTGACCTCTATTTCCCCCGCTGTCTCACCATCTTTGCTGCACATTGTCAGTCTTTCCCTCTCTACTGGCTCCTTTCCCTCTACCTTCAAACATGCTACTGTCTCCCCTATCCCAAGGAAGTCTTCCCTTTATCCCTCTGACCCTTCCAATTACCACCCCATCTCTCTCCTCCCCTTTGCCTCCATCGTCACGTCTAATCCCGCCTTGGCTCACCCACATCCAGTGCATGCGCAACTGTGACCTGCTCGTATAAAAGCAGTCTTAGCTAATTCCAATCACCTCTACTCCATTCTAGTCCTGCTTGATCTCTCTGCTGCCCTTGATGTTGTTGATCATACAATCCTTCTTGACTTGCCCCACTCCCTTGGTTTCCAGCACTCAGTCCTTGACTGGTTCTCTTCCTACCTCTCTAACCACTCCTTCAATGTTTCTCTTGCTGGTACTTCCTCCACATCACTTCCCCTCTTGGTTGGAGTTCCCCAATGCTCTGTTCTCAGCCCACTTCTCTCCTCTCTCTCTACACTCTGTCCCTGGGCAAACTCATTGAGGCTGATCCCAAGCCCTGTGGATCTGGTGTCCTCACCACTTCCTTAGCCACGTTATACCGCTTTAAAAGGGATCTATGGTGCAACTGGTTGGTCTCAGCGTGAGTTGAGCACCACCTGCACTCTAACTTCAGAGAAAGACAGCAATCACCATCAGTTTAAAAAAGCTAATAAAATCTCCATATCAGGCGTTATTTTGTCAAGAAGGCAAGGCTCAGGGTTAATACAGTGTGGGATACTAAAAGCTGTGTCAAGCTGGCTGGCAAAATGAAGCTATTATTTCCACAAAAGGTAACGAGAATTCAATCCATTAACTCTTGTAGTATGAAAGCATAATGTAATCCTAATAGGTGTCACTCCACAATACTGTAATGAACCCCCAACACATCAAGAAAGATATTGCAAGGATTCTAATATTTTGATAGCTCTTAAGTGGTAAATTTCACACATAGTCTACAGATACTCAAACTATAATAGCTGTCTGCATGCATAATACTATGGTATAATGTTTTCTAGCCTACATTTTAAATATCCTGTCAGCGGGGCTGATCCTAAACTCATGCATGCGCCCACGTGTGTGCATGTGAGTGCATGCACGTACAAGTTGCATGCAGTTTATGCACATCACATTCCCCATGCAGGGTATGTGTATGGGTTGTGCGCACGCAGTGTGCACATCACACACACGTAGTGTGCAGGCTTTAGGATTGGGGCATCGGACCCAATATCTTTAGCAATTGGTTAGCTTTATGCCACAATATATTCCTAAGATGCAGACTGTAAGAGATGGAGACAAAGGATGTCTTTAGATGGACTCAGGACTGGCCACTCCTGGAGCTACTCTGGCAGTGCAGCCCTGCATCCACCCATGTCCAGCCCTGCTTGGGTCTATTTTAAATGGACCCAGTGGTTGCCACGGCCCACATTCCACCTGTGTGGCACACCTCTTCCCCACACCATAGAATTGTGGGTGGATCACCCAACGCTTTAAGATGCCACCTGCAATTTTATGGTGTTGCCTGGGACAATCTCCATCTGCGATCAGAGCTGCAGCTGCCATCCTCCAAACAGAAGAACCAGCCAGTACCTTGGGTTTGGCCAGCCTGCTCCACTGATAATTCTCTTGGATGTTCTGGAGCACTGCAAGAAGAGCTGGTCTGGATCAGGGAGTACCTTCTCTGCTTCTGCTCCACCTTACAAGCTGGTGGTTCACCTTTAGATGGAAGGGCCACCCATGGGTGCAGCAGAGCAGAACTGGGGCTATGGTCCATCTGTTTACACCCAAAGTAGCTCAGATGGTATTCTTTTGTTGGATAATAAAATTATCTACAATTCATAATAAAATGCTATCCTTTTATTAAATAATACCATTATCCATAATTCCTAATAAAATTATCCACAATGTAAATGATTTCACAATTGTTGGTGGTGAGAATATGCAAGCTTTTGGGCCACCAGGGTCCTTCCTCAGTTCTGCTTTTGCTCGGACTATGCCCAAGGAAGGGGTCTGGATTGCATATTCTCACCAACAAAGGTCACTCCAATAAAATAATGTCAGAACTACTTTTTCTCCAAAAACTAGAGCTGAAATGAATAATCAAAACAATGAACATATACATTGAATTCACCCGCTTTTGGTTTATCTGGATGAAATAACTATTCATTTCCGCTTTGGTTTATTTGTTTCAGATACTTGTTTTGGGTATATCAGTACCATTATTTTGATCATTTCAGTACACAAACAAATAATGGAACTGAAATATCTGAAGGAAGAAATATGCAGATTTTGTTTTGGGTGCAAACACTTGGCTATTCAGAAGGCTGTCCAAATAATATTTGTAAATGTGAAATTTTCTGTTCCACTGCTCATCTTTAGTCTTTATCTCTTATATTTGGGACAAACACAGCAGCCACACTCTCTATAGACTACTTTTCGCAAAAATCCATCCCAATTTTATTTCAAAATCACAGTTTTCATGAAAAATTTCACTGGAAAATAATTGTAATTATGAGATTATCTCCCCCACTATATTTCTCTTGACACAGCACAAACCAAATCTTGTTGGGATCAGGACACCATCATGTTGTTGTTATAAGCTTTTATATAGCACCAGCAACGTACCTGGCGCTATACAGAAACTAGGAGAGACACAGTCCCTGCCCGAGAGCTAATAATCTATGCACTTTGCAGGCAGAGATCCCACCTGGCAGAGCACCAAACTGGGAGTCTTTGCACTGTCCTGTGCCTCAGTTTCCCTCTTTGTACAATGGGAGAGATTGGAGTTATGGGTAAAAACACATGTGTCAGTGGTGTGCTGCCATCATGACCTGGCCTGGGGTGGCAATCCAATGTTAGGGATGTGCACCAGGGACCCATATTGTTTTTTGCTTTTGTTTTCATTTTCCGTTATTAAAAACTGTCATTTTCTTTATCGTTATTAATGAAATGTCATTTTTCGTTCTCGATTTTGAACGACAATGAAGATTTTGTTTTTCATATCATTTCCATTGTGGGCTGCCACCAGCTTCTGCTGGCAGAAATCCCAGCAGACCCCTGCCCCAAACTTCTCAGAAGTTGAACTCCTTTCTTCCTTTCTCAATATAATGCAGTAGTAATAACTGCACAATGACAATATGAAAAATTACTAATATGTATGTCTAACCTACACCAAATAACCTATACTTATATGCAATATATTCCTAAGTATCTATATCAATAAACTTCTATCTGCTATGTGTTCTATCTAAGTATCTTTCTATCCTATAATGCTGATATATATATAATAACAAGTATCTATCTATCTATCTATCTATCTATCTATCTATCTATCTATCTATCTATCTATCATGTACAGCGGGAGACACAGGGTAAGGGAAAAGCTAAAACAAAGGGTATAAGGAAAGGTAAGATATAACACTGAGGACTGGGGAAGATTTTTAGTGCAAGCACCAGAGTTCTGTAGACACAACTTGACACAGCAAGAGCTAACACAGAACAAGAGTCAAACAGCCTGGCCCTGCAACATAAAGGGTTGCAGTGCCCTCCCCAGAGCCCCCATGATTGGTTCTGGGAGGCAGGAGGCATTGAGCAATCACAGGGTGCCATTCAACTGCCTGGGACATGCTTGCGCTGTTCATTGGCCAGGGATCACATCCATCAGGTCCTTCCCCTCCCCTCACAGGCCCAGGACAAGAGTTCAGTCAACACTGTTTCTGGCTCTGAGATGTCTGCTCCCTCCTCCCCTCTCCATATTTCCCTCCAAAAAACACCTGCCAGGCAATAACGAAATCAATAATGACTTTCATTATCGTTATTGATTTTGTTATTTTATTTTATTTTAAAAAACTTGTTATCCTGCCCATCCTGCCACAGGCAGCTCTGGTCGGCCTTCAATTAAAACAAAATAAAACATTCTCAGCTAAAAAAACATAATACAAGACATAAAAGGGAGGGTAAAAATATCTCAGATCACCACCCTAACCCACTCCTTCCCCACTCACCCTAGCCATCCTCACCACCAAAGGCCAGGTGGAACAGCCAAGTTTTACAACTGCGTCGAAAAGAGGGGAGATCCGGGGCCAAACGAGCCTCCAATGGTAAGGAGTTTCACAGCCGTGGAGTGGCCGCTGAGAAGGCCCTCTCCATTGTAGCCCTTCGAGAAACTCGTGGGACCTTGAGGAGAGCACCCCGCAATGACCGCAGGGGCTGGTGCAGGATCTGAGGGGTGAGGCGATCCCATAGATAGGTTGGGACAAGGCCGTTAAGGGCTATATAGGCAAGCACCAACAGCTTAAATTGGGCTCGGAAGACTATAGGCAGCCAGTGCAACAAACGAAGAACTGGTGTAACATGTTCCCGGTGTCCCAATCCCACCAGGAGATGGGCCGCCATGTTCTACACCAGCTGCAGTCTCCGAATTGTCACCATGGGCAACCCCATGTAGAGTGCGTTACAGTACTCTAACCTAGAGGTGATGAAAGCATGGATGACAGTGGCCAGGTCAGAGTCTGAGACATGCAGCTGAAGCCAACACACCAGATGTAATTGTCAAAAGGCACTCCTTGCCACAGCCTCCACCTGGACATCCACCTGGGGAACCAGTGGAGGACAGACCCCATCAATGATGGGGGCCATCACCCACGCCACCTTACCCACCAGCATGACCTCCACAGGATTCAGCTTCAGTTGATTTGCCCTCATCCAATCCCCCACAGCCGCAAGACATCCGGTAAGCACCGAGACTGCGGGGCCAGAGTCTGATGAAAAGGAGAGGTAAAGCTGGGTGTCATCAGCATATTGATGACACCGAACACCAAATCTCCTGACCACATCACCAAGCAGCTTCATATACATGTTGAACAGGAGAGGGGACAGAACAGAACCCTGCGGGACTCCACATTCTCATGTGGTCTCAGTATGATGAAAAATAATCCTTGAGCACCACTCACTGAGTTCTTCTGGGCAGGAAAGAGCGTAACCAGTCAAGAACCATACCGCCCACCCTGGCCCGGTCCTGCAGGAGTGTCACTGACATCTCATGATCAACAGTCAAACGCAGCCGATAAATCTAATAAAATCAGCAGGGCCGAATGACCCTGATCTAATTCCCATGCAGGTCATCGACCAATGCCACAAGCGCAGACTCAGTGCCATAACCCAGGTGAAATCCAGACTGTGAGGGATCAAGAAAACCGGCACAATCCAGATGCTCCTGCAACTGTCGGGCCACCACCTGTTTAATAACCTTCCCTAAAAAGGGAAGGTTAGAGACTGGCTGATAGCTGGCAAGGGAGTCAATGTCAAGCGATGGTTTCTTGAGCAGGGGCTGCACCACTGCCTCTTTGAGGCAGCCCGGCACCCTGCCCTCCCGAAGGGAGACATTGACCACCCCAGCCAGCAGCGGTTCCACAGTCTCCCGACAGGTCTTAACGAGCCAGGACGGGCATGGATCTAATTCACAATGGGTAGCCCTAACAACCCCAATAACATCCTCTGCATCAGCAGGGGTCACCGACCGAAAATGATCCCACATCATCAGACAAGACCGGGCTTCTATAACCTCCAGTATCCACACTGCAGAAAGTGCGACATTGAAAAAAAGGTAAATCTGAGTGATTTTATCTGCAAAATAATCCACAAACATATCACAGTGGGCCCAAGATGATTCCACTCCCAGGTGGAGGGAGGCTGGACTGACTATCCCCCGTACCACCTGGAACATCTGTGCTGGATGGGATTTCACGGATGCTATGAGGGCAGCAAAGAACTTCTTTGATGCTCACATAGCCACGGCATAGGCTCATAAAGTAGCTCTATGCTGCAATCTGTCAGCTTCAGCACGTGAATGACGCCACCATTGCTCCAACCACCACCCCTCCCACTTCAGCACTCACAGCCCCACTGAAAACCAGGGAGGCCTACAGTGCTGCCACCTGGGAAGTGGACACCTCAGAGCCATCTGATCAATGGTCTCTGTCAGCAAGGTGTTCCACAGCTCAACGAGGTCATTGATGAAATGACCATCAAGATCAGAGGGTATTATCCCCAGAGCATCCCGGAACAGCTCCAGTTCCATCAATCTTTGGGGGTGAACCATTTGAATCGGTTCCACGCCCTTCCGAGGACAGACGTTCACCAGGGGAGAATCTTGCAGGTGTCAGGGCTCGCCATCGCCACCTCTGCTCCCTGCCCTTAAGAGGCGTGGCCATGACCAGTGGGTACGGCACAGCGGCGATGGGATGTCCGAAGACGTTGTGTCATCTGTGGGGGCAGAGCTGGCAGAGCTGGCTCCGCAAGCAGCTGAGAGCTCGTGGGAGGGGCCCCAGCCTGTGCCGATGGGAGACGGTGGGGCAGGGCCCCCCGGCGTGCTGCACTGTGCCGCTCGTTTGTGCGCCCAGAGGGGTGGGTCCAGTGCTACTTAAGGGAAAGCCAGGGACACAGTCATTGCCAGTGATCAGCAATGCTCTGAGAAACTGGCCCCCTGCTTGGATTTGTGTCCTCCTGAGTGTGGTAACTAGTGTGTGTATGTGTGAGAGTGTGCGTGGTGTTTGGTGAGAAGGAACATAGCTTGAGGAAGTGGTGAGGATTGTGTGAGGTTGGTGGTATCTGTGATTGTGGTATATCAGTCTTATCTTGTGTAGTCTGTGTTATGATCATGTGGTATTGTATTGACACTCCCCCGCCTGCCGCTGTGTCTGGGTTCCTCCTACCCAGTGAACCCGGGTCTGGGCGCTCTGTGGGTTCCCTTCCACGTCTCCTTTGGATCAGTAACCCCCTTCCCCTCACTTGCCCCAGCACTCGTTTCCTCCCTGATCACTGTGTGGGGCTGTGTGATGGTTTGGGTACCTAGTGGTGTGCTTAGTGCATGGGATACGTGTATCGAGTGGAAGAGCTCCACTCCAGGCATTGCTGTCTCCACCCCCTCCCCCCCATGATGATCTGGCCTCTTCCCATTAGGGAAGCCTAGGTCCATATAAGGTTTTCCATTTTCCCACCACGAGTGTATGGAGCCACCTGGCGCATAAGCGTGTGCGTGTTTTTGAATGTAGCCTGTGGGTTTCTCTGGGTCTGTGGCCCCTTCCCGTTCCCCCCTACCCTAACAGCAGGAGGTAATGATCCATCCATGACAAGGGAGCCACATCATCCTCATTATTGTTATTGCAATAACGATAACGAAAATGAATAATTTCATTATCATTATCAATATAACAAAAATGAAGTGTATACCCCTAAAATCCATAGTAGACACGATCTAGGACATGGAACGTACATGCCCACAGCTGGGTCACCGTCTTGCTACCTACATGGTTTGGGGAGAGGGAGGGCCTCAACAGACATGCACGTTGGTGGCCTTACCCCCCATGCTGCTCCCAGCCCCCAACCATGAAAGGCAGCTATGGAGGCCAATGACGGAACCATTGCATCTGGCCATGGTGGTCCCAGATATGGTCTGGGTTATGGTAGGCCAAAACGTATGTGATAGCCCACTCTAGCCCACTTTGGTCTGGTCAGGCAGGCCTTAGCCTGGGCTGTGACTTCCCCTGGGAGTGGACAGTGTGCTGCATGACTCACTTGTTTGAGTCATCTTGATATAGTTTACAAAATTGTCTCCTATTATTTCAGGCATTGGTGTGTCCTGGTACTTCCTATATCTACTTGTGGCAGTTTTTATTCAAAGCTGTATTCTTCTGTTGATGGATTCATCAATGGGGCAATTTGGGTGTGGTGAATTCTACCTTGGTGCAGGGGCTTGGATTAGATGAAATTCTATGACTCTGAACCATTATATTAGAGAGAGAGAGAGAGAGAGAGAGAGAGAGAGAGAGAGAGAGACTTGAGTGATGTAGAAATACAGCTTTCTGTGCACTGGCGAGTACAGAGTACACTGGAACTTGCTCTCTGAGCTTTAATGAGTATATTTATTTTTGCACTTGGGAAGAGAATCCTGCAGAGTGCACTGTGATGCTTTTGAATCCATATATATTTTAAAAAACACCTTTTTGTGAATAACTAGCAGAATGTTCTGTGCATTTACAAGTATGTCATTTATTAATTTATTTAAAAAATATATTATTGAGGCTGGCTCCATCTTTCCCTGTGCTTGGTAATAAATGCAATTTTATATTCAAAGGCACAATGTTTACATTCATCATATGAACTAGGCTTGTCTGCAGTAATTAACATAATAATTAAAATAATGCCCATTATGATTCAAAATACTAAAGAAAATAATTTTCTTTATCATTAGCTGCTGAGGTCAGTGAATACAAGGACAGCATGTGCTTTAAAAATCCCAAGGAAACAACAGTGATTATTTTAAACACTTCTAAAAGAGAACAATAAATCACTTTCTCCGCAACAGAGATTCCCAGATGTGACGAGAGAGAAAAGTGACAGCTCATCAGCAAATGCACAAATAAGGCAATCCTCGTCCTCTTTACCCCTATCAGGCATTCACACAAAACTAATTATAACTATTTGAATAGATTTCTTTAAAGAAATCACTTCCAAGGAAATGAATTTTGAGCAAATCTGTTTCTATTAATAATAATAATTTATTACCTGAGTACAAATTGCTTGTTTCTGTTGGCTGTTTTGCTTTTAAAGAAGAAACAGGTTGTGATTCTGAATGTCATATGGCCATTTTTTAACAGACAAGGCTGAGGGATTTAAATGGACTCCGGCCAGGAAGGTCACGGGAGGATCACCGGAGATCATGGTACCCACGCACCCATCCTTCAACCACTCACCCCTCCACTGATCCACCAAGCTCACCATTTACATGGACAGACACTCCACAGGTTTGAGGAGGGCTCCACCCCCCGCATGATGTGGCAACATGGCCAGTGAAGGGCGAGTGAAGACACAGCCGCTGTCTCCAGTCCACCCACACCTAGCCGGACTCCGTGCGGGCAGGGGAGGAGGGATGGGGGAAGGTGCAATACAGCAAGACAATCAGCACCCGAGCTGCCAGATACCTGCGAGACTGACGGGTGCCAAGAAGCCCAAACTCCCTTGCCACAGCATGCAACCCACAGGAAGCACAGCACCGCCACTCTGCTCAGCAGACGGGACAGTCCAAAACACACACGGCCCCAACTACAGGACACATTAGTTGAGAACAGATATAACACTAACTCCACCAAAACAACAATGCAACAGCGCCGTGACATGTGCAATGCATGGTGCAGGGATGACCAGGGCATCAGTACAGTCCTGCAACATGCACTGAAAATGTCAAAATGGTGTCACAGTGGCCCCAATGTGGAGCTAGTTTTTTGTGTGGTTACACCCATAGACCTGCTGCACAGAGAGCGTTGCAGAGAGAGGTTCACCCAAAGTGGCAGGGATGTCGGGTTGGGGGCAAGGACCAAGATGCAGAATGACTCACATAAGCAGCCCAAAGTGCAATGAGAGGGGCCACCGGAGCAGCTAATCCAGGGCTGCACTGATAAGAGAACAGCATCAAAAGGATGGTGGGAACACACATCAGCAGTCACAGGAATGTAAATTATATTCCCCACCAACACCTTTCCTCCCTCACCCTGGCCAAGGAGAGCAGATCACCCCCTGCAGGAATGAGAACATGGACAGCACTGTTTCAAACTAAGCCAACAAATATTTATTAAAACAAGCAGAAACAGAAGAAAATAAAAACAAACTAGGCACGCCTCCCCTGGACCCCTGGACAGCATTTGTTAATTAAAACTGATGTTGGTAAGCAGAAGTTGGTAAATAAACCAGCCATTCTATTGTTTTAGCCTAAAACTAGCTAAAACTGGAGCTTTCCTCCTCAGCTCTGGCTTAAGGTACTTTTAGGCAGCATGTGAAACGTGCTTGGTCCCCCAGAAGTTTGTGCTTAAAAGATGGCTCGCTAGCAAGGGAAATTCAGAAAGCTCTCTGGATCTCTGGAGGCCTTCTCATACAGGGAGGCTGGGACTGGAATCTGGTAAATATGAAACACTGAGCCAGGAATGAAAGCATATCTTTTCATTTTGACTTAGACTAAAAACTTAAGCTGTGAATGTTGTTTAATGATTAATGTCTTTTGTATTATACTGTTCAATTTGTAACTGAACTTGCTCTCTTTTTGAACCATTTGAACCTTCTTTTTAAATTCAAGTAAACTTATATGCTTTTTATATATTATTTTGTCTTGTTTTCCTTCTTATAAATATATTGTCATTACTTTACTTACTAAGAAGGTTTTGCTCACATAGTAAGGTGCAATCTCAGTGAAATCTACAAATTGGAAACAGCTACCCTGTGTTCAGGCCAGACTAAGTTTGGTTTGGACAACTAAGTACTTTTCCATTTGGGGAAACTGAAGCACTTTGTGACACACATTCCCATAATATATCCCCCTAACAGGAAGAACAACTATCTGACTAGAAAGGGACAATTCTCTGTCTCCCTGCAAGCTGTTGTAGACCACAGGGGCCACTTCCTGGACATCTTTACTGGAGTGTCTGGAAGGAGGCATGGTGCAAGTTTCCTCCGTACCTTGCCATTCTTCTCCAGGATGTCCATGGGGTAAATTGCCCCTAATATATTCTGGGTTATTGAGGGTGTGGCCATGCATCCCATTATTATTGGAGATCCAGCGGATCCAACCATGCCCTGGCTAATGAAGGTGTAACCTACCCTCTGCCATTAACACCTGCCCAGGTGCTCTTTAATGCCAAGCTGTGCTCCACTGTGTTGCTGAATGTGCCCTCAGGGTTCAGAAAATGCGGAGGTGACTCCTATCAAACAGGAATGAACTTGACCTGGATAAGGCCCCCATGCTTGTGATTGTGGTATGTATTCTGCACAATACCTGCAATACTGGGGGGGGGGGGGAAGGGGGAGATGCCCAGGCACATTTGGATGATCTGGTGACCCTGTTCTGATGGGGCCACGGTGGCACTGAGAGGCACATATTGCACTAGAAACAGGATGCCCTTTGTCACCACATTGTCCATGTGGAGGGAGGACAGTGAGTAGCCAACTGCTTCCCCAGCATCCTCCATGGTCTGCACTAGGGCTGAAGCAGCAGCATTGTTTGCCATTCTGCTGTTTATTGTTGACATGTCAGCATTCTGGCCACCAATCAGATGGTATTTGCTAGTGGTGGGACCCTGGGCCCATTACCGGCTACCGGATTTACCGGTTACCGGTTCTGCGAAAACCGGATTCCCGGATTAAATCCGGTATACCGGTACAGGATTTATTTCATTGGTTTCAATGGGGCTCTGTGTCCCCATTGAAACCAATGAAATAAATTAATTCCCTCCCCCTCCCGCTCCCAGGCTGCGCGGGTGGAAGGGGGGACACCCCCCACCCACCCTGCCCAGCCTGGATTTTTGTTTTAAAAAAGACCCAGAGGCGAGCCCACCCCCCCAGCACCAGCGGCCGCGGCGTCCCAGCAGCCGCCGGTAAGTATGATCCGATCCCTGGGGGGGGTGTTTAACACCCCCCCGATCCCTGGGATCATCCCTACTAACGTTCAGTGCGCTTACCTTTGGGAGCTCCGGCGGCGGGCGGTCCGGAGGCCTCAGCGCCGGCTGTGGCTGCCGGCGTCAGGACGCTCTAGGCCTTCCGGGGAAACCCGGAAGTTCCCTGGAAGGCCTAGAGCGTCCTGACGCCGGCAGCCACAGCCGGCGCTGAGGCCCCCGGACCGCCCGCCGCCGCCGGAGCTCCCAAAGGTAAGCGCACTGAATGTTAGTAGGGGTGATCCCTGGGGGGTGTGCGTTAAACACCCCCCCCCAGGGATCGGGTCATACTTACCGGCGGCTGCAGGGACGCCGCTGGTGCTGGGGGGTGGGCTCGCCTCTGGGTCTTTTTTAAAACAAAAATCCAGGCTGGGAAGGGTGGGTGGGGGGTGTCCCCCCTTCCACCCGCGCAGCCTGGACTCGGGGAGGTTTTTTTTTTAAAAAACGTTTTTGCTGGGGCTTTAAGTTTTTTTTACATTGCAGCCATTTTTAAATGGCTGCAATGTAAAAAAAATCCGGTACCCCGGAATCCGGTACTCGGTCCGGATTACCGGGTCAAATCCGATAATGCCGGTACGCCCGGTACCGGCATTATCGGATACCGGATTTTACCGGTTTCCCGCCCCTAGTATTTGCCATCAGTTTCTGACAATTTCTGACATGTGCAATACTTTCCAGAAGTTTCTGACAGTATTCTGACACTTTCTGTCAGTATTCTGACAGTATATTGACACTTTCTGACACTTTCCCGCAGTATTCTGATACTTTCTGACACTTTCCATCAATTTCTGACAGTATTCTGACACATTCCGGCAGCATTCTGACCATTTTTGTCAATTTCTGACAAACATTGGAACCAGTGTTGGACTTGTCTGGGAATGCCACGTTGGGAAAATTACAATGGATGGATGGTTTGTGATGGAATTGTTGAAATCTGCAACATGTTGTTTCAGGCCTAGTTTGCACCCAACTGTAAATATGTTCACTGTAAATAAACACAATGGTTAACAGGCATGTGTGTGTTGTTTCCATGTCAAATACCCCATTGGACCTATGACAGCCAACCTTCTTTGCTACAGTTCTTAAGACGACTGTCCTTGCATCTGGGATGGTAATTCCATAGAGGGGAGCTCCATCCCCACTATCTGTTTGACTTCCTATTGAGAGACGGTGAAGGGATTGTGTTTCACACCTGTGGCCCATATTTCCCCCCCCCCCTCCCCGCCAGACCAGTCATGATCCCTGAGCCTACCGGTCATCCTGGTGGCCCGTTCTACCTTGGATGGAAATGCCCTGACACAACTCTATGGGTGACTTAATATGATGCACATGGTGACAAGAGGGATTCCAAAAATGAGCATAATCTTCCTGTCCACACAGAAGACATGATCCACCTCACCATGGAATGGCATTCTGTGCTGGGCCAACCCAGAGGATATGGTCTGAGTGGAAGTAGAGCTGGTGCTCACCTGTGACTGGAAGGCATACCCGTCAGTTGTCATCTGGCTCTCCCTCTGCAGCTGCTCTTTAGACCATTCCTGTCTCTCCCGGGGGTCCTGCTGGCTTACTTGGCTATCAGAGCTGTGTCTATGGCCTTCCTGGTTCTTCAGGTGGTGTTAGTGGAGGCAGCTGTGCTTGTGCTCTCCTCTCAAGGGACATGGTACCTGTCAGCTGTCATGTTGCTCCCCCTCCGTGGCTTCTTGGGGCAGAATACCCAGACCCTGCCAGGGGTGCGGTGCACTTAACTGACTGTTGCTGTGTCCCTCCACGGTGATGGCTCTTTTGGGGGGTGGGGGTCGGGGCTCATGGGGTTGGTGGAGCCAGCATGTCCATCTTTTTGGGTGTGTTTTCTTTAAGGACTCCTGGTTGGGTTAGGAATGTACCATGTTGTGTGTGTGAGTTGGTTGGTGACCGGGCACTGTGCCTCTCTAACCTTCAAGTGGGCTTTCTGCATGGTGGTGGTGGATCTGTTCTACTGTGCACACAGGCCAGTGAGGGGTGAACATGAATCCCCACCCATCTCCACCCGATCCCCCACATGGAGCAACCCAGATTTTTTACGGTTTCTCCCTGCAGGGGGTGGGGTGCAGAGCCATGCACCCACCCACCTGTTTTACATGGGCATTTGCACACATGGGGGATGGGTGAACCTGCGTAGTGGTAGTGTCTCATTTTAAAATGGCCATAGTGTGGCTGAGGGTTGCCACATTTCCTGTATTATAAAGGAAATCCCATTTGAGGGGGAAATCTAATATCCTGTAGATGGATGATATAAAGCAATGAGTGTTCCATGTAGCTCAGATAGGAGAAAAAAAGACTCATAAGTACATAGAAAACCATACTGGGTCAATGATCAATTTAATCTCAGCATCCTGCTTTTGACAGGGGCCAATGCCAGCCACTACCCATGTAGCCTTAGAAAATATTTCCTGTGATGTAAAAGAGCAAGCTGTGAGTTTGAATCTCACTGTGGTTTCTGTTCTTATGCTTCTTACCACAGTGGTTTTGCCCAAGATCATTCTTTGAAAATCTAGACAGCAAGAAAGAGCTTCGCCTTCATTTTATACATATGCTAAAAGGGAGGTTACATAAACTTAGAGAGAAACATACCTCCAATTTGACAGACTGAAACATTAGCTACCCAGATACACTGCAGTTGATACAGATGATCAAATTTACAGGGATGACATAAAGTTATTAAAGATAAAGCACACTGGTATCCCCCCCACACCAAGTGTATGCAAATGGATGCCAGGCCTCACACAGACCATAGAACAGTTCTAATTTCCTTATTCTTCAGCAGAGAGTGATGGTGGGAAAATAGATGCCTTATGAGACAATGTGCGGGATCAGGAAAGGCTAGGGTCCAGAGTGCCTAGACATAGGGGTGTTCAGAAGGACCAGCTTTGTTATCATTTTTGGATATGTTTTATTTCCATATTTAGTTATGTCTTTTTGTTTTCATTTGTAATTTAACTTTATTTTAGTAAATCTGTTTCCTATTATTTTCAGTGGGCATCACTTTGCAGTTCTTGCATTTGTTTACTTTTGGTTTTACTTTGGCTCTCTAACACTTTCAAATCCCCAAACTTGCAGAGTATCCCAGGGTTGCAAAGAGAGAAACTGACACACAGCAGGCAGGCATAGGAGCAGCGGGCATTGGCAGGCAGCAGGTGGGCACAGGAGCAGCAGGTACTGCAACTGGCACCTCAAGTATGACAGGGCTTCAGCTTGCAGTGAGTGACACAGGGTGGTTGGGCATTGTATGAAGAGATAATGACAGGTGGGCATTGGAAATTTGGTAGCACTAGGGCTGCACCAAATAGGACATCCGAGTACTTGAATTGAGTTCCAAGTACCTGGACTGGATACTCAGCTGAATGTCGGAACTTTTTCCGAGGACCCAGAACTTGGAACTCCAGACCGTGGAAATCTCTGGAACACAGAATGAAATTGCAGAAACTGGAACTACTCAGTTCAACACACAAGAAACCAGACATGCTCAGCCCAAAGCCTCCATTGTGTCCACCCATGCAAGGCAAACCTCCTCCCCACACACCATATATTAATTAACCAGGAAGAAACTCAAGAAAGTATTCCCTCAGTGCTCCAGCTGGTCACATCTTGGCAAGGTTCTTGAACCCACAGCCAAAGCACTTCCCAGAAAAGCAGGCTAGCAAGAGTGGGAACAATCACTCAAGAAGACAAACTCACAAAAGTGCAACTGTGTGCAGAAATCCCCCCAAAATCATCGGTAGTGTACCCACAGCATGGCCTACCATCAGCAGTAAGTGCAGCCATTTTAAAATCATTATGCCAACCAAGCAGTGCCCAGAAAAGCAGGCTAGCAAGAGTGGGACAATCACTGAAGAAGACAAACCCACAAAAGTGAAACTGTGTGCAGAAATTATAGTTTAAAAAGCCAGCAGTAGTGTACCCACAGCATGGCCCACCATCAGCAGTCAGTGCACCCACTTTAAAATCATTATGCCAGCCAAGAAGTGCCCAGAAAAACAGGCTAGCAAGAGTTGGAAAATTGCTCAAGAGAAGAAGACAAACTCACAAAAGTGCAACAACAACTGTGTGCACAAAGCCAAAGAAGTCAGCCCAGAAAACATAATTATAACACCCACAAAGAAAGAAACCAGACATTCACCCCCCAAAAGCCTCCATTGTGCCTGCTCGGTGCCCATCAATGCAAAACAAGCCCCCTCCTCCCCACATACTATATTATTTTATCAGAAAATGTATCTCACCTCTGCTCAGTGCTCAGTCACATCTTGGCAAAGTTGAACCCACAGACAAAGTACAGTCACAGTGCCCACAAAAACCACAGCAAACTAAAGTGATCCCTCTCTGGCCTCTATGGTTCCAACTTATCAACAAACAGTGCAAGCAGTAGCAGCAGAAGCACCTGCTTTAAACTTTAAGTATATTAGGCACTGGTGGCAACTAGGCCTGAAGCAGCAGCACTGTTTGCTGTTCTGCTTTGGACTTCTGCTTTTTTGGCTTGTCTGCTACTGGGTCGATGGCAACAAATGGCAATTTATAATACTTCACAGCAATTTATGGCAGTTTTCAAAAATTTATGGTAGTTTATGGAAGTTGCGGAATTTATGGTAGTGTACATAACTTTTACGGCATTCACGATAGTTCATGGCAATTTACGGCAGTTATGGTAGTTTTAGCGACATTTACATTTTTCATCAGTTATCCCATGGTTTTCAGCACCTTTTCAGTATATCAATAGACTGTTTAGGCTCCCTCTTCACAACTCAGTCCTCAAATTGTTTGATCACACAGGAAGCTCCGTTCACCTGAATGGGGCTTGCCCTGGTAGAGCACTTTGAGGATTAAGTTGTTGATGGGGAGCCTTCTTTAGCAGACGAGATCTGCATTTATTCCTTCCTCTCTAATTTAAGCCCAAATTGCCACATGCTAGCAGAATTTCCTGGGCCAAAAATATTCTTGAAAGGAAAAAGAAATGCGCTAAGTAGTGCATGCGTGCTGTGCTGGATGGCTGCTGCGCCTGCAGTCAATGGCGTGTATAATATGAACGAGTGACTTTTCTGCTATCTCATACAATTGAATAACAAAGCAACTTACCAGGTATGGATCCAAATATCCTGTTTGTGTGTGTGCCCATTGTAATGTGGGTTTCTTATGTTAGATTGGGTAGCTCTTGCTTGCAAGGGGCTGAATGAGCGAGCCCTCAGCAGAAATCAAATAGAAAGAGTAGGAATAAAGGTGGAGCTACCTGTAAAACCCATGTGCTAGTTCAAGCAGAGAGGACAGCCACTAAGGTTAGGGAGGGTTTGGGTATGGGTTTTTTAAATCTGGGGATTATATGTTGTTTTAATTGTATTTTAGTTGCTATGTATTTTAAAATGTTGTTAGCTGCCCCGAGATGTTTATAGCAGGAGGGGGCAGCATATAAATTTTAATAATAAAATAAATATAAATAAAACCAATAAAGAGCAGGGCTCTCATCTGATCCACCAATCACAAAACAGTACACACAGCACATTCAGACAAATCACAGCAATTTATGGTAGTTCACGGCAATTTACGTAATTTTACAAAATTATACGGAACTTTCTGAAGGTTTACGACAGTTCACGGAAGTCCATGAGAGTCTCCGAAATTTTCAAAAAGGAGGAGAACAGCAATATTCTTGAGTGGAAAGTGGTAGAAAATATCAGTAAGTGCCGCTGCTTCAGTGGGGTTTGCCATGTACATGAAGGCGGTGTCGGATTGGACAAGTCCAACAAAAATAGCTGCTGCTGCCGCTTGACATTTCACCTCTAGTGACAACCCTTGGTTTTGCCCCTAGGATATGGACAGCCCATGGCCAGAGGAAGTGGAGCTAGGCAGATCCCTCTGGCCACCATGGTGCCAAACACTGCAAGCAGCAGGCAGCAGTGCAGCTCCACTTATTTTTTTAAAAGGCATGGCATTGGTGTGGCACTGGTAACTTGAACAGTCCTGGTAGGGGGAAGTGGAGCTAGGCAGAGATCCCTCTGGCCTCATGGTGCCAAGCAGCAGGCAGCAGCAGGGTGGCACCCACTTATTTTTTTACAAAAATCATGGCATGGTGGAAAAAGGTAACCCTTGTCCCCCAGCATTGCCCCTATGGACCATGCCGGGCAACCCTCCCCCACCCAAGTCAATTACTTACAGATCAGCAGTTTAGCACACAGTCAAATTCACCAAAGAGAATGGGAAATGGCTGTACAGCCACTTTTATTTTGCCCCTGCCAGCCAATCAAAACCTGTCCTATGCCTTGTCCATCACTAAACTGTCCTCTCCCATACCCCTCCCCCCCTACCAAAATAGGCACTAAGTTTTATTTCCTAGCTCAGAGAAGCTAGGGTCAACTGTCTGGGTCACTCCAGCCACATACACAATGGCACCAGTATTTGATTAAAGTTTCCAAAGTTTTCTGAAGTTTTCCAGGGGCCAGTCTTGGAACTTTGGAATTCAGAAATTTGAAGCCAGGGAATCGAATCCCCAGTGAATTCCAAAGTATTCAGAAGACCATGTTTCAGCACTAGACACCACCCAAGATGTAACAGGGTGTCAGTTTACAGTGAGTGCTCCAGGATGGCAGAATATGAGAGAGAGAATGACAGGCAGCAGACAGAAACAACAGCAGCATTCACTAGTAGACAGCCTCCCAGGGGTTGATATAGGCTCCCCAGTGCCCTTTCCCCAGCCCCCCAGATTGACACTGCCAATTTGCTGGTCGGTTATCAATAAGTCATCTACCATCCGGGAGTTAATCCCGGAGTGGGATGCCAACCTCGTGTGTATTACAGAGACCTGCCTGGACAATGAATCGGGTTCTATTTTGGTAGATCTTGTTCTGTCTGGGTTCTCTGTACAGCAACAGCCTTGGCTGGAGGGACGGGGGGGGGACGGTGTAGCCATTGCTATCAAGGATGAATTGTCCTTTAGGAGGTATCCTGTGCAGGCTCCACCAGGTGTTTAGTGCCTCCAGCTTGTGTTGGATTTGGCCAGGGACAGATTAGGGGTGCTGTTGGTGTACCATGCACCCAATTGCCCGGTAGCATCCCTACATGCTTTTTCTGATCTGGTGTCAGATGTGATCCTCCGGACCCCTAGATTAGTGGTCCTGGGGGATTTCAACATCCACACTGACACCGATCTTGGAGGAACGAGGCATGAGTTCATGGCCTCCATGACAACCATGGGCCTGTTCCAAATCATCTGTGGCCCCACACATGAGGAGGGACATACACTGGATTTGGTTTTCTGCACCAGCCTTGAGGTGGGGCGTCAATTGGTAGAAGTCAGGGGGGTGGAGTCTTTGTCATGGTCTGACCATTACCTCCTTAAGGCATGCATCCTGGTGCATGTCAGCCCCCAATGGGGTGCAGGACCTATTAGATCGGTCTGCCCCCGGAGACTAATGGACCCGGATCAGTTCCGGAATGCTCTGGGGGAGTTTCCCCTGGACCTTGACACCCACTCTGTCAATGATCTCGTAGTCTTCTGGAACACCTTGTTGGCTGAGACCGTTGACAGAGTGGCTCCCAGGCATCTGCTGCCTTCCCGAGTCTCCCGCAGGTCTCCTTGGTTTACTGAGGGCTTGCGGTGTTCAAAGCAGGAGAGCAGGTGTTTGGAGTGACAGTGGCGCTGGACTTGCGACAAGTATGATCGATCGCAGCATAAGAGCAGTTTAAAGGCCTATGCTGTGGCGGTGCAGAAAGCAAAGAAGCAGTTCTTTGCTGCCCTTATTGCATCTGCAAAGTCATATCCAGTAAAAGGTTTGGTTAGTCCTGCCTGCCACCACCTGGACCTGCAATCCAGTGACCAGTGTGACCAGTTTATCGAGTACTTTGTAGATAAGATCACTTGCATCTGCCACAATTTTGGTACCACAGTTATTGCAGAGGATCATCTTGGGTATGGATGCCCCGTCCTGTCCTGTTTTGTGAGATCGGTTTCAGGTGGTGTCGCCTGCTGACGTTGAGTCCTTGTTGGGATCTGTTCATGCCACCACTTGTAAATAAGATCCTTGCCCGTCCTGGTTGTTGAATGTCAGTCAGGAGACATTACAGCCATTGCTGGATAGGGTGGTTAGTGCCTCCCTTCGGGAAGGCAGGGTGCCTGACTGTCTGAAGGAGGCTGTGGTTAGGCCCCTGCTCAAGAAACCATCTCTTGAAACTGATGCTCCTGCCAGTTATCAGCCGGTCTCTAACCTTCCCTTTTTAGGGAAGGTTATTGAATGGACAGTGGCATGGCAGCTCCAGGAACATCTGGACCACACCAGTTTCCTTGACCCCTTTCAGTCTGGTTTTCGGCTTGGGTATGATACAGAGACTGGATTGGTAGCCTTGGTTCATGATCTCAGTCTGGCGTTGGACGAGGGTCATCAGACCTTACTGATCCTGCTAGACCTTTTGACTGCGTTTGACACAGTCGATCATGAGGTGCCTGTGGGACTGTACTGGGACTGACGGAATGGTCTTGGACTGGTTTTGTTTGTTCCTGGCCGGGAGAACTCACCGGGTGGTCTTGGGGGAGTGTACGTCTTCCCCCCAGGACCTCACATGTGGAGTCCCACAGGATGCCATTCTGTCTCCCCTTTTGTTTAACATCTATATGCAGCCATTAGGGGAGATTGTGAGAGAGTTTCAGGGCATGCAGTGTCATCAGTATGCTGATGACACTCAGCTCTACCTCTCTTTTTCCATTGACCCAGGTCACGCAGTCTCCCTATTTTCCCAGTGCCCGTCAGCTGTGGGGGCTTGGATGAGGTTGAGCCATCTGTAATTGAATCCTGACAAGATGGAGGTGATGTTGGTGGTCGAAGGTTTGGGGGTGGTTGAATCTCCTCTTGTTGGGGACGTTCACCTCCCACGGTGTCTCAAGTACGGAGTCTGTGTGGGCGCCTTGATTCATGGCTCAGCCTGGAATCTCAGGTTGTAGCTGTGGTGGGGAGTGCATTCTGGCAGTTACATCTTGTCCGGTGGCTTTGGCCGTATCTCTCAGACTTCGACCTCACCACTGTCAACCATGCCTTCATCACCTCAAGGCTAGATTACTGCAATGCGCTTTACATGGGAGTGCCCGAGAAGGTGGTCAGGAAGCTGCAGCTGGTGCAGAATGCTGTGGCCCATCTTCTTACGGGGGTGGGCCGCAGGGAGCACATGACACCTGTGCTTTGGGCTCTGCACTGGCTGCCTATAAAGCACTGGGACAGGTTCAAGGTGCTGGTTCTAAATTTTAAAGCCCTTCACGACCTGGTCCCTACTTATCTGCAGGACCACCTCACTCCCCATGTGCCCATGTGACCCTTGAGTTCATCCGTGGGAGCCTTTTTGGAGGTTCCCCGGGCGAGGTGGGTGGCCACCGATGGTAGATCTTTTTCAGTGGCCGCCCCTGTGCTGTGGAATTTGCTCCTGGGGGAGCAGCGGCAGCTCCCCCTGCTGGAGGTTTGGGGAAGTGCCCCCCCCTTGGCCACAGGCCCCGAAATTGTTTTTCTTTTTTAAAAAAATGCTGCCGCTTATGACAGCTACAGCAGCCTCTGAGCCGCTGCAGAGGCTGCTGTAGCTGTCACTGTGTTCTTCTCCCTTCGGGGACCCACCCATGCTGGGGGTGGGTCCCCGAAGGGACAAAAAGAGCTCAGCTGCTCAGCCGCCCAACAGATTTTCCTATGGAAAACGGGATTTGGGCGGCTGAACTCTTCCATCCACAGCACGCATGGGACGTGCTGTGGAGGGAGGGCCAAAGTCTTTCCATTGCGTTCAATGGGCGCAATGGAAGATCTCACCAGGGCAGCTGCGCTGACCACCCTGGCGAGATAGCTTGACTCGGGGGACTGAGAAGGGAGGAAGCGTGCATGCACCCTGCACTCACCCCCACCCTGCATCCCACCCCTAGGCTGTTCCCTGCACCCACACCCACCCTACATCCCACCCCTAGACTGTTCCCCACCCCACACCCACACCCACCCTGCATCCCACCCCTAGGCTGTTCCCCACCCCGCACCCACCCCCACCCTGAATCCCACCCCTAGCCTGTTCCCCACCCTCACCTTGCACCCATCCCTAGGCTGTTCCCCACCCC
>QEPC01014040.1:173647-188679 GCA_003113815.1 Sphenodon punctatus
CCTGGGAACTCCTTGCTGCTGTGTTGTGCCAGTGTTTTGCCAGTGTTTCCCTGTGTTTGGGGTTTATACATTATTCATTTTAAGCTTGATGTGCATTTTAGACTGTGTTTTCTTCCATCTGATGTTAACCCTGGGAACTCCTTGTTGCTGTGTTGTGCCAGTGTTTTTCCAGTGTTTCCCTGTGAGACCTGTAAGGGTCAAATGTTTGCAGAATGCACCTTGGGGGACTGGGAGTGCAGTCCACTGTGTGTGTTCGCAAACAACAATGCATTACCAGGATCACTTGGGGCACTATTTCATTGAGGTCTATGGAGAGGGAATCGGCAGCATTTATAATGTTAATTGGGAGGGAGCCTTCGGCATCCTGTGGGGAGGGGCAGGGGGAGCAATGGATATGTGTGTGTGACTGTGTTGTGATGTGTGTGTGTGCTACTGGCTTGGGGGAACAGAAACTACGGGGGGAGGGGGAGTGCTTTGTGTGGTGTTTTTTTTTTTTAAAAAAAATCAGCAGCAGTGTCTTTCACTCATCGGCATGGGTTTTTTCTTGTCCCAAAGCCTACACCTTCAGAAGACTACAGGTGGACAAGAATGCCATGAAAATAAAGAATTCGAGGGTTCAGAATAAAGGTAGGCGATGACAACATGATCTATTTTTTTAACCTACTATGGTTAATTTGGACCCGGTGGGAAAGAGAGTGAATGGGACTCCAGTAAGAGGGTTCTCTATCGCCCGGTGGCAGTGCTTCACACAGCAGCATTCCCAACATTAACTAATGTAATGTCCATCCAATGTTAACCCTGGGAACGCCTTGCTGCTGAGTTATGCCACGCCACTGGCTTACCATTGCCCTACCTCCGCCTACCATTGCCCTGGCTCTGCCTACCATTTCCCTGGCTCCACCTACCATTGCCTTGGCTCCTCCCCTAGGCCCACAGGTTCAACCCACCCACTGCTCCACCAGTCTCCAAATCTACCAGCTGCCACTGTATCCCAGGTGTTCTCTGTGTCCATCACGGTGCTACCTGATGTGCTTCCAATGCCAATTGGTCAGTAGGGATGGCAATCATGGCTCCTGATTGCTCTCTCTCTCCCCCTCTGCCTTACCTAGAGTGCTTCACAGCCTTATAGCAGGCTGTATAGCGTCCAATAGGGGTAAAATGGAACATTTTTTTCAAAAGCTTTCATTTGAATTGATCTTCATTTTAGTTGAATTTATAACAAAAACAAATTGCACACTCCTACTTAGAGAGAGTCCATCAGAAGCATGTAATAGAGTTGAGAATGAGCAAAACTGAGGGAGATTTGCATGGATTTTTTTTACAAATTTATGCAACTCCATTGTTTCCCCTCTTCTTGACATTTGGATTTGGCAAACCTCACTTCTTGTTATGGGACACCATTACCCTGGTAAAATGTAGCCTCAAGCCATCATGGAGGGGGAATGGACTCAGTTGGATTTGAAAGTAGGGTTCTCACCTCTCCAGGTTTCACACAGAGTTTCCAGATTTTGAAGCCTCAGCTCTGAATGAAACATAGCGTGTTAGAAAATGAGATGATAGCCCACTGGAGTCATGGCTTGGTCCTTGCATGTAGAGCCTGCGTAGCATGTAGAGCCTAATAAATGGGCAGCCCCTTGCATGTAGTTGTGCGTCCATGCAAACCCCCTTGCGTGTAGTTGTTGTGCATCCATGCAGCCCCCCACGCACAGATTTAGCAAAACTAACCTAATAAAAGGGCAGGCGCTCTTCCCCAGCAACACCCCCCATCTCAGTATCCTGCACCCTGCCATGATGCACAGCTGCAGCAACACATGGGAAGAAGCCTCTACAAGTGTTTCTTCCAGGCTATCACTCTGGGAGGTGAATGATTTTAAATGATGTTTGTGGTGTCAATAAAGGCTTTTAAAAAGGTTTCTAGTTTGTCACTGTGTTTCTTTCTGGCCCATCTGCCTCTTACTTAGCACCCGTTCAGTGGTTTTCCATATATGTTCCCTATTGGCATGTCTATAGTAGCCAGCTGCAAGCCTCTGTCTGTGTGTTCCCGATTGGCATTTGCAGATTAGCTGGCTGCAGGACTGCATTTCCTGTCAGCATTCACAGGCTAGCCAGGTATGGGAATGGCAATAGGAAGTACAGAGGCACAGGCGTGCAGGCGGCTACTCTGCGAATGGACAGCACCCGGCCTTTTCCTATGGCCATTCCCTAGGCACCCATATGGAGGCTTTTCCCCATTGGGGTCCTATGGCCCTTCCCCAAGCTCCCCCTCATGTGCATGGCCAGTGGTCTTCCGCCCTTCACTTTCAATCCCCAGCCCCCAAAGCAGCATATCACTATGCCATACTGCCATTCTCCATGCCCACCCCACCCAAAAATCCCAAGAAGCATGGAAAGCTTGGATTATGAAAAATAAAAACTTTCTTTTAAAAAGAAATAATAAATTAAACTATTTCTTCTTGCACCTGCTCCCTTTGGGGGCAGCTTGGCACGATCACTTCAATGGATGGATGGACAGGGGGAACATTTTTCTGATCCTCTCATGGATAAGGCTGTGGCAGAGTGTTCATGGAAGGCATGTGGGAACGACTGGTGGAGGGGGAGGCATGTCTAGGATCTGGCTGTGGCGGATTGGGCAGTGGTTGTAGTGGTGCTGGCTGTTGCATGGTTGCATGTGGGTTTGAGTCATAGTCCCGGTAATGGTAATCCTCTGCAAGTCATTACAGAGAATGCAAAGGCTGGGAAAGAGCAAGCATCGGGCACGTACTGCTAGACAGGAAGTGCTGGGAGAATTCAGGCTTGAAAATGGCATGTTGAGCTTTTAAGGAGGACGTTATATGTACGTCATTGAGAGCAAGCAGGGGGAGAGGGTTTGTGGAGCTCTCTAGGCTTTTTTGCCTGTGGCACAATGGTGCTGGTGGATGTGGCAGTGAAGAGGCTGCATGTAACTTAACTGATGGGTCATGGACATGTGGGTACACATTAGTCTGCATTTGCCTGCACAGCAGGCTCTGCGCGGTCCAGGACCCTGCTGTGAGTGGGGGCTGTGAGTCTGGTGGGTGGAGGTAACGTGGCTGGTAGGGGTGAATACCTAATAAATGAGAAGGTGGAAAGTCACCTGGTGTTGGCTATTGTCTCGTTTGTTAACACCCCTGGATTTCTCCAGGTTATCGGAGGGTACTGGGTAGGGGAAGCAGCATCATGTCGGAAAGGGGGCAGGGAAAGGGGACTCTCCCGACACTTTTCAATGTGGCCACCCCCGATGAATTATGGGTGAAAACAGACATGATGCTAACCACCCTTTAACCACCCTTGGTGGTCATTTATGCATGTTTCAGGGCTGCATAGGGCACCAATACAGTCCTGCAACATGCATAAATAACCACCAAGGGTGGTTAAAAAGGTGGTTAGTGTCATGTCTGTTTTCACCCTATGATGTCATAACATGCCAAAAGAGGTGTGGTCATGCCAAAAAGGGAAAGGAGAGTTCCTTGCCCTCCCCCCCCATGTCCTGGACCAACTCCTTTGAGATAATTTTTTCCTGGAAGGTGTCAACCAAACTTGGGAGGAAATCAGCGGATCCCACTCAATAAAAAGCCCAATGCTCAGCAGGAGGACTTGTTGGGTAGCAAGTCTTTCCCCTGAGAATTTTACCCCCTCCCCACCACACTTTATGGTGAAACATCATTCCATAAGAAATACAGATTCCAGGGTGCCCAAGCAACAAGGGCCAGAGAGGAATTTGAGAGCCAGGTGAACCCTTGAAACTCAAAGGCCCCTCAGGTAAAGCACGAAACCTGAAAAGATCAGGAATTAGATAAGAGAAGAGCCTCCTCCAGTAATCACAGGGGCACAGGAAAGAGAGGTCGCTCCCTGGTTTCGAACAAAGACCCTCAGCCTGTGCCCACCTGAATGGAACCAGTCTTCCCTGTTCCCCTATAAGAAAGCCCCTTATCCCCTGCAAGATTTGTTTCTCCCACAACATCTTGACAGGATTTCGCTATTGACTCACCCTATTTTTCTAAAGACACCTTGAGCACCTTCCCAACCCTTCATTGAATTCCATTGTCACATCCAGGCCCCTTTTGTTCCCCATAGAATTTGGTCACCACCGGAGCTAGGACCTTCCATAGTTTAGTCCTAAACGCAGAAAGACAGAAAGGTGACGCCCCCTCCAGCCCCTCCGTTCTGCCCTAAGAGACCCCCAAGGGTCCCTCCCCCTGAGCACATGGACATCATCCTATAATAATCCAAACCCTGGCCCCCAAGGGCAGAATACTTCCTGACCCCACTGAAGGATGCCTCTCCCAGACTTTGGTCTGTGTTCCTCACCCCCACCCCCCTCCACCTCTTTAACCTCCCACCATCTGAGGGTTGTCTGTCTTTCCCTCTACCTACAGGCTCAGCAAGGTAACCTTTCCTACCCCTCTCTCTCTCTCGGTTCCCTTTTTCTTCTCCCTCCCCCAATGTAGTGTGCACCAGCCCTGAAGGATACCAGACTTGGAGTCGGTGGGTGGTATATCTGTGTAAGGGAGGGTAGTATTTTAAACTGTATAGTACCTACGAATTGGCCCATGGGTGTGTATTGTGCAGGGGAGAGTAGGTGTGTGTATCTGTGGGTACTTTCAGACATGATGCTAACCACCCTTTATCCAACCTTGGTGGTTATTTATGCATGTTGCAGGGCTGTATTGGTGCCCTATGCAGCCCTGCAACATGCATAAATAACCACCAAGGGTGGTTAAAGGGTGGTTAGAGTCATGTCTGAAAGTACCCTGTGTCTCCCTTTTGTAATAAAACCCCCTCTGTATTTAAGCAGTTGTCTGTGTATCTGGGAAGTGGGTGGGATAGTCCAGCTGACCAGGAGCGCACCCCATACCCCTGACAGATCCTTGTGGCACGTGGGGACCCCTAGTTCAACTAATTTGGCTAATTCCCCTAAATTTAAGAATTGGGCGTATATTGGGGTACCAACCCCCCAATAGTCACGCTTGGAAGGGGGTCTCCTGCTAACAGACTAGTCAAATAGGAATGGAGGAAGATGTATTTCTCACTGATGCCTAGAGTGGTGTGGAGCAAGTAAATAAAGAGCTATTAATTACCCCTTCTCATAATACTAAAGCCTGCAGACAGCTTATGAAATTAAGTGCTGGCAGATTTTAAATGTATAAAAAGAAGTATTTTTCATTCAATTTATAAGTAACCCTGTGGAACCAGAGGATGTCATGAAATTCAATAGCATAATTGGTCTTTATGGATCTGAGCTCTGGTTTTGGGACTGTGTATAATAACTATAATAAAACTGTGGCTACACAGAATAACTTTATTAGAGGGGCTCTAGGGTTAGTGAATTCTGCACCTATAGCGATGTGAGCAGAAACTGGATTCATTCTGGTGACTACTTTGGCCATATCGAGAGCCCTGTCATACTGGGTAAAGATTTGATCTATGGATCCATCTTATTTGGTGCACCAAAACTGGAAGGAACAATGTAATTTCCATGGTTGTAAACAATTCCGATGGTGGGAAGGTATTACACAGATTTTGAATAGATTGGGCTTTCTCCTGCACTTTTGTGCTATGTACTCTGAGGCTCAATTGCTTGATAATATTATGAAAGCATTGGCTATTTTTTTTTCTTTTAGCTATGCGAAAGAGGAAATCTATGATACAGCCATTTTAGGATTTGAATTATTATTGAGGAATAGAGTGGATTTGTAACTGTTGCAAATATGGATTTATATATGATTGTCCTGTTTTGTATTTGTTTAAATAATCATTCTAATAATAATTCTAATATGGAATGTTATTAGATTTATAATATGTTGGACTGCATTATGGCAAACAGCTAATATCCGAATAAAGAATATATATAATTGGTCTAAAAAAAGGACTGGATAAAACCTTAAAGAATGGGTCCATAAATGACTTAGTCAAGTTCGTCAGGGGATAAGACTTCTCTAGATGGACCACTGGTGTGATCCACTATGGTACTGCTTATGTTCATCTTATCTTTGTCTCAAGAAAGGGAGTTGGCTAGGAGGTGGTAGAGGTGGTGTGAGGTGGCATGGGAGGTTGACAGCTCCCCAGAAGGGTCAAGAGAAAAGATATTATGAATGAGCATCTGGGTCCCAAGAGTGGGGCTATGGAAACTTCTATTAACTGTAGACATAGTGCAAATGAAATCTGTGATGGGCAGACAGTTGCCTTACATGAGCCATCCAGCACTGTTACTTACTGCACCAGAACTATTGGCTCATTTGACACCATCCTCCAGGTAGTGCAGCCCCTGTGGATATGAAGAGCATTGGAGAGACCAAAAAAGCCTGTGCTGACAAATACCACTCTGCCAGGGTTGACTTTCCTTACTTTAGAAAGCCCCAGAGAAAATCCCAAAGGGAAAATTGGCATGGGCTGCACTCATTGTTGGCTCCTCTTGCTAGAGAAGTTGGGACCATATGCAAAATGGTGGCATGGGTCCCTTCCTGAATTTCTGCACCAGGCCCTCCACAGGCCAGGGCCCCCAGATTTGAGGCCTGATGAGCTTGCATTTTACACCAGTGCTTCTCACCCTGATATATCTTTATTAATGAATCACATGTATTGTAAGGGACTCCTCTGGAACCAACCAACACAGGGATCCCTGTGCAGTCACACAGTTTGTACATACCTTGATTGGGCCGGGAGGTAGATGGGGGACCCCAGTTCTAGTCTTGCCCAAGCCAGAAACATACTGAGTGACCTTGGGCCAGTTGCATTATTCTCTCAGCCTAACCTATTTCACAGAATTGTTGTGAGGATTAAAAGTTGTGTTAAGTTGTTGTACGTGAAGTGCTCTGAGTGCCATGGCAGGGGAGTGCTATATAAAGATTTTTATTATTATTATTATTATTATTATTAGTGGAGCAGGAGCCCTCACAATAAGATCACACCTTTGACTGACAGAGCAGTAAAATATATTTATTAAGTTATCATTTGGATGGACTTAATAAAGACCCACAAAGGGGAGTTAGGGAATATATGCTTCAGGTCTAGCTCCCCCACCTACTGTGGTTTTATTTATAACTTAGCCCTGTTTTAATATTTTATTGTATTTATGAGAGTTTTTTTATGGTTTTATTGTATTTTAATGTTTTTGGAAGCCGCCCCGGGCTGCATGGCAGGAGGGGCGGGGTAGAAATCGATTAAATAAATAAATTAAATAAATAACCCAAGCTCTGCTCCCATGTAGACACTGAAATAAAGGCCAGGTTTTCCCAAGTACTAAGCACATAGAAACCCTGTTGTGCCAATAGTGCCCTGATTCTCAGAGATCCTCGTGATGGGTGAATTGGTTGAGAATCTGGCCCCTACCACTGAAGGTAAGTTCAGCCAAAGGGAGCTCGGTACCGAAGTTGCCTCTGTGCTTCTGAAAAAAAATCCTCATTGGTAGTTAATTCTGAGGCAACTTTACACACAGTAACATGCTGGGCAGAAACTCCGATTGCTTCTTGCTACACTTTCATTGGTTTCACCCGAGTGCTTGCAGTACAGGCACTGGATGTCATAGACCTGTTTGTTGATCCATTTATTTTCTTGTACCTCCCACCAGAAACAACCATCACTCAGTGAAAATCTAATCAATGTGCTACATCGGAGCGGTGTAGCCATTTGTGTGTGCTTTCCCTTTCAGTAGGGGACTCTTAGAGGTAATTAGAGGGAAAGCAATCTACACTAAAACAGCTCAACAAGCTGCTTTATATTCCCTCCCAGTCGAGCATTGTGGAGGGGATGTAGTAAACAATACAGGCACCTTGTGAGAAACAGAAAACAAACAGCCAAGTCAAGAAATCCAGATAGATGTTTCTAAAAGCATATCTGATGGCTATATTCCAATTTCTAATACTGGCATTAATTAGAAGCAGACTGGCATTGCATTCAAGGTGCAATATGTTCCCTATAACTCACATTTCAGCCGTGTAAAATACAAGAAAGCAGTTAAGCCTTCTCTAAATCCAATTCTTTAGAGGAACGATTCTCCAATTAATTGGAACCACAAGGGCTGAGCACCTTCCCCTCTCGTTATCTAACGGGAACTCAGCATCTCACCGGAGATGGTTAGAATTCAGGGAAACTCACTGTGAGGATGGAAACCAGGTTGAAGACAACAGCTCTTCACCTCTCCCATGGGGGTAGCTCTAGAGTGGATCTGTTTATTCTTGTTGGGGGACTTCTTCCCCCACCCAAGCTGGTGGTGAAGGACGATTGCTCATCATTGCCCTGGGACCTCCCCTGTGGGGACCCACATGATTCCATTGTCTCCCCTCCTCTTCAATGTCTATGTAACAGGGTGAAGGCTTTCCTGGCGTAAAGTCCCCAAGGTTAAGACCCAAACACTCAGTCTCTTAATGGGAATCCATATCACAAGTTTTTATTCATATAATCCCCAGCAAAGTCTTTATACACAAGTGCAGTGCCACTCTCAGTGGCTTCTAGAGTCTCTCAACAGGGTTTAGCCCCTTGGTTATTCCTAAGCCACAAGGTCCCACTCTCAGTGGCAAACCCAGTTGCTCCCTGCAGCTCCTTTAACCTCTCTGTCTCCCATAGTGTCTCCCAGCTCTGATGATTCCAAAGCCCATGTAGCCAACCCGTTGGCTTTGCCTCCTCTCAGGACTGCTGATTCCCCAGCAGTCTCTCAAGCCTCATGTAGTCTCTCAGACCTGGGCAGAGCTCTTCCACCTTGCTTTCTCTCCAGGGCTCTTGCCCAAACCTTTTCCTTAGGACTTCACACGGCACTGAGCTCAGCTAGCCTCAGGATTGACTCCTTCTTGACTGGACACAGCCATGCCCATGCTCAGCTGCTAACTAATTAGGTGCTGTCCTTCCACTCTGGCATCACCTGCAGCTCTATCAGCAACACTATCTGGTTAGCGCTACTTAATTTAAAGGGCTCCTAGCCCCTTGTGGTTCAATCCTGCCACAGTTTTTCTGAGGCCACTGGGTGAGACTGTGTGTAGAAGGGGGGTGCGATCAATATGTTTTTTCTCCCTCTTTTATCTGACTCAGGTCCTGCAGTCTCGATGCTTACACAGTACTTGACTGCTGCTGAGGACTGGATGTGGATGCACCAACTGAAGCTGAATCAAAACACAACAAACTATATTGATTGGTTGACTGGCCCCATGACCTGGAGGGTGTCGGGGCATCCATTATTGATGGCCTTCAGCCTCCTGCTTACTCATGTGACCCTGGAGGCTTGTGATGCTCCACGATCCCTTGTTGTGCCTGGAACTTTAGGTTAAGAACATAAGTAGTGCCATAATGAGTCAGACCAATGGTCCATCAGGCCCAGCATCTTGTCCTCCAACAGTGGCCAATCTCGGTTGCATGGGAAAAGAACCAACAGTCACAATGGGCAATCCATTCCCCATTGTTCACTCCCAGTTCCCGACAGTAAGAAGTTCATCCCGTAAGCTACTTGGTTAATAGCCATGAATGGACCTACTCTATAAGAACTTATCCAGTCCTTTTTTAAACCCAGCTATACTACTGGCCCCAACAACATCCTCTGGCAGCATATTCCATAAGTTAATTATGCATTGAGTGAAAAAGTACTTCCTTTTATTTGTTTTAAATCTGCCGGCAGCTAGTTTCATGGAGCATTCCCTATCTACACATTCCACACCACTCAAGATTTTATAAAACTCTAGCATGTCCCCTCTCAGTCTTCTCTTCTCTAAGCTGAAGAAACCCAGCTTATCAAGCCTCTCTTTGTACGGAAGCCGTTCCATACCCTTTATCATTCTTGTTGCACTTCTCTGTACCTTTTCTAGTTCAGTTGTGTATTTTTTGAGATGGGGCGACCAGAACTGCATACAATATTCCAGGTGTGGTCACACCATCGATTTGTATAGAGACATTATGACATCCTCAGTTTTATTCTCTATCCCTTTGCGAATAACTCCTAACATTCTATTTGTTTTTTTGACTGCTGCTACTCACTGGACTGAGGATTTCAGTGTATTGTCCACAATCACTTCCAGATCCTTTTCCTGAGTGGTAACTCCTAGCTTAGTACCCAGCATTGTGTACTCATAGATGGGGGAATCTGTTAGTGGGGGAGGTGTCAACAGTGCTCTTGTCATGGACAGATCATTATCTCCTCCGGGCCGGTATCCTGGCGCATGTTGGCCTCCGGGAGGGAGCTGAACCAGTTAAGTTGGTTTGCCCCTGAAGGCTTATGAAACCAGAAAGATTCTAGACCGCTATAGGGGATGCTTCCTCTGACCTTGATGGCCGCCCACTTGATCACCTTGTGACCATGTGGAATTCCATGCTGATGGAGGCCATCGACTGTGTGGCCCCAGTCATCTGCTCCCGAATCACTGACAGCACAGGTCATCATGGTATACAGAGGAGCTGCAGCAGATGAAGTGGAAAGAGCAGCAGTTAGAGCGACGGTGGCGTCACTCGTATACTGAAGTTGACCGATTGCAGCATAGAGTCTAGTTACGTATCTATGCTGTTTTTGTGCAGACAGCAAAGAAGGTTTTCTTTGCTGCCCTCATTGCATCTGCTGAGTCCCACCTGGCTGTGCTTTTCTGGGTGATGAGGGGCCTGGTCAGTCCGGCCTTCCTCCGGCTGGATTTAGAGTCATTAAATGCTCACTGTGATTTGTATGTGGACTTTTTTGCAGATAAAATTGCTCAAATCCATCAGTTTTGATGCAACCTTTTTAGCAGTAGGTGAGCCAGAGGCAGTAGAAGCCCCTTACTGTCCTGTTTTGTGGGATGAATTTCAGGATGTGTCGCCCTCAGATGTGGGGTGCCCTTGGGACTGTCTGAGTCATTTATTGTGAATTAGATCCATGCCTATCCTGGCTGGTTAAGGCTAGCCGGGAGACACTAGGGCCATTGCTGTCTGGAATAGTCAACATCTCCCATGGGGAGGGCAGGGTACTGGACTGTCTCAAGGAGACTGTGGTGCAGCCCCTGCTCAAGAAACCATCATTAGATGTTGGCATCCTGGCCAGCTATCGGCCTGTCTCTAACCTTTCCTTTTAAGGGAAAGTTATTGAATGGGTAGTGGCTCGACAGCTTCAGGGGCATCTGGACCGGGTCAATTTTCTTGATGCTTCACAGTCTGGCTTTTGTCCAGGTTATGGCATGGAGACTGCGATTGTGGCCTTGGTCGATGGCCTTGCCCATGAGCTGGACCAGGGTCATTCAACCCTGTTGATTCTGTTAAAACTCTCAGCTGCATTTGATACTGTTGATCATGAGTTGTTGGTGACTTGGCTGCGGGACCGGGCAGGGATTAGCAGGACTGTTCTTGAATGGTTCTGCTCTTTCCTGGCTGGGAGAACCCATCGTGTGGTGCTAGGTGATTTTTCATCTCCCCAGGGCCTTACATGTGGGGTCCCTCAGGGTTCCATCTTATCCCCTCTCTTGTTCAACGTGTATATGCAGCCTTTGGGGGAGGATGTCAGAGAGTTTGGTGTAAGGTATCATCAATATGCTGATGACACCCAGCTATATCTCTCATTTTCATCTGACCTAGGTTCGGCAGTCTTGGTGCTTACCCAGTGTTTGTCAGTTTGGGGGGATTGGATGAGGGCGAGCCACCTGAGGTAAAATCCTGACACGATGGAGGTGATGGTTGTGAGGAAAATCAGGGGATTGATGGTCCACATCATTGATGGAGTCCGTCCTCCCCTGGTATCTCAGGTCCAGAGTCTGGGGGTGCTCCTGGATCTGCAGCTCTGCCTGGATGTCCAGGTGGCGGCTGTGGTGAAGGGGGCATTCAAACAGTTACATCTGGTACGTTGGCTTAGGCCGTATGTTTTGGACTTGGATCTGACCACAATCATCCATGCTTATATTACCTTGAGACTGCACTACTGTAACACATCCTTGGTGCTGGTTGGAGACTGCAGCTGGTGTAGAATGTGGTGACCCATCTCTTGAAGGGTACGGGCCAGCGCAAACATGTTACATCAGTGCTTTGCTCTCTGCACTGGCTGCTGATAGTCTTCCAAGCCCAATTCAAGGTGTTGACCTTTAAAGCCCTAAATGGCCAGGGACCCACCTACCTGCAGGACAGTGTCATCCTACGGATCCTGGATCGGCCCCTGCGATCAGCCGGGGGTGCCCTCCTCGATGTCCCCTGGGTTTCCCGGGTGACAACCATGAGGAGGCCATTTTCTGTGGTTGCACCACAGCTGTGGAACTCCCTCCTGTTGGAGGTTCACTTGGCCACCGACCTCCCCTCTTTCCGCAGACAGCATAAGACATGGCTGTTCCGCCAGACCTTTACTGAGGGAGCTGGGGTTGGTGGGGTGGGTTAGGGAGGGTTTGGGTTATTCTAATTTGGGGATTTTAGGTTGTTTTAATGTATTTTACTTTGTCGTGTATTTTAAAATGTTGTTAGCTGCCCCGAGATGCTTATAGCATATAAATTTTAATAATAAATAATAAATTGTTTGGACTATTTTTCCCTATGTGCATCACTTTGCCCTTGTTCACATTAAATCTCATCTGCCATTCAGATACCCAGGCACCCAGTCTCATAAGATGCTGTTACAGTTCTTCACAGTCTGCTCATGTTTTAACTACCGTGACTAACTTGGTGTCATCTGCAAATTTGATCACCTCACTCTTAACACCCTTTTCAGGATCATTAATGAATGCATTAAACAGCACTGGTCCCAATACAGATCCCAGGGCTCTCCATTGTGAAAACTGACCATTTAGTCCTACTCTTTGCTTCCTATCCTTTAACCAGTTACCGATTCATAGTAAGAAACTAAGTCCTATCCCATGACTTTTTTAAAATTTTCTCAAGAGTCTTTTATGTGGGACCTTATCAAATGCTTCCTGGAAATTCAGGTACACTATATCCACCAGGTCTCCCTTGTCCACATGCTTATTTACACCCTCAAAGAATTCCTACAGATTAGTGCGGCATGATCAACCTTTGCTAAATCCATGTTGACTCTCCTCCCCATTAAGCCATGTTTATCAACATGCCCAGCGATTCTGTTCTTAATGATAGTTTCCACCATTTTGCCCGGCCCAGACCTCAAGCTTACTGGTCTGTAGTTTCCAGGTTCACCTCTGGTTCCCTTTTTAAATATTGGTGTTACATTACTACCCTCCAGTCCTCTGGTTCAGTGGCATATTTTAGCGATAGGTTGCAAATTACTAACAGTAGGTGTGCAATTTCATATTTGAGTTCCAGGTCCTGGTGATTTTTGTTTGTCGAGTTGTTCTAGGACCTCCTCCAGAGTCATGTTGATTTGTGACAGCTCTTCCAATTCATCACTTACAAAGTAAGTTTCCCATGTGAATATCTCCCCAGCGTCCTCTGCAGTGAAGACTGAAGCAAAGAACTGATTCAGCTTCTCTGCAATGGCCTTTTTCTCCTTAAGCACCCCTTTCACCCTCTGGTCATCTAACGGCCCAACTGACTCTCTAACAGGCTTCCTACTTCTGATGTACTTGAAAAAGTTTTTATTATTAGTTTTAGCATCTTTAGCAAGTTGCCCCTTAAATTCTTTTTTGGCCTGTCTTATTAACTTTTTATATCTACTTTGGCATTGCTTATGCTCTTTCCCAATTACCTCATTGGGACTCTCTTTCCATTTTTTAAAGGATGCCTTTCTGTCTCCAATAGCCTCCTTCACCTCACCATTTAGTCACGCAGGCTTAGATTAAATACATTTAATCTAAGCTTTCAAGATGGTGTTTTTAAGTAGTCTCCATACTGCCTGTATACATTTAATTCTTGCAATTTCTCCTTTAAATTTCCCTCTAACTAGTTCCCTCATTTTTACATAGTTCCCCTTTCTAAAGTTATATGTAGGGCTGAAATGAGAACCAAATTGGTTCTCGCAGTAATATCGTGATAACCAAGAATTGCCGCAGAGGTTTCACAGCTTTCTCAGTTCCCTGTTGAGATATTTATTTATTTTATTTATTTATTTCTATGATTTATACCCCGCGCCCTCCTGCAACCAGCTTGGGGCGGCTTCCAACAGTTTACAAATACATAAAAACACTATAAAACAGTTTAAAACAATCAGCAATATTTAAAACAAGGCCATGGAAGTTAAAATAGTAAAACAGGATGGGGGCAAAAAACCCTAACTCTAACCCACCCCCCACCCCCAAAGGCCTGGGTGAACAGCCAGGTTTTACAACACCACTGGAACAACAATAGGCTTGGGGCCAGGCGGGCTTCCTCCAAAAGGGAATTCCAAAGGTGCAGCCCGGCCACCGAGAATGCCCTCTCCATTGTGGCCCCCCGCTTTACGCAGGGAACCTCCAGAAGGGCACCCCCGGCCGACCGCAGGAGCCGGTCTGGGGCACGGAGAGTGAGGTGGTCCCTGAGGTATGAGGGGCCCAGACCGTAAAGGGCTTTGTAGATCAACACCAACACCTTGAATCCGGCTCGACACGCTATTGGCAGCCAGGGCAGAGTCTGCAGTACAGGTGTAATATGCTCCTGACGGCCCGTCCCCGTGAGGAGATGAGCCGCCGCATTCTGCACTAGCTGCAGTCTCCAAATCAGGAACAAGGGAAACCCCACGTAGAGCGCATTGCAGCCTGAAGGTGACAAAGGCATGGATGAGGGAGGCCAGGTCCGGGCCGGAGATGAACGTACGCAGCCTACGCACCAGACACAACTGGCGGAAGGCAGTCTTAGTGACTGCCTCCACATGTCGCTCCAGGCGCAGGTCAGCATCCAGTATCACCCCCAGACTCTGGACCTGCTGAGTTATAGGAGGGCGAACTCCCCCAATCAGGGGGGCCACTACTTCCCTCACTCTTCCCACCAACATCACCTCCATCTTATCGGGGTTGAGCCTCCAAACACTGGGATAGTAATGAGACAGCAGGGTCTGGGTCAGTTGAAAAGGAGAGGTACAGCTGAGTATCATCAGCATATTGGTGACACCGCACCCTGAACACTCTCACGACCTCCCCCAAGGGATGCATATACACATTAAATAATAATGGAGACAAGATGGAACCCTGCAGAACTCCACATGATAAGGC
>QEPC01014040.1:218759-236940 GCA_003113815.1 Sphenodon punctatus
GTGGGCCGGACCCCGGTGCCTTCCACCACCCTGCTGTCTCTGCCTTGCTGCCGCAAGGCCACCTTCCCTGTGTGCTGCTGCTCCGGCTGTGTCACTGGGCCCCCTCTGGGCCGCTCTTCTCCTGGCTGGGTTGCTTGTGTGCCCCGGAGACCTGAGACCTAAGGACAGCCCCTCCTGAACCCCTTCACTGATGGGGCCACCCATCCTTGGACCTGCTGTGTTGGACTGCCTCTCCGAACTGCCGTTCCTTTGCCCCTCGTTGGGGTGCCTGGACTGCATATGCCTCCCGGGCCCTTCCCGGCCAGGTCCCTGTGACATCTGGCTGCCCGCTGTGGCATTCATCCGTGCTGCAGGCCCCCCCTTTCCGGGACTGTGTGTTTGCTGTGGGGGGTGCCCGTGGGGACCGTTCCGCTGGGGTGTGTGCTGTGCCTGGTGTCGGTGCCCTGCCCTCCCCCTGTGCCCCTTCCTCCCCTCTTCCCAATCCCGCATCACACACACCCCTACGGAGCCCGGCCTGCCATCCCTGGTGTCCGGTTGCCTTTGTCCGCCCCCCCTTCCCTGTCTGTGCTATCCTCCGTGCCTGCATGCGTGCGTGTGTGTGTGCTTGCTGTGTGTGGGACCTGTGCGCTTGTTCTCCGTCTCCCTCTCCCCCCTCCCTTCCCGGTTCCCTGGTGTGGGCGTTCCCTTTGGTGCCTTCTGGCTTCTTTTGCCCTCCGGCGGCCATGTCTGTGTCCCGCCCCTGCCCGGGGGATTCTGGGTGTGCTTGCCACGGCAGGGGATCGGCGTAACGTCTGTTGCGCTGCCCCGGTCCGTGATCTGGCGGCTTCATTCCCCTCCATGGTCCAGGCCCCGTCACGTCTGTTCAGGGCTTTTTTTGGCCCCGGGGTGGTTGATGTCTTTACCCCCCCTCAGGATCCACTGTGGTGAACCGCCAGCCCGTAAGGTCTGAAATCACCCCATGTCTTCTTTTGTAAATTAAATAAATGAAATCAATTGCAAAGCCACAAATGCAGCATGCAAGATGTTTTAGTTTCATTTGGAGATTAAATGAAACCAAAAAGGCAAGCAAAAAAGGGGGGGAGACCCCCCTTTTTTTACGTTACATTTTGAAATGTTAAAAATAGCAAATACATGAGAAATTATAAATTGTAAAAATATATTAATCAATGACAACCTTGAAAAACTTGAAAAATCACAGAGCCAGAAATGTGGTAGATCAGCAGCACAGGATTTTATAAAGAATATTTAAAAGTTTCAAAAGTACATTTTAAAATTACTAACAATTTAATCATACCATCTGGGATCAAAAGTACATATATACTTACCATGTGCAAGTCTCTTGAAGAAAGAAGGACTATGGTGCGTGTGATCATGGACTTGTTCTTTGCCAAGGTGCCAACTGATCAGAAATGTCCCCTGTGGCCGTTACAATGCTGTTTTGTTAAACAAGAGCTTATAACCACGGTAAGTGACAATAATGCAGTAACGATAACTGCATAAACAATAAACAGTAAATACTAACGATAACAATGATAATAATGGTAAATGATAAATGATAAACAATAATGATAGCAATTATAACAATAAATGATAAACAATAACAATAACGATGATAATGATAAATGATAAATAACAACAGTAATAATGATAAACGATTATAATAATGATAAACAATTATAATAATGATAAATTATAAACAATAACCATAAACAATAATAGTGATAAAGGATGATAATGAATGATAAATGATAAATGATAAACAATAATGATGATGATGATGATGATGATTGATGATGATGATAAGAACTGATAATAATAACAATATAATCAATGCAAAAGTAAATGATACCTTGGAACATGGTAACTGGAAATTAGGTAAATGGTAACTTGGTAACCAGTAATTGGTAAATGACAATCTGATAAACAACAATCTGGTAAACGGAAACTCGGTAACCAGCAATTGGTAAACGACAACCCGATAAATGACAATCTGATAAACAGTAACTTGGTAACCAGTAAACCACAATCCAATAAATGACAAACCTATAAAAGGTAAACTGTAATTCGAGAAAGGGTTCTCAACTGAGAAATGGCAATTTTCTTGGTTATCGTTTCTTGGCTAGAACAAGACAAGAATTGCCATTCTCGGTGATAACTGAGACTAAGTCAAAATCGAGTTTCAACCCTAATTATATGTTACCACAATGGTTTTATTTGGCATTTCCCCAACTGTGAGTATGTCAAATTTGATTATATTATGATCACTATTGCCCAGTGGCTCCAGCACTGTCACCCCTCGCACTAAAGCCTGCACTTCACTTAGGACTAGATCCATAATGGCTCCTTCTCTTGCTGGTTCCAGGACAAGCTGCTCCAGGAAGCAGTCGTTTAAGATATCTGGGTTGCAGCAATGACCAGGAGTGCTTTTCACCAACTCTTCCTGGTAAGAAGAATCCTTTCTGTCAGACTCGGGTCTGGCCACCATCATTCATGCCTTCATGAGTTCAAGGCTAGACTAGGGTGCAAATTTCTGTTGGTTCTGATTTTTGATCAGAATAGGCCAGTTTGATCAGAATAGGCCAGTATATCTATCTATCTATCTATCTATCTATAAAAATAAAAACAACCCTTGTTCATGTGCACAATAGCTTCTGCCCTTAGCCAAAATAGCAGCAATGCTGTTGTCATCATTATAGATAAGGGCAACAACCATTTCTTGCATGTGCAAATCAGTTCCAGTGACCATTTGTGCATGTGCAATTATTATTATTATTTTTAAAAAATCATTTGGGATTCCTCCCCCATGGTAAGCCATGATGGCCAATCACAGACAGCCATTTCTGCCCATCATGGCATCCCCCAATCCCTGGCAGGGGATGGGTCCAATAGCATATATACAGGGTTGGTATTGCCTGCCCCGGACTGCCTGAGCAGCCCTTAGCCGTGGGCCTGGAATCATACAGAGGACTAAATCCGGGGAAGCCGACCACTCGGGAGGGGGCAGCAGTGGGTCCATATCTGGCAGTCTGAAAACAGACATGCCAGGGAGTTTCTGGCCCAGGTGGGCCATAGTGGGCCCTCATCACATCTGTTTTGACCCCATGATATAGCACTTTCATTAGCTTTCCTACAGTGCCAAAACCAGTAAAAAAGTGGGGAGAGGAAAAAAAAAGAAAAATCCGTAAGGTCCCAAATTCCCAGTACCATCAGATTGTTCGTAGAGTCGGGGACAAAATTCAGAGGGACAAACATTTTTACCTGTCAAAAATTCTAAAATCACACAAGGTTGCATTAAAACTCCAAAGGAAGTATTTTTGAAGTGTTCACAGTGCTGCAAAAATATTAACTATAAAAGTCTGCAAGTAAAGCTTTCAGAAAAACTTTTAAATTCTGTTTGCATTTTTTTTTCTGTGCTGCACTTTGTCAGTGCACAAAATATTCATGCCAAATGTCCAATATCCAAAATAGATACAAATTAGAAAAAAAAAATCAAAAATAAAATTATCAAAAAATAAAATATATCCAAAATATATTGTCAACACAAAATATCTCAACCAAAAAATAAAAAAACCCTAAAAATCCAAAGATATATTAGAAATGTCCAAACAACCAAATATCCCCCCCCCTGCAACACCCCAAGCCCCAAAAACCTAAAAAATAAATTGCACAGCTGGGCTGGGCCAGCAGCAACCACATTGATGAGTGGAGGTGTCAGCTGTGCCTGGTAGACTGGGAGAAGATGTGCGGGTGCTGGCCCCAGCGCCTTTAAAGAGAAGTCACCCCTGGATAGACTTATATGGGGTTGTCCTTGAAGACTGTTTGGAGCTACAGCTGGTGCAGAATGTGGCATCACACCCTTTTAGTGTGGGCAGGTCACCATGGAGAACATTACACTAGTGCTCCAGAAAATGCACTCACTCACTATAGCTTTCCATGCACAATTTAATGGGCTGCTTTTGACTATAAAGCCCTAAACATCGTCAACCCTTAGTGCATTTTAAAAAAATTTGCTTCAATTTCTAGACTGCCCCCTCCTGTCGCTGCAGCTTCGGGTTGTGTAGAACATACTAAATACATAAAAATAAGAACCTAAGAAAATAAGAAGTGCCATACTGGGTAAGACCAATGGTCCATTGAGCCCAGCATCCTGTCTTGGACAGTGGCCAATCATAGGGGCCTGGGAGAAGCCCCCAACAGGTCACCATGCTATCCATTCCCTGTGGGTCATCCCCAGGCTCCCAACAGTAAAGGGTTTTGTTCCCCAATCCTGTCTTCCAGAAACTTGTCCAAACCTTTTAAACTCAGCTATACTGCTGGCCTTGACCACCTCCTCTGGCAGTAAATTCCACAACCTAATTGTATGCTGAGTGAAAAAATACTTTCTTTCGTTTGTTTTTACTCTGCCACCTGTGAGTTTCATGGAGTGTCCCCTAGTTTTAGTACTAGTTGCGAGGGTAAATAACCATTCCCTGTTTACAAGTTCCACACCACTCATGTCTTTTTTGAGATGGGACGACCAGAACTGCACACAATATTCAAGGTGCGGTCGCACCATTGATTTGTATAACGGCATTATGACATCCTCAGTTTTATTCTCCATTCCCTTGCGAATAANTTTTTTGACCGCTGCGGCACACTGGGCTGAGGATTTCAGTGTATTATCCACAATCACTCCCAGATCCTTTTCCTGAGTGGTAACTCCTAGCTTAGTACCCAGCATTGTGTACTCATAATTTGAATTATTTTTCCCAATGTGCATCACTTTGCACTTGTCCACATTAAATCTCATCTGCCATTTATAAAATATAAAATATTTTATAAAATATAAAACAGCATAAATAAAAAACCCAAATATAAAAAATTAAAATTACAAATAAAATACATCACAGTGGAGTTAAAAGACCATCCCAGCCCCCTTCCAATCCCCCTCCCCATCACCCTCACCAAAAGCTCGGTGGAACAGCAAGGTCTTACATTGTCTATGGGGAGAGGAAAGTTTTGGGGCCAAGCGGACCTCCATTGGGAGGGAGCTTTACAGTCTTGGTGCGGCCACCAAGAATGCCCTCCTCATTGTCGCCACCTGAAAAACCCGGGGAATCTCAAGGAGGAGACCCTGGATGACCACAGGGGCTGATCCAGGGCCATGTGTGTGTGTATGTGTGTGTGTTTGTGAGGCAATCCCACAGATAAGCAGGGCCCAGGCCGTATAGGACTTTATAGGCCAAAACCATAAACCAACACTTGAATTGGGCCTGGAAATCTATAGGCAGCCAGTGCAGAGACCAGAGCGTAGGTGCAATATGATCATGGTGACCCATCCCCTTAAGGAGGTGGGCCACCACATTCTGTACCAGCTGCAGTTTCCGGACCATCACTAAGGGTAGCTCCATGTAGAGTGTGTTGCAGTAGTCCAGTCTTGAGGTGATGAAAGCATGGATGATGGTAGCTAGGTCGGAGTCCCAGACATATGGCTGAAGTCATTGTACCAGATGTAATTGGCGAAATGCTCCCTCACCACAGTTGCCACCTGGGAATTCAGGCAGACCTGTGAGTCGAGGAGCACCCCCAGACTCTGAACCTGAGGGACCAATGGAGGGCAGACCCCATCAACGATGGGTGCCACCACTCCTCAGCACACCAGCATCACCTCTATCTTGTCAGGATTCAGCTTCAGACAGCTCATCCTCATCCAATCCCCCACAGCCATCAGACACCGGGTAAGCACCGAGACTGTCGGGTCTGGGTCAGCTGAAAAAGAGAGGTAGAGTTGGGTGTCATCAGCATATTGATGACACCGCACACCAAACATGTTGAATAGGAGAGGGGACAGAATGGAACCTTGTGGGACTCCACACGTGAGGTCTTGGGGAGATGATGAACAGTCACCCAGCACCACATGTTGAGTTCTCCTGGCCAGGAAGGAATGGAACCATTTGAGAACAGTCTTGCCCACCCTTGCTTGGTCACGCAAGCAGGCCACCAACATCTCATGGTCAACAGTGTCAAATGCAGGCGAAAGATCATGGATCTGTGCTGTGGATTCATCCCCTACCCTTTTATACATGCCCCCCTCTCTGCTCCATTATCATGAGCTCAGTTTTTCAGTACTTGGGGGTAGAGAATGGATCCAGGGACCAGATCCAGGCACTGGAAAGAGGTCACATAAAATCTTGCTGAGGGCTGCATTTGGCCCCCAGGCCTGAAGTTCCCCATCCCTGATCTAACAGGATCAACAGGGTTGTCCAACTCAAGTCAAGCTCACAGTAGAGGTCATCGACCAAGGCCATAAGCGCAGTCTCGGTGCCAAAACCCTGCCGAAAGCTGGACTGCAAGGAATCCAGAAAACTGACATGGTCCAGATGCCCCTGAAGGCAGCTGCTGGGCCACCACCCATTCAGCAACCTTCCCTATAAAGGGAAGGTTAGAGAGCAGCCAATACCCAGCTAGGGAGTCAATGTCCAAAGATGGTTTCTTGAGTAGAGGCCGCACTACCACCTCCTTGAGGCAGTCTGACACTCTGACTTCCCTAAGGCAGCGACCATAAGACCTATCTAAGACACCACTCCTTTTTCTGTGTTCCATCACATGCCCTAATGTCAGCTGTGATGCATTCCTGCAAGTTCTATCAGTGCACTAAGTCCCATACAGCAAGGGCTTACAGAGAGAGTTTTTGATGGATACTCCACAGCTTTGGAACGCCCTTCTCCTGGAGTGTTGACAAAGCCTGAGCATCTTTCAGCCTATTTGCCCAAACATTCTGCAGGCAGGGGTAGAGTTTGGGGCATTTTTCATGGGTAGTTCATATATTTTATACTGTTTTTATTTGTTTTATTTTTGCATTTTTTAAGTGCATATTTTGGTTATTACCTGCTCTGAGATCTACATTAGAGCTATAATGGGTACTAAAATTAATACCCATGGGTAATGCCTGCATTTTTGGGTCCCACAATGATGCCTGGCAGGCTACCCAAGGACCAGTCAGGTGCCCAATGTCCAAAAATGGGAGCATTACCCACAGAAACTGACAAGTCCCAGCCGGAAGTGCTGCAGAGCCTGGTCTCACAGCACTCTAGCTAGGGCTCGTAAGCTTCAAGGCAGGTAATAACTTCTCCACACAATGCTTTGAAAGGGGCTGTGACTGGGAAGCTGCTTTTAAAAGTGACAAGAGCCAACTGAGAGTGCTGTCGAGCCCAACTTCAAAGGCCATCCGGCACCCCGCCTGCCTCCCCTGCACATGGGGGTGTGTGCGGGGGAGCGACCTTTGAAACTTACAAGCCCAGGCTGGGACCACAATGGAGCTGGGTTCTGCAGTGCTCCCAGGTGGGGCATGTCACTTTAAAAGGAAAGCAGGCATGTTCAATCATCCCGTTTGGCCCCATTCAAACATTGCTGGTGCCCGAATGTGTTCAGGTCGATTCAGGCACTTCAGATTTCTCAGGGTTGCCCAAATGTTTGGGTCCTCGGTAGCAGCACTAATACACACACACACACACACACACATACACACACACACAGTGTATGAGTGTAGAGTTAGAGATACAGACTAACATCATTTTTATCAACTTATCGGCTGGTAACAGTATCTCTCCTGCTGGTGCTAATTAGAAGAAGAGGAACAACTAGAAAAAAAGATAATGGTTGAAAATTAATTATTTCAATGTATTTATAGTTTGAGAACCAAGTTAAAGGAATTAAATATTTATATAATTATAGTTATTCATTATGCATCATAATGCAACTGCCTGGGAGACACTATTATTCCCAGTAGATTTAGGATTTAGATTCTTGCCTGCACTGATGATGCTGTATCTGCCTGGCTGGGGTACCTTCTGAAAAGCCCATGTTCTGCTGTTGTGGTCATTAGTTTCACATTGGCAAATTACAAGGCACTGACATTCATGTCAGCAAATAGTCAGGAAGCTATTGAAGAGTTCCATCCAACCATTCAAAAAACATGAATTGGGCTCCCAAATCATGAGTTTTGATTAAAAATGAGATTTTAAAATAAATAATATTTGGGTGCTTTTTATTTTATTTTGGTTTTAAAGGCAGTAGGACACACTTGGATCATATATTCTTTCTTATTTAGCTTCAGGAGTTGAGACTTCAAGGAAAACTTTAAAAATGCCAAGATCTGTAGTAGAATCATGACAGTCAGTACACACGGTGGTTTGCAGAGAATGTGATGACTGAGATGGTTAAGATGCCAGTTCTACTAGAAATAATGTATGGGCAAAACCCCACTAGTTCCCATCCATGTTTAGCTTCCCAGGTACCTGTATGGCAAACAGGCACAGTCTCATAGGGTATTTTCAGACGTTACGAGATCACAGTCAACCATGGTGAACCATGGTCAATCCCGCAGCGGGGCCAAAGTGCCCTGAACATCTGTTTGGTGTCCGCCAGATGTTCACCACTGTCAATACCCACATGGGGTCAAAATCAACCATGCTTCCGGAGCTCTGGCCCGGACCATCTCCGAAAGTGTGGTCAAAGAGACTTCCAATGGGAAACAAAAAAGAGTAACGTTTGGATGGCAATCACCATCCGGAATCAAAGAAAATGATAACCAGCGGCGGTCAAAGCACCCAGCATTGCTGCCAGGCAACCAGCAACAACACAGGCCGCGGAGGGAGATTTACAGGGCACACAGCAGCAGGGAAACGTGGCAGGATGGAGTCAGGCAGGAGGGAGAGGAGAGCAGAGGGTGAGAGAGCAAGGCAGGAGGAGGAGGAGGAGGTGGAGGTGCAGGTGGAGGAGGAGGTGGTCGTGCTACACATGCATGAGGTGGAGGAACAGCAGCAGCAGCTGCAGCATAAGCCAGGACAGGCTGCCCCGGGGATATCAACCGGACCAGGGGAGGAGGCACCCTGGACACGGGTAAGGGGAATGAAGGGGGAGGGGACCCGGCAGCCCAGAGGCACCAAGGGGAGGCGGGGGGCCGGCCGGCCAGCCTGCAGGTGGGGGGGAATGGGGAGGGAGGCCGGACCAGGGCAGAATAGCAACCAAACACCCACCCACCACCACCACCCCCGCTTGTGTCCCGCAGACTCGGAAACAGCCCCGGGAGCCCGAGCCCCTGGAGGAAATGGGCCATGGCCAGGCGGAAGAGGTGGAGGAGGAGCAGGAGGAAGAGGAGGAGGAGGAACCAGAGGGGAGAAGGTGGAGAAGGCCGTACCACAGAGGGGGGCAGTGGGGGCTCCGGGAGACCCAGGACTTCATCCGCATCTGGGGGACCCTGGAGCATCAGCTAGAGCTCGCGCTCAATCAGAGAAATGAGCACGCATTCTGGGAGATAGTGCGGGAAATGGAGGCAGTGAGGCATCACCGGACCGTTGCACAGACAGTGCCGCTCCAAGGCCAAAGAGCTGAAGAGGGCATACAAGGCTATATGGGACAGCAACCAGTGGTCCGGACACGGAGCCCGGACCGCCCCCTTCTTTGATGCCCTGGACCGCATTCTTCATATTAAGGGATCAGTAGTCACCCCACACCTCGTGGGGAGTGCCATGGTCTAGGACAGGGAATGAGCCAAGGTACCCCCTCCCCTTGCCACTCCACAAGAAGGCACCCGCTCCAGGGCCCCACACCCCCAGGAGGAATGCCCCGGGACCTCGGAGAGCTGCAGCCCCCCTGGAAAGCAGTCTGGAGAGCCCCCACCCCCTTGCCAGGCAGTCAGACTCCGAGGACAGCACCCTCATCACTCTCATCCAGTGGTCTCAGGGGGAGCATAGCAACATGGAGGGGCCAGTCTCTGAGGGGTTGGAGACAGACATTGAGGGTAAGCACACAGATGGGATGGGGGTTTGTTCTTGGGTTTTGGTGGGTTGGGAACAGCCCAGCCAGGGGGAGGCCCCACCCAGCCTTGACACCCCAGAACACAGCACCGGGGTCGGGGGGCTGCCCAGGCATACCGACAGCCCCCCACCAACCACCCCCACATACCCGCATATGGCACAGGATGTCCCGGCACCAGAGGCAGGTGGCCAAGGAGGCCGGGCAGCCAGACTCTGAGGACAGCACCCTCCCAGCACCAGAGGCAGGTGGCCAAGGAGGCCAGACAGGCGGACTCCGAGGACAGCACCCTCATCACCCTCAGCCAGTGGTCTCAGGGGGAGCACAGCAACATGGAGGGGCCAGTCTCTGAGGGGTTGGAGACAGACATCGAGGGTAAGCACACAGATGGGATGGGGGGTTGGACCTGGGGCGAGGGGGGGTTGGGGACAGCCCAGCCAGGGGGCAGCCCCACCCAGTCTTGACACCCCAGAACATGGCACCGGGACCGGGGGGCTGCCATGACATGCTGACAGCCCCCCACGAACCACCCCCACATACCTGCACAGGGCATGGGACATCCCAGCACCAGAGGCAGGTGGCCAAGGAGGCCGGAGCACAGCAGCCCAGACAGCAGCTAGAGGACCAAGGTGAGGCACACAGGCAGGGTGGGGGGGCAGGGAGTCCGGGAGGAGGACCTAGAACATGCGGGGTGGGATGGGGGCCCTGGGAGGGTCAGAACAATGGGGGGCGGTACCGGGCACCAAGGAGAGGGTGGATACTCCCGCCCCCCCCTGGCCTGGGGGAGGGTGCCCGGACCTGAAAACCACTAACCGCTGTGTACCCTATAGGGCAGTCAGAGGGGCTACAGCTACCCGGGACCATGCCCCCAGCCCAACGGATGAGGGAGTACCGGGCACGGATATGGTGCCGGAGGGAGTGCCAGGTGGAGGACATAATCCGGACCTCGGCAGAACAAGGGGAGTGGATGATTGCAGCGTGGACCACATGGAGGCTGCCATAGAGCGCTCCCTGCAACAGGCAGAGGCCAGGGACCAGAGGCTCCAAGCAGAGGTGCACCTGGAGTGGTGCCAGGAGCTCCGGGAGCATACCAGGCAGGTTGAAGCATTCGGGCGGCTGGAACAGGCCATCACGGGGATGGTGCAAGAGCATTCAGCTAAGATGGACAGGTCCCATGACATTGGGACCTCCTTGCTCCTGCACGCTGGCACTATGTGTGCCTATGTGATGGCAGCCACCCTGACAGGCACCCTGCCTGCCCAGGGCCCCATGCTGGGCTCCTCAGCACCCCCATAATTTCCCCACCCACCCCAGCCACCTCTACACCAGCAGGGGCTGCGCATCCGCCTCCCAGTCCCTATAGGCCTCCGATGGGGGCATCTGCCCAGGGGGGCCCCTCGGGTCCCAGGTCCTCCCTCACTCCCACCACCACCAGTCCCTCCAGACACTGAGACCTCGCAGGACACTGTTGGGGATGTGGACTTCGGAGGGGAGGGGAAATCCCAGAGCTCTGGGGTGCCCTCAGGGTGCTCGAGAGGGTGCCCCCAGAAATGAGGAGGATGGGGGGGAAGAGGCGGAAGAGGGAGGGCAGTCTGAAAGGAGGGGAGTACCATGGGCCTGGGGGTGGGGGCGGCGAGGTGGGGGCAGCGAGGTGGGTGGCACATGTGTCTGCGGTTTATATAAAAAATGCACAGAGCTCACTACTGCCTCCTGTGGTCTGTTCATGAGCTCAGGGGTGGGGGGTTGGTCCGCATCAGTATTGAGTCTCGACCAGGTCACCCCAGGGACTCCACGGGGGTTGGCCTGGCGGTGGGTGCCCTCATGACTCGGCCTCCTGGATGATGTGCCTGGCTAGGGCGACACAGATGCACTTGGCATAGTGGTACTCCCTCGGGTTGTCTGCGTTCACGTACAGAGGCACGGGGCCAGGAGGGCGGATAGGCATGGGGTATTCGAGGGCAGCCCCATTGATCTCACACACGTTGTGCAGCACACAGCAGGCACCGATCACGAGGGCCGAGGTCTCCACCATGCAGTCCAGCCAGCAGGCAAGGCTCCTCCAGTGCTGCTTGAGGGCCCCGAACACCCACTCGACCAGGGTCCAGCTGGAACACAGGCGGGAATTGTACAGTGCCTCCACTGGGTTCTGGGTGACCGGTTACACCTTCATCAGCCATCGGGTGAGGGGGTAGGCTGGGTCCCCCATGATACAGGGGGGAATCAGCACCCCCTCGATCTGGGCCATCCCCATGTCTGCAAAGTCCCCGTGGTACATCCGGGCATAGAAGGGGTAGATGGTCATGATCCGGGCATCGTGGCTGCGCCGAGAGTTGCCCATGACGATGTCAATGGATCTTTTTGTGGGTGCCATCCATGGCGCCCATGCAGTTGGGGAACCCTCCAGCCATGAAGCCGGCCATCATGGCCGCCTGATCCACCAGCTGGATCGCTCTGTCCAAGAGGACGCCCTCCACAGCCCCGCAGACATCCTGGAGGATGCAGGCAATGGTACTCACCCCAACACCAAAGTGCAGTGAGATGGACCAGCAGGAGTTGGGCGTTGCCAGGGCCCAGACCCAGATGACCACCCACTGTACCTTGGGGATGGGGGTCCTCATGGGGGTGTGCTGCCACTCCAGTCAGGGCGTGAGCAGCTCCACGAGCCACAGTAGGGTGAGCTTGTCCATCCAGATGTGCTCTCTCCAGTCAGCCTCGTCCCACTGAGCCAGCGCCCAGGATCACCACCCTTGTGCCCGCTCTGCAACCCATACCCGCTGGGCAATGGGCATAGCGAGCAGGGCGGCCTGGTGCATGGTCTCCCTTCTCCAGTGGAGGCGCCCAGCTGCCTCACAGATTGCCGCGCCCCTGGTCTGGCCGCAGCTCACGGCCTGCCGGTCCGTTCCAGACACCTGCTGATCCCTGAGCTGGGCTAGGACACGCCTGAAGCTGTGGAGGCCCTGCGGGCCCCTGCTGCTCTCTGGGCCATGGTAACGCACAGGCGGGCACCCAGGTGCACCTCAGCGGTCAGGATGCACAGCTGGTCGGTGTGGGCATGGTACCACTCAGCACAGAGTGCTAGGTGCATCGTGCAAGCACCCAACCTGTCCCACTCCATGTTGCGGTGTGCCCCGGGGGGGCGCGGGTGGCCCAAGTATAGGCTGGGATGGGTGGTGCCTGCCCGCAGCTGGCTCGGCCATCTCCTGCCGGGCGGGCGGCCTGAGGTGGCGGGGGTGTGCTATGGAGCGCACCTGCTTTCCCAGCATGGAGCCGTGTGCACGGCCCGACGCGCGCCTGGGCATGCAGGCTGCAGCTGCATGCCTCCTGTTATCACTTCCCCTGTGGGAGAAATTCTGCTTTGTGGGGGCAATAAATGAGAAGAGGCTGCACAGAGACGTCTATCAGATCAGGCTTTATTGCAGGAAACACAGCAGCTGTGGGATCAAGGATCTGAAGGTCATCGAGCTCCGAGCAAAGAGAAGGCACCTATATTTATACATTTTCATACAGCTTCATGTTTCTGGTTATGACCCAATCAATGCACAGTTCTTTGTTTCCCCAGCCCCAATCAGGACACAGAATTCAGTCTTGTCCCCGATATGATAATCAGCATCTGGTATTTATGTAACTGGTGGATTTGCTGAGCATGTCAACACTGAGTTGCTGACTCATGTCGATAGGCTAAACTGCGCTTCCACTGGAAAGTCCCCGTTTAATCTCTACTCTGCCTGCGTCAATGAATCTCTACTGTGCTTGCGTCAATAAATCTCTACTGCGCTTGCATCTGTGTTAGTCTCGTTACTGCGTCTGTGTCTGTGTTACATCACAAGTGACAAGCACAGGGCAAAGTTTATCTACATACAGCATTTCTTCCACAATTCCCCCCTTTTGAGACTTCAATGAATCAGAGAAGTCTCAATTATGTAAGCCGGCGCATTCATCAATTAACTTACGGACCTTGATGTTCCAGGTGGTTTCTGAAGAAGATTAAAGGCAGGTGTTAATAAAGCACATGAATAATCGCACACAAGCAAACAGGGCAAGTCATTCCACTGCATCAAGAAACAGCCAGACACTCCAGCCCCAGGACCCACCATCAGGGTTCTGGGGCCATCATTCCACTCACGGGGAGCTGTCATTCCACTGCTTGAAGAATCATCCACTCCAGTCCCAGGACCCGCCATCAGGGTTCTGTGGCTTATGTTCCAGGCAGGGAGGGCTGTCATTCCACTTCATCCAGAAGCTGTCACTCTAGTCCCAGGAACCACCCTCAGGGTTCTGGGGCCATCATTCCGCTCATGGGGAGTTGTCATTCCACTGCATCAACAGTGGAGTTGCTGCTCCACCCATGCCAGTCAGCCTACGTTCCAGGCAGGGAGGTCTCTTATTGCACTTCATTGTTTGCACATGTCCCACAGTCTTGCCAGCCAGCCTGCAATGTCCAGTCAAGCAGGGGTGGCTGCCACAGTTACTGTGCCCTGGTTAGAGTGTCTGCTGCTGCTGTTACTGCACATCAGCCATTTGCTCCTCAATCTTGTAGACGGCCATAGCTTGGATGAGTGAGCCGGCGGGCGGGGGCTGGGTGAACAAGAGATTCACCACTGGGCAAGGCTTCACCACTTTTCAGTAGAACTTCTTGAGTTTGGTTGAGTATGACCCAAGCCTACAATGCCCGGCTGAGTGGGGGTGCCAGCCACCAAGCCTTGGCCAGACCTCTGCCACTGCTCCAACAAGGCCAGCCAGCCTGCAACACCCAGCCGATNGCCGATGCCAGCCAGCCTGCAATGCCCGGCTGAGTGGGGGTGCCAGCCACCAAGCCTTGGCCAGACCTCTGCCACTGCTACAACAAGGCCAGCCAGCCTGCAACACCCAGCCGATCAGGAGTGCCAGGCATCGAGCCCTGGCCGGGCCTCTGCCACTGCTCCACCAATGCCAGCCAGTTTGCAATGCCCGGCCGTGATGGTGACTAGAACTGGAGAACCCAGCATAGAGTGAGGAGAACCAGAGGCCACCCAGCCTGCAAAGCCCAGCCAAGTAGGGATGCCAGGCACCGAGCCCTGGCCGGGCCTCTGCTGCTGCTTCACCAATGCCAGCCAGCCTGCAATGCCCGGACGAGGAGGGGTGTCAGCCACTCAAGCCCTGGCCGGGTCTCTGCCACTGCTGCTGATATTGCACGTGATCCATTTGCACCTCACTCTTGTAGACAGGCATAGCTTGCATGAGTGAGATCGCAGGGGTGGGTGAATGTGAGCTTCGTCACCGGGAAAGGCTTTCCCAACTTGCAATAGAGCTTCTTGAGCTCTGTTGAGTACAATACCAGCCAGTCTGCAATGTCCGGGCAAACAGGGGTATCAGGAACCTAGCCCTGGCCAGGCCTCTGTTGCTACTCCACCAAGGTCAGTCAGCCTGCAATGCCCGACCGAGCAGGGGTGCCAGTCACTCCAGCCCCAGGACCCACCATCAGGTTTCTGGGGCCGTCATTATGCTCATGGGGAGCTGTCATTCCACTGCATCAAGAAACAGTCACCTATTCCAGCCTCAGGACCCACCATCAGGGTTCTGGGGCCTACATTCCAGGCAGGGAGGGCTGTGCATTCATGTCATCCAGAAGCAATAGGGGTGGTGCTGCTGGTGGTGCTACTTCTAGGTCTGGGGGAAGGTATAGACCCCACAGGCTGAAAGGGGTGGCTGCTCCCACTCCCACCATCCCCAGAGGCTTCCTACTGCTGCTGCCATGCACTCTCCAGTGCCATCTCTGCCTGTCGGACCCTCTCCATCAGCTCACCCTTCCAGTGCCCATAGAGCTCCTGGATCTCCCATTCCACCCTATAGTACCCTGGAGGTGCCCCGCTGTCCATCACCAGTTGAACCTGATGTAAGGTGGCTTTCTGTTCGAGAAGCTGCTTGAGCATCAGGAACGTGGAGGAATTCCACTCGGTGTACACATCCTGCACCAGTTGGTGCACTGGGGAGTCTTGCTCAGCCTGATTTGCCAGAAGGAAGTTGCTGCCCCTCATTCTCCAGTTAAAGAAATCACCTGTCAGCTTCCTCCCCTGCTCGATCAGGGAGCTACGGGTACCTGCCCCAATCCCCTTCTCCCCGAAGCCCAGAGCATCCCTGACCACCAGGTGAAGGGATGCTGGTGAAGCCCCCCTTGTGGACTTCCCTCAATATGTTGGCCACATTGTGCATCACCACACACCCCTTGGTGAAGGGCGCGCCTGCCATGACCCACTCCCTCAACATGGCGGTCAGGGGTGTCTCGATGTTCCAAGAAGTGTGGGGGCTGCAGCATCCATGACATCCACCTGAATCAGGGCCCACCTATTCCCTGCTTTGGGACCCCTCCTGCCACTGTCAAACGCTGTCTCCGGGTCCTGCCACCAGTGCATCATCAGTCACTGCCAGGTAGGTGTGCTCCATGTTCCTACTCAACCACAGGTCAATGGTGAAGTGGACGGTGGCACCCCCAGCCCCTGACATCTGCTCCCTCATCCGCTCCTTTAAAGCCTGGTACAGGGCTGGCACCACCTGCCGACTCAGGGTGGTGCTGGCAGGTCTCCAGTTCTGCTCACTCTATGCTGTGCTGGGTTCTCCACTGCTCTAGTCACAATCAGGTCCGGGCATTGCAGGCTGCCAGGCATCGACGGAGCAGCAGAGGCCAGGCCAGGGCTCGGTGGCTGCCACCCCTGCTTGACTGGGCATTGCAGGCTGCCAGGCATTGGTGGCAGCCTGACTCAGGGTTGTGTGCAAGTGCATCTTTAATTGAGGGGCCAGGAAGCCAATCAGGCACCTAAACCCCATGTCCCCGACCAGCGAGAAGGGCTGCCCATTGAGTGCAATCCTTTCCCCCAATGTGTGCGTGACTTTCTGTTAAAGACAGCTTCCTCCCCAGAGCTTATGTGCTGATGGAAGCTGCCCCACCCCAGCTCCTCCATGGTGCACTGATGCTTCTGGGCCTCAACTGGTGGCTGCTGCTGCACCACTGACAGTGCTGATGGGAGGGGAAGAACATGGTGGTGACACAGCTCTCAGAGGGAAAGCCACTGCCTCAACACCAGACATCTCCTCCACAGGACTAGTATCTGCCTTGCTGTACCCAATCTGAGATATGTCCCATGAAGGGGAGTACTGGGACCCTGAGACTGATCAACTGCCCATGCTGCTGCCACTCTCCCTGTGCCCCCTATAGCTTATGCTGCTACTGGTGGCCCATGATGAGCATCTGACCCTGAAGCAACTGCACCTACAGCTGTAGCAGAGACAGCTGCAGCCTCCTGGACTGCAGGTCTTCCAGTGCCCTACCTTTCATTTCTAGTAACCACTCTGTATCAACTACCTTGCTTATGTAATCAATAAACTTACTTCTTATCTTTATGAAGAAGTGTCTGTGTCTAACATTGGAACACAGGTGAGCAACAAGAGTTCTCAAGCTCTTGTGAACCCAGAGATTAAAGAGTCTGTAAATGGGAAGGATTAGGCCCTTGAGTGACAAAGGGGTTGTCCCTGCGGCAAGCTTGAATCAGCCAGAGAGAGAAAACGGATCCAAATGGGCTGTGTGCAAGGGAAACTGAGTCACTCAGACCCGGTAAAGTGGGGGTGTGGACCTCCAACCCATGACAGTGTGTGCAGCCATGTGCATGCCCCATCCATGCACTGGCACGTCCATGGACTCCTCCCACCCGGCAAATTCATGTAAAAATAGCATGTGAGGAGCCACTCGAAGAACAGCAGGTTTCTACCTTGTAAATAAGGTTCTTTGAGATGACTCTAAACATTCTCACATCACCCACGCTTCCAGCCTTGCATGAAGTTTTTTCCTTATATTTCTAGAAAGGGTTGGAAGGAACTGTCATTCTAAGGGGGGAGAACACTTTTTATACTACAGGAGCTTGAGACCATCATGTGGCTATTATATGAATAGGGTGAGTGTGCACCATCCAGTTGTGAGAATGTTAGATGCCATCTCAAAGAACCTTCTTTACAAGGCTACAACCTTCTGATCAGCACATGGCCAGGAGCTATTTGTAAGCAAACATCTTTATCTACCAGTCTGATTGGTTGTCCCAGCTGCTTGGTTGTCCCAGAGAAGGCAGTGGCACAAAGTGGAGGGGAGGGGGGCATGTGCCAGGCAGCAAGGGGGGGCCAGGGCCACGGGAAAAAAGACCCAAGACGGGAATGGTGGCCGGGCAGCAGGCTTTGCTACCAATGGGGGTGGGGAATTTTTTTTTTAAACGACTGTGTCCCGACTCCCTCTCCAACCAACAGCAGTGGTGCGGGGCCCCCTCCCTCGGAGGCTGCCATGGGGCCATGTGCCTGGACACCGGTGGCACATGCCTTGGGCTGGCCCTATAACGCTGGCAGGAGGTGATGCTGAACCACACCCCTA
>QEPC01014040.1:245459-270861 GCA_003113815.1 Sphenodon punctatus
GTGCCAGCCAGGGTCTCTCCATTGCCATCCCTCTAGCATCACCCCAGGGAGGGCAGGATTTGCACGTGCCAGCCAGGGTCTCTCCATTGCCATCCCTCTAGCATCACCCCAGGGAGGGCAGGATTTGCACCTGCCAGCCAGGGTCTCTCAATTTGCCATCCCTAGCATCCCCTAGCACCCCAAGGAGGGCAGGATTTTATGTGCCAGCCAGGGTCTTTCTAATTGCCATCCCTAGCACTCCAAGGAGGGTAGGATTTGCATGTGCCATCCAGGGTCACCATCTCCCATTGCCATCCCTAGCACCCCAAGGAGGGAGGAGTAGAAGCATCATTATAAATGCATGATATTACTTAGGTGTTGTTTATGTGTTCCTGTTTCAGAGAGGAATCGGATGCTGACCCCAGCACTGGTGCCACGCCACGCAGGACAATGAGGCGGAGGTTGGACTCACCAGTGCCACCCCCAGACAGTCAGCAGACAAGGTCCAATGTCTGGAAGTGGTTTGAGAAGCAAGAAAAATATGCCATCTGCAAGGTAAGGCACGGGGGATGGAACAACAAGGAATGGATTGCCCAATGCCCTATGACCTATTAGGAATGAAAGTCCCCTGCAGAGAGAGATTGGCCACCCACCCACTTGTGGAGGAGACAGAATGCAGGCAGGGCTTGACACAGACCATTGGTCTGATGCAGTATGGTACTTCTTATGTTCCTATCTTTTTATGTTCTTTACATCTGCTTCAAAATATTAAGGAAATAGAGAGAGGGTGCCACATCGGGGCTAATCAAAGCTCCTCAGAGAGACGGTGGCTAGGCGGCAGGACTTTGGCATGGCCATGGAGCATCAGCGCTAGAAGAAGGGGGAAGGCAACCCAAAAGTGATGCCATCAAAGCCCTTCCCCCTCCTCCAGCCCCAATGTGGAGTCCCCCGGGCCCCGGGAGTCTGCAGTGGCAAAGGCCTTTTGGGCCGAAGTGGTGAGACCTGGCCACCAGATAATGATGGGCATATGCACCATGGAGAACCGCCTGGTGGAAAAGTTCCCGACTCTTGAGGTGGAGAAAAAGCAGGTGGAGGCGTACTCCCAGTACGTCTCTGATGAGCTGGAGAGGCTTAAACTCTATCACGAGGTGGTCTCCAGGTGGCATGCAGATGCGGAAGGGGCCGTGGAGTTCGCCTTGGCCCACGGCTACAAAATGGCAGAGCACAGGGTGGCTGCCCCTCAGTCCTGTACTGCGCCCCGCCACCTTTTGCCTTTCCCCCAAGTTCTGGGGCACAGGCCCAAAGACTAATAGTAGTACCCCTTAAGTTGCCTTTCTATCCTCCAGCCCTGATGTGGATTCCCCCGTACCCCAGGAGTCTGCTGAGAACAAGGCCTTTCGGGCGGAGGTGGAGAGGCCCACCCGGGACTTTGTGGCTGCCCTAAAGGTGCAAGAAGCCACCATGGAGAACTGACTGGTGGAACGGTTCCAGGAGGTCAAGGTGCGGGAACAGAAGGTGGAGGCATATGCGGAGTACATCTCAAAGTACGTCTCCACTGAGATGGCTGATCTGGAACACTTCCGCCAGTCGGTCTCCAACTGGCAGGCGGCCGTGGCAGGGGCCGTCGACTATGTCGTCAAACACAGCTATGAAATGCCAGTGGGTGTGATGCCCCCTGCCCCTCCCTCCCATGCACCCCTTCTGCCTTTCCCTCAACTTCCGGGGGGCAGGCCCAAAGATTGAGTAAATAGATAGATAAGTTTCCTTTCTAGTTTAAAATGTTTTGTTTTTGTTTTATAATGTTGTTGTTGTTGTTGTTGTTTTGTTAATAAAAGTTATATTTGTTGTTATTGTTATGAGCTTTGTTTGAACTTTCCAATTGTTTATCCCTCTTTGCAGAAGTCCAGGCTGGCAGGTGGCAGAATCTCATACAGCTTGTTGATCCCTACCAGCAGCACCTGGCACCAAAAGTAGCGTAGTTAAGGTATTAACCCAAAGATGTGCCAGCAGCAGGGTCTCAACTTGCAGACAGTCCCCCAGGAGGGGCAGGGCTTGTGTTTGTGTGGGTGTGCCAGAGAGAAAGAGAGACAAGCTCCTTGGCAGTGGGTGCTGGTGGTTAGACAGTGGATTGCTGGTTGCCAAGGTACAGAACCCTTTGCACAGGCAGCATATACGCCAAGGCCTGGGGGTCATCTCCATAAGCAGAATGATGGCAAATGGGAGGAGGTCTAGAGACTGAGGTGAGACAGGAAAGCAAGTAAAACTCCCCACCCACACCTACCTAAATACCCACATACAAAATAACTGTGAGAGAGACACAAACATATGGGTATAATGTCATGTGACCAATCCCCCTCACCCCCGATTGTCACCCATTAGCACGACTCTGCTAATCTGCATGCCTTGCGTGACATACTTTATTGATGGCCCCATGCATGGGAGCCATAAGCACCTTAAAGTCCAAGAGCATTGAGGTCCAGACTAAGAATGATGAGGGGACAGGGCTAAGGGGGCTGGGCAGGGGCAGGTGCCTGTTGGGTGGAGAGGGTGGAAGTTCCCTGGCACTTTTTAGCTAACCATGGCAAAGCCACAAAACAAGGATCCTGGTCTGAAGGAGAAGTTTAAGATTATTTTAGGATTTGCGAGGAATGATGGCCCCAGACCCATGATGTTGGGTCCTGTGGCTAGTGACAGTTTCTAGATATTGACCACAGTCCTCCCTGCCTGTAACTTGACCCCAGAACCCTGACGGTGGGTCCTGGGGCTGCAGTGGCTGTTTCTTTATGCAGTTGAATGTTGGCTGTCTGTGAGTGGAATGATGGGCCCAAGAACCCGTGGCACAGACAGCATGGGCCGCATTGGCAGCAGCAGCAGACATTGGATTGCTGGGGTGCAGGACCCATGGCACAGCAGCAGAGGCAGAATTGTCAGCAGACATTGGATTTCCCAGAGTCAGCATTGGCAGCTGGTGCAGACATTGGATTGCCCGGGCACAGGACCTGTAACATGGACAGCAGAGGCAGCATTGGCAGTAGCAGCAGCAGACACTGGGTTGCCCGGGCAGAGAGCCCGTGGAACAGCAGAGATAGCAGCAGCAGGATTTGCCGGTACACAGCACCCATGGAGCCAGGATGGTTGGATTTGCCAGGGAATAGCTCCCATACAGCAGCAGACATCAGCAGCAGAATTGTGTGGGCACATTTGGATTGGTCAGGTCAGAGCACCCATGGACCATCAGACAGCAGCGGCAAGATTACAAGACGAGTGGTGCACATCCCCAAGGGTTTCCATGGTAGGCAGACAGTCACTGTGTCATGAGAAGCAGGCATACTGAGGCAGGGTTCAATCTTTGCAGCCTGGGCAGGTGGGCAGGCAGCGTGGTATGAGAGGCAGTAGGGAAGGCAGGCTGGGACATTGGCAGAAGGGGACTCAGATAAGCTAGCAATAGGGGCGGGAAAACCGGTAAATCCGGTATCCGATAATGCCGGTACCGGGCGTACCGGCATTATCGGATTCGACCCGGTAAATCCGGTCCGGGTACCGGATTCCGGGTACCGGATTTTTTTACATTGCAGCCATTTAAAAATGGCTGCAATGTAAAAACTTAAAGCCCCACCAAAAAAGTTAAAAAAAACAAACCCTCCCCGAGTCCAGGCTGCGCGGGTGGAAGGGGGGACACCCCCCACCCACCCTGCCCAGCCTGGATTTTTGTTTAAAAAAAGACTCAGAGGCGAGCCCACCCCCCAGCACCAGCGGCCGCGGCGTCCCCGCAGCCGCCGGTAAGTATGACCCGATCCCTGGGGGGGGTGTTTAACACCCCCCCAACCCCCCAGGGATCACCCCTACTAAAGTTCAGTGCTTGCTTACCTTGCGGAGCTCCGGCGGCGGCGGCGGGCGGTCCGGCGGCCTCAGCGCCGGCTGTGGCTGCCGGCGTCAGAGACGCTCTAGGCCTTCCGGGGAACTTCCGGGTTTCCCCGGAAGGCCTAGAGCGTCTCTGACGCCGGCAGCCACAGCCGGCGCTGAGGCCGCCGGACCGCCCGCCGCCGCCGCCGGAGCTCCGCAAGGTAAGCAAGCACTGAACTTTAGTAGGGGTGATCCCTGGGGGGTTGGGGGGGTGTTAAACACCCCCCCCAGGGATCGGGTCATACTTACCGGCGGCTGCGGGGACGCCGCGGCCGCTGGTGCTGGGGGGTGGGCTCGCCTCTGAGTCTTTTTTTAAACAAAAATCCAGGCTGGGCAGGGTGGGTGGGGGGTGTCCCCCCTTCCACCCGCGCAGCCTGGGAGGGGGAAGGAATTCATTGATTTCAATGGGGACACAGCGCCTCATTGAAATCAATGAAATAAAACCGGTACCGGCATACCGGATTTAATCCGGGAATCCGGTTTTTAGAGAACCGGTAACCGGTAAATCCAGTAGCCGGTAATGGGCCCGGGGTCCCACCTCTAGCTAGCAAAGACTGTGCAGCAAAAGAGAGCGAGAACCAGTCAGTGCCACATAGGCGGGACGAGATTGTGTAGCCATAGGCCGGCTAACAGGCTTACAGTTTGCTTCCCAATGTCACCCTGCATCATGAGGTCAGTCAGATAAGGCGGCCAAGGCCATCTAGTATGAGAGAGAGAGAAAGAGAGAGAGAGAGAGAGAGAGGCAGGGGGGGGGCCAGACATTGGGAAGGAGGGACAGCACCTCAGCAGCATAGGAGCAGTAGCCTTAGCCCAGATTGAGGAGGAGGAGGAGGAGAAGGAGGAGGAGGAGGAACCCTGTCCTGACTGCCCCTGGCATGGGATGGCGTGTGCCACTGCACCATCACTCCTTGTCATGGGGCAGCTCGGGGAATCCCAGCAGTGGAAGGTTCACCTTTAGGAACAACAGCTTCTCCACCAACTTGACCCCCAGTCTCAGGCGGTGCGGGGAGCAAATTTCCCCCACCACAGAGAACACCCGCTTGCTGGAGACACTGGTTGGTGGACAGGACAGGATACTCTTGGCCACTTTGGACAGGGCTGGCCACACATTGGCTGGGATCGCTGCTGGGATCAATGCATGGCTCCTCCTCCAATTAGGTCTCCACTGCTGCTGAGGCACCATCATACTCCCTCTGGTAGCTCTGGGTGGGCACCACCTGCCGCACTGCCCTCAGACACACTGCTTGCCCTTTTGTGCTGGGCCCCATGCTCCCCAGAGTGGCCTGCACACAGGAGGAGCTGCTGGCACTAGTAGGGGTGCTGCTGTTGCTGCTGCTCATCCTGCTGCTAGTGCTGCTGCTACCACTAGGGCTGGGGGCAGGTATAGATCCAGATGGCTTGGAGGGGTCACTTCTCCCACTCTCACCATCCCCAGGGGCATCCTGCTGCACGGCCCGCTCTGCCTGCTGGACCTTCTGCACCAGCACACCCTTCTGGAGGCCACAGACCGCTGTCTCACGTGCCATGATGCCCTTGATCCTGGGGTCAAGCATGCTTGCCAGAACATATTCGTCCCGGCGCAGGAGCTCATCAAAGCACACACTCAGCCCCGCCTTCAGCTTCTGTGCCAGGTCAAGTGCCTCATCTATGATCTTCCTGCCCAGAGGGCCACAATTCCGCCCCCTGAGAATCTTGTCCAGGCTCCTCTTGAGACTATGGACCAGCGGGGTCACCTGGCTTAGGGTGGCAGTGGAGCTGGTCGTGGTCTCCGTCACAGGCAGGAATGGTCTCAGGACGAAGACCGTGTGAGCTAGAATCTCCCATTCCTCCCTGTTGTACCCTGGAGGTGCCTCAATGTCTGTCTCCAGTTCCACCTGATGCAGGGTGGGTTTCTGCTCAAGAAGCTGCTTGAGCATCAGGAAGGTGGAATTCTACCTTGTGGAGACATCCTGGATGAGCTGGTGCACCAGAGACTCTTGCTCAGCCTGCTTCTCCCAGAGGAGCTTGCTGCCCTTCATGCTGCAGTTGAAGAACCTGACAGCTTCCTCACCCGGTTGACCAGGGAGCTAAGGGTGCCTGGCCCAATCCCCTTCTCCCCCAAGCCCAGAGCATCTTCATCATAAGATGGAGGGTGTGTGCGGCCCAAGGGATGCTTGTGAAGCCCCCGTCATGAACTGTCTTTAGTATATTGGCCACGTTGTCCATGACCACACACCCCTTGGTGAAGGCCGTGCCTGGTATGACCCACTCCCTCACCATGGTGGCCAGGGTTACCTCAAGGTTTCTTGAAGTGTGGGAGCTGTCCATGTCTTGTGCCTGAAGCAGGGCCCACCTGTACCCTGCTTCAGGACCCCTCCTGACACTGCCAAGCGCTGCCTCTGGGTCCTGCCATCAGTGTGCAGTCATTGCCAGGTAGGTGTGCTGGGCGTTTCTGGAGGACCACAGGTCAGTGGTGAAGTGGACCGTGGCCCCCCCAACCCCTGCCAGCTGCTCCCTCACCCGCTCCTTCAAAGCCCTGTAGAGCTGTGGCACCACAGCCTGACTCAGGGTGGAGTGGGAAGGCAGCTTAAAGTTGGGGGACAGGAACTCAATCAACCGCTGGAAGCCCTTGTCCTCCACAATTGAAAAGTTATGCTCATCCAGGGCAATCATCTCGGCCAACATGCACTTCACTTTCTCTTGGAAGCCAGTGCCACGGCGCCCTGCCGATGGCCTTGACACATCCGCCCACCCCAGCTCCTCCATAGTGGACTGACAGCACTTCTGGGGAGGCTCCTGCTGTTGTTCTTCCCACCTAGCAGGAGGAATACTGCTCCTTTTGCTAGAGGCAGCAGTTGGTGCTGGTGCAGGATGCTTGCCTGCTGAAGGAGCCAGGTGCTGGCCACTGCAGTCGGGAACCCACTTGCATCCACTTCCCCTGCCTTCCTGCTGAGCAGCAGAGCACTGTGGCATGACTTTAGGTGCCTTGCCAGTGCCGTTGTTCCCAGGTTGCTGAGCACCTGCCGATGCTTTACCACCTTTTTGCACACAGTGCACTGCACCTCTCTTGGATCATTTGCCCGCACCTGCTTAATATGATCCCAGACTGAGGATTCCACCCCCCCCTGCCTTCTGGCCCGCCCTGGGTGATGCACTGCTACCAGTGCTGCTGGGAGGGGGAGAACTTCGTGGCACTGACGACACAGCTCTGGGAGGAGGCTCGGCCATCACCTCAGCTCAGCCATCTCCTCTGCAGCACCAGTATCTGCTTCTGACTCACTCTTGTCCGCAATCATGCTGATGTCCCATGAAGGGGAGTACTGTGACACTGAGGCTAGAATGCCCGTGCCCGCCATGCTGATGGCACTCTCCCTGTTCCCCCCTCTATAGCTGCTGCTGCTGCTGCTAGTGCTGCTGCTACTCCTCTCCCTACTGACATTGCCCGGGGATCGGGCCCTGCCTCTAGCAGATGGGGTGGGATACACCAGCTTTGGACTGCTGGAGATCGCCTCGACAGTGGGGGACATTGGTGGCCCTATAGGAACATTGCAAGCAGCCCCAGCACCTGCTCCAGCACCACCCACAGCAGAGACAGACGCAGCCTCAAGTCCTGCAGGCCTTCCAGTGCCCTGTGTGGAAGTGGAGGAGGGCACTGCCAGGAGGTGACGCTGAGCCGCTGAAGCCTGTTTCCCTAAAGCGGGCCTGCGGAGTTTGGGGCGTGGTGATGTGCTCGGACTACTGCTGTCTGCTGCCACTCCCCTGGCACGGCCCCTGCCGCCTCTGGCACGTGCCCCATTGCCTCCCCTATGGGCAACAGACCAGCCTCTCCTTCCCTTCTCCATATCTCCCTCCAAAATAATGTTTTTATATTGTTTTTAAAATTTCTTTTAAAAATGTTTTAATTTAAATTTTTAATCTAATATATATATATATATATATATATATATATATATATATATATATATATATATATACTAAATCTAACTGCTATAACTATTCTAAATGCTGTCAACTATTAACTAAATGGATTATTTATCACAAAGGTCTACTCCTACAAACACTAAAACTAAACACTAAAAGCTGTATCTCTATCACTAATCCAATTGCTAACTCCTACAACTGTCTATTATCTCTAATCTAATCTATCTATCTATCTATCTATCTATCTATCTATCTATCTATCAATCAGATGGGGAGAATCACAAACAACACAAGGAGGGGTACAAAACTGAAATGAAACCTAAATCAATCTAATAATCCTACTTTAAATGAATAAAAAAACAGAGGAAGGGAATCAGGGATGGAATATGTATATATATAGATGGAAAGGGAAAAGATTAAATGGAGGGGGGGAGGGAGGAAGGAAGATTGAACACAGGGAGGGGTAAAAACAAAAAATACCACCCAAGTCTATCTAATATAATCTAAATAAATGATGATATGCAGGTAAATGGGTTGGATGGGTGAAATAGGAGGAGGATGGCAATGGATTAGGAATTGGAAGGCACAAAATCTGCTTGGAGAGGAAGCCTTCTGAAATGTCTGCTGTTCAGGAACAGTGACTAGCTCAGAAGGTATTGGGAAGGGGGGAGGCAATCAGTTTTGTTTCTTGCTGAGGCGAAAAGGGATGGTGATTGGGCAGGCTGGCTGCTACTCCAAATCTCTCCACCCCTGGTGCCTGGAAGTCTGCTCCTCAGCTGACTCCCCTTCCCTGTCATGTTTTGCCTTCCAGTCACACATTTTAGCCACCCGAACTCACCCAAACGTGATTCGAACTGACTGAACTGTTTGGTCATTTTGATGTTCAGAATCAAGTTTGGTTTGGTCCGTTCACGTTCAGATTCGGGTTTTGGTTTGGTCATCCGAGCAGGCCGAGTTCGAGCCGAACTCCGAACTTCTGAACCGCGTTCGCCCATCCCTAGCACTACTTATATTCTTATGTACTCATGTTCTTATGTTAACTTCTGTTGGTAAGAGTATGCAAGCTTTCAACCACAAATGGTAAAGTCAGAACTATAGACTGAGAAAACGCACGGGTAGGGATGTATCTGAGATAGGAATCTTACCTAGTCTGTATTTGCTCAGTCTATATTTTCTCTCCCTTTTCTCTCTGTCTCCTCTGCCAAAACCCTTGTTCATGCCCTGGTCATTTCTTGCCTCAATTACTGTAACCTCCTTCTCACTGGCCTCTTCTGCTCTCACCTTTCTACCCTTATCTCTGGCCAAAACTCTGCTGCCAGGGTCATCCACCTTGTCCATCACTTTGACCACGTGCTGCCCCTTCTCTGTTCTCTTCACTGGCTCCCCCTTCCTGAATGAATCCTGCACAAGCTCCTAGTCTTCACCTATAAAGCTCTTCACTACCTTGCTCCCCCTACCTCTCTGCACTAATTTCCCTCTGTACTCCAGTCTGTGAACTCCGCTCCTCCTCTGTCCCCTCTCTCGTCCTCCCACGGCTACCCTGCTGCCCTAACCACCTTTTTCCCTCCTCCCTTGCTGCCCCTCACACCTGGAACTCCCTCCCTGCCCACATCCGCCTCTCCCTTCGTACCTTGAAATCCCTCCTCAAGACCCACCTCTTCTTCTCTGCCCTCCCCATCTCCTCGCTCCCCTCACCTAACTCCTGCTGATACCCTCCATCCAGTACAATCTGTTACCTGAGGTCTTTGTACTCATATCATCATCATCATACAGACCAGTCAGTCATGTCTCTGCCTCTGTTCCCCTTCCTTCATCTCCCTCCCCCTCCCCCCCCATCTCTCAGATTGTAAGCCCTAGGGCAGGGACCGTGTCTATTCAATTACTTTGTAAAGCACCAGGTACATTGCTTGTGCTATATAAATGCTTGCTAATAATAATAAAATAACAATCTATAGTGCTGCACATTTGTTCTCCCACCACCAGATGTTGGCCTGCTACTGCCTCAGGTCAGGTAGGCAGCTGTCCCAGGACTCGTCCTCTGGAAAATCTCTGAGGTGCAGCCTGGGTCAAAGCCCATCCACTCGGACCAATGTAAGACAATATGGGCCCACATGTATATTAGGTCCTGTTGTGAGGCAAGTTCGGTGGATCAGGACCAGAGGAGCGTGCTCACCCCACCCCACCAAACAGGTAATTGAGGGGGGGGGCTGTAGGAGCACGCTCATCCAGCCCTGCTGAAAAGCTGATCAGAGGAGCCTGGAGGAGCGCTCACCTGGCCCTGCCAAACAGCTGATGTGGGGGCCTGGAGCTCCTCCATGCCCCCAATCAGCTGTTAGGCAGGGCTGGGTGTGCATGCTCTTCCAGTAGTGCTCCTCCGATCAGTATGCTCTTCCAATCATCTGTTGGCTATACTGGTTGAATGTGCTCCTCCAGTCTCCCTGAACACTTTGCATGGGTGGGAGGCATAGGAGTGGGGGGGGGGGACACCCTTCCCCCAAGTGACAGGGAGCCCCCCCCAGTCCACTGCTGTGGGGATGGCTCCTTGTCACTTGGGAAGTCTAGGTGTGTGCTGCTTTCCTCCTTGAAGCACCTCCCTTGGAGGCCGCACCCCTCTGGGAGGTGCTGGAACAGGGAAAGTGGTGCATGCCTGGACTTCCCAAGTGACTGGGAGCCAGCCCCGCAGCACCTATCGAGGGGACTCCCTGTCACTGGGGAAAAGTCGCTCCCTCTGTTCCTGCACCTCCTGTCAATGCAAAGTGACAGCCAGCCAGCGTCAGCTGCTGCTGTGTGGCTGACTAACTATCACTTTGAATGGGCAGTAGGCACTGGAGAGGTGTGAGGGGTGCCCAGACTTGCAGAGTGATAGCCAGGAAGTTCTCTGGCAGTGTCCCAGGCTTCCTGGATGTGACTTTGGAGGTGTTTTCCTCAGGAGCACTCCCCAATCATCTGTTTGGTGACAACTCTCCAAGGCCTGGCCCTGCTACGCTGCATTGGCTTGGGAGTCCTGTCCCATGTGGACAGTTCTTTGGGTTGCCCTGGGGCATGAAGGGACCTGTGATGGCAGCCTACACACCCAGGCTGAGGGCTACATGTTTGAACAGACCTCCCCACCAACCTGAGGAGTGGCGGCTGCAGTGAAGTACCTCACTGCCAACACAGAAGTTTGTCCAATAATAATCTGTTAGTTCATATTCTGTCCTCCTTAGGTATTTATGTGGCCCATATTATCAACATGTCCAAACTACTCAGACTCACTAGGCTATGTGCACTAGACTGAAACAGATATAGAATTTGCTATTCTTGTTCAAGTCTTTGTTTCATCTAGTGAATCCTGGAATTCTGATTCACATGCTTTGCTGACTTTGGCTTTGCTTTCTGTTTGACTTTGACTATATCAGCACCTTCAGGTTCATTTAGTTCACCTTTGATTAGTAGGGCTTAGGGAAGCTTGATCCTAACTACAAGAAAATAAACAAGTTTCAAAGTAACAAATAACCAATTAACAAATACCAAAGATGCATAGCAACCCAATAAACTTTAAACCTAACCAATGAAATTTCATGGCAAAATCACATGTGAACTTTGCAAATGCCCACAGAAGTTAAAATAGGAATTGTTTGAATTGGTTAAATTAATCCCCTTTGGCTTTTATCCTGAATATTAGTCCTTTTCTTACTTACACTCACAACACCCCTCTGAGGCATGGAAGTGCTGATATGGGGAGCTGAGGAACAGAGAGACTGAATGACTTAGTCAAGTTTTCACAGTCTTAGATCAAAAGGTTGCTGTCCATCTTGAGCCATGCATTCTATTGGGTATGGTTAAGGCACATCCTTTTCTGTAGCCTATGGTGCCCAAGGAGTGGTGCAATTAGCACCATTCTCAACTGCCTTAGACTTCCTCAACACAATGGATCAGATACCTATTCATAGCAGGTAGGACTGGTGGTGGCCATCCAGTGTGAGACCAAGCAGGTAGGGATGGATGAATGCAGTTCGGACATTTAGAGGTCGGTCCGAACTCGTCCTGTTTGGACGACCGAACTGAACATCCGAACCGAACACTCGAACGGCCGAACAGTTCGGAAAAGTTCAGATGAGTTCAGGGGTGGGAAAAATGTGACTGGAAGGTGGGAAAAACATGACTGGAAGTGGGAGGCAGCTGAGGAGCAGATTTCCTGGCACCGGGGGTGGAGACCAGGGGTGGTTTCAGGGTCAAAAAATTAATTAATTAAAATTCGGTTTTGATATCGATAGCGCTATTTTCGGTTGTTCGGTCAAGTTCGGTTGAACCGAACTCCGCTGAACCAAACAGCCAAAAACAAACTTGGATTTCGGACCAAACGACCAAACACCCGAACATCCAAACCATATTCTGTTCACCCATCCCTACAAGCAGGACTTGAATGCACAGCACCTTAACACTAGGGCATGCGTTGTTCCTAATATTGACATACTATTACAACAACCAGCTGAGTGCACTGATAAACTTGCGCCAGCCTGAGGAAAATAATAGTGTTCCATCAAAGAGAAAGTGGAGTCAGCACTACAGCTGGTTACGGATGAACAGAATGGTTAATGGAGCAGAAGGTTCTGCCAACCTTGCTAGCTTGTTGTATAAAGGATGGAGAGACACCAGTTTATCTAGCCTCAGAAGGGGTAGTGCTTTTAAAAGATGCTGCCACAGTGTTTGATGTTGATGCAGTTACGCATGCTACATACTTCTAAAGAGATTATTGTTATTATTACAGTAGCGCTCAGAGAGAGGATTCAGTCAAGATCAGAACCCCATAGTACTAGCACTGTCTTCTTTCCCCCCTCTTTCCATATTTGCTCTGCATTCTGCCTGTGTTCAACTGTAGCTGCCCCCTATTATTTAACAGTAGTTTAAGTTTTCCTTTCAGTTCCTTGTCCAGTCAGTTTCTTCTGTCCATGCTGAGTGTAACAAGCTCCTGAAAGGACTTGTAGGATGCAGTCCCGCGTTGGGGCATGGGGCAGCTTTATGGGAGGGGCTGTAGCACAGTAACTGGGATGACTAATTGCTCCCAACTTGAGTAGGGAGATCTGGGAAAGGAGATGTGTATAAAGGCAGAACCCAAAGCTCCAAGAGGGGTTGCCTTGCCAGTGAGGAGACAGAGAATCAAAAGATAGAACCCTGCAGCCTGAAAAATGAGTTTGATGGGCTGAAACTGGTTCTGCTGGGCTTGGTTTAATTGCTTTCCAAGCCCCTTGGAGTAGGCCAGGCTCCCCCCATAGATGGGAGTCCACCCTCACGGAGAACTGGGAATCACAGTGCTCCATTGGGTGGAGCTACATCAGAAAGGGAGCAAGGTTAAGACTTTCCCCACCCATTTCCTAATGTGGTCCTGCCATGACGTTACAGTTCTTTGTGGAGATGGGGTGAAGGGATTGAACCCCCCTGCCTGGAGTTTGCTGATACCAGGTTCCTTTGTTGTTTTTTGTAGGGTTGCCACCTGAACATGTATGCACATGCATGCACACACACACAGAGGGGTATTCATACAGGCTGCACCGTCCTTCTTGGCTGCTTCCCAACCAAATGTAATGGCTACCAGATTTTTCCTCTTAAAAAGGTCCCAAATTTTTGGAACACATAACAGAAAAATCCCACAAGAACTGGCACTGAAATCAGAATAGAAATCAGAAATACAAAAGCTACCCTCCTTGCACATCCCTATAGGGTACATGGTCCTAATTCTGAGTCTGAGTCTGAACATTGCCTTAGGTACTTTTAAATGGATTGCATCCATGCCTCCCCTCTGCCTCATACCCAGGCCGGCCATCCGTCTAAAGGCAGCTCACCACTTGTGCAGGCAGAGCAGAAACAGAGCAGGTGCAACCTGCTCTGCTCCAGCCCTGCTAGTGGTGCTCCAGGACATCCCACAGCACCACCAGCAGAGTGGACCACCAAACCTTGGGACACTGATCAGAGGCAAAGCAGCTAGTTGGACTGTGCATGTTGTTTTTGTTATTACAAGAATGAAAATGAAAACTGTTGTTTTCATTTTCGTTATTGCAATAACAAAAACGACAACCGAGAATAATGACAACAACTATAACGAAGATAACAATGTCATTATCGTTGCCATTATTAGTGCTGTGGCAGTTGGGTTTTGGAGGGAAAATGTGGAGAGGGGAGGAAGAAGCAGACATCTCGGAGCCCTAAACAAGGTTGAACTCTTGAACTGTGCCTGTGTTGGAAGGGGCGAGCAGCTCAGCAGTATCTGATGGATGTGGTATTGCTGGCCAATGAGCAGTGCAAGCAGGCCCAGAAGTCTCATGGCACTTTGTCATATACAATGTATTGTATATGACAATCAGGGTGTTTGCATTGTATCACATATATGACATTGCTTGACTTGCAGGTGATGTTTTGTTTGATGTAGTAGGTCCTACCAGTTGTTCTGCTTCTGAATGTAGTTGTTTCTTTAAGATGGATACAAGTGATGCAACGTTGGGATCCACAGTGATGAGATCCAGGGTTGCTGACTGGCGATTTTAATTCAGATCTTAAAAGTAATTTCTAGGGGTGGGACTATTGGATCATCCGGTATCCGATACTGCCAGTATTTTGGTGTACCGGCAGTATCAGATTAACCTGGCAATCCAGCCTGTTTACCGGATTCCCGGTACTGGATTTTTTTTTTTACATTGCGGCCATTCAAATGAATGGCCACAATGTAAAAAAAAACCCACAAAAAAAGCATGTTTCCCTCCCTGAGTCCAGGCTGCGCGGGTGGAAGGGGAGACACCCCCCACCCACCCTGCCCAGCCTGGCCAGCACGCAAAAAAATTGTGACCCCTACCGGGCTCCGGGCTGCCGCCAGCGACCCAGAGCCAGCCCAGCACCAGCGTCCAGCAGCCGATAAGTAAGTACCTGTACTGACTGATCCCTGGGGTGGGGTGGGGGTTTAACCCAGAAGTTCCCCGGAAGGCCTACTAGTGTTCTGAAGCCGGCAGCCACAGTCAGCGCTGAAGCCGCCAGACTGCCGCTGCCACCCGCAGCTCAAGGTAGGCGATCCCTGGGAACTGGGAAGTACTTAGGGTGATCCCTGGGGTGGGGTGGGGGGTGTTAAACCCCCACCCCACCCCAGGGATCAGTCAGTACAGGTACTTACTTACCGGCTGCTGCTGTACGTGGATGCTGGTGCTGGGCTGGCTCTGGATCACCGGCGGTGGCCCGGAGCTGCAGTAGGGGTCAGACTCAGGGGAATTTTTTTGTTTAAATCCAGGCTGGGCAGGGTGAGTGGGGGGTGTCTCCCACCTGCACAGCCTGGGAGGGGGAGGGGGGAGGATTTTTTTTATTCCATTGATTTCAATGGGGACAGTTCCCCTTTGAAATCAATGGAATAAATCCAGTACAGGTATACCGGATTTAATCTGGGAATCCAGCTTTTTTAAAACCAGTATCCAGTAAATCCGGTACCCGGTAATTGCCCCGGTGTCCCACCCCTAGTCATTTCTGTAGGTTAGGCAGCTGGAGAAAAGCCACAAAAGGTGGAGGATTGATGGCTTTTTGAAGACGTGGTGAATTTTTTACCAATGGGTAGCTTTCTTTAATTGCCAGGTGATATTGAGGAGATGCTGGGTGAAAGTCTACCACAAAAGGGATGCGGTGAGTATGAGTCTCCCCCTTGTGGAGGAGGGATTTCCTTTCTAGTATGGATGCCCGGTGGATGTTGTAGTCTATGACATGGGAAGGATAGCCCCTGGTGAGATGTTTATTGAGTTCTTTGCTTCGTTGGTGGTAATTCTCGTTGTTGTTAATAATGCGTCTAATCCTGAGAGCCAAGCTATAAATGATGTTCTTCTTTATGTGTCTTGAATGACAAGAACTCCAGTTCCAGTAAAGGTGAGCATCTGTAGCATATATATATATATATATAGTTATCAGAATCAATATGATAATGATACCGAGAGCAAAAATAAAATCTTTGTTTGAAATGATACAAATAACAACAACAATAACAAAAACAACATTGTCATTAATAATGATAATGAAAATGACATATTTAAAGTAACGAAAACAAAAAACAAAAACATGGGGGCACGGTGCACACCCCTATCAGCTGGCTGTTTAATCAGTGAACGGTCACTACAGCTCCTCTCCCAGCCTGAAGTTGCCCTGGGCAATGCCACAGAGCTGCAGCTGATCCGCCTACAGGTCTATGGTGTGGGGGAGGGGGCAGCATCACCACGTGGGTAATCTGTGGGCTGCTGGAGCACCAGGTCAATTTAAAACAGACCCAGGTGCTTCTGTAAGTGGGAAGATGTGGGAGTGCACCCCTGGACTTTCAGGGTGGTGGTGGTGGAGTGAGCACGGCTGCCTCTTTCTAAAGACACCCATACAGAAGTTCTTTGGATGGAGCATTTGGTCTCCAGGCATGTGCGAGTCTGACTTATGTGCCTAGAACGATCTTCACACAAATTATAAGACAATTGATTTGTGAGCAGTTTTCATGAAAACAGAGTGATAATTAGTAACCAATATAGATTTGTTAAGAACAAATTGTACTAAACTAATCTGGTTTTCATCTTTGGCAGGGTAACTAGCTTAGGTGACAAGGAGAATGCAGTAGATATTATATATCTTGACTTCAGCATGGTCTTTGACATTTGTCCTGCATTACATTTTCACAAGAAAGCTTGAAAAATGTGACCTGAATGAAAATACTATTAGATGGGTTCACAACTGGATGACAACCTGTACTTAAAGAATAATAATTAATGGAATGTTATTACATTGGGAGGAGGTATCAAGTGGCATCCAGCAGAAGTCTGTTCTGGGTCCAGTCCTCTTCAACATTTCCATTAATGATTTAGAGGAGGGAGTGGAGAGTATACGCATCAAATTTTCAGATGACATAAAAGTGGGAGGGTGTGCAAATACTTCAGAGGACTGGATTAAAATATAAAACAATCCAGATAAGCTATAGACCTAGGCTGGAAGAAACAATGAGATTTAACAGAGTTAAATGCAAAGTACTACACATGGGAACACAAATATAAAATGGACAATAGCTGGTTAGGTAATAGCACTGAAGAGAAGGATTTGGGACTTAGGGTGGGTCATAAACTGAACATAAATAAAAAAGGTGATGCTGCTTCAAAAAAGGAAAATGCCATTTTGAGCTGCATTAACTGGTGTATCATTTCCAAGGCATGGGAGGTGATGGTGCTGCTTTACTGAACGCTAGCAAGAACTCATCTGGACTACTGTCTTCTGTTTTCAGCACTGCACTTTAAGAAGCACGGGCAAACCTAGGTGGGAATGGTCCTCCTTCTAGGGTACTCTACCCCAGTGTGCATATTTTAGGGTGTTTTTAGGCGCACACTTTTTTCCACCAGACTTAAAAGCCCGGGTTCTGCAAACTCCTGCACTGGGAGTTTAGACGCCCCTCCCACCTCCTTCAACCAGAAGTCACCTGGGTGCCATAGAAAACAGCAGCATCAGCAACACTCACATGTTTTGAGAAGTGGACTTGGTAAGTCCCTGATTAGGACATACCATGTCCCCTTCTCAAAACATGCAGGAGCCACCAGTGCTGCTGCTTATAATTGTGCCCATCTGACTTCCAGTCGGTGAGGGTAGGGAGTGTTTAAACTCCCTGTGCAGGAGTTTGCAGAAGCTGGGCTCTTAAGTCGGTGTAGAAAAAGTGTGTGTTTAAAAACACCCTTTATTTATTAATTTATTTACACTTTTATCCTGCTGGTCAACTTGCAATTTTTTCTTTTGGCTTCCATCCCATGTTGTCTTGGGAAAGGTGTTTTGTTCTCAGCATTTGCTCTCTTCTTGCTTCAGGGACATCCCCCTTCACCAGTGCAACTGTTTCATTTGGGAATTAGGTTCCAGTAAAGGTTAGTCCCATCCATGAGCCTCTGCCCCGGTGAGCCTCCCTCACACAGTTTTCTGTCCCCCTTCTGGAGGGATGGACCTACCTGCAATTTCCACATGTTGGTTGAAGTATGTTTGTAGACTCGGTCACCTCTCTGCAACCCTACACTCCTCCTATGCTTAAGCTACTGGCTCAGTCACCCTCCTGCTATCCCAGGCCCTTGCAAAGTGTCTGGCTCATTTGCCGCTCTGCCATTATGCCTCAGGCCCTGCCCATTGTTAATGCCTTCCTGAACCCCTTGCCCTTTCCTTGGATGAGGTCAGGGCTCCCATCTATCTCCCCAGCCAGGGTGGCTCCAAGTTAGCTCCAGGAGCTCCTCAGCGTGCTGTCACCAAGCTGGTACTGGCCTGCTGGGCCTGGTTTCCTTCATTTAACCCCCCAGCCAGGTCATATGAACCACCCACTTCTGGTCACCTGATCTCACTCTTCTGAACCACAATTTAACCCACTAACTGCTGGCTCAGACTCAGTAGCAGAGTGTCATCATGCTGTGGGTGTCATGTTGTGATGATTTGCCCACAGCACTCTACTACATCCTCCAATTGCCTCAAAGTTCAGAGCAGGTCACAACATAGAAAACCATCTATAGCAGTACATAAAATAAATCCAAATATTCAAATAAAACAAATAAAAACAAGATAAAAACCCTTACCCACAACACCCCAATTCTACCCCTGCCTGCCAAACACCTAACAGAAAAAAATGGTGTTAGACAACACAACACTGGCCTGGTTCTCCCGCTTTGGCCTGCCTGGGTCAGCGCTGAAAACCTGAGCGGCTGTTCCAGGTCTGCCAGATGTGGGTCTGGTTCAAACCCAGTGGGGTTGGTGACTGGGCTGGAAACATGGACCTGGAAAGAACTGGGCCCACAGTTTGGCCCCATGAGCCACCCAGGTGGGCCAGAGTGGGCTGAACTGGGCAGGCACATACTTTTTTAAAAATGCCCACCCAGCCAAGTGTGGAGAGTTGTCATGGCAGCCAACCATGGTTGCCTGTTATTGGCAGCCATGGGGGTGGAAGGGCATTAGCCACAGCACACGGATGGAGCCAGCCAGTCACACTTCGCTGCCCTCCTCGCCTCCCCAGCAGGGTCAGGTTCGAGTAACATTAGTTTCCATCTCCCGATCTGACCCAGCCAGGGATTGTGGGTGTGTGGCTATCCCAACCTTGGATGCGCAGCTGTGGCAGCTGCACTTATGTTAACACCCTGTGTCTCAGACAAACCTCCAAGAGAATGGAGTTCCATAACTGTGGGGTAGACACTGAGAACACCTCCCTACATGCCTTTTGTTGTATGAACTTAATGGGCAGATGGTTTTGTAACAACCCTCTCCCTCCTCCACTTCATTCCCTCCTGCCTCTCTTCTCCTTCTCCCCAGCTTCTCTTGATGAGGTCACCTCCCTCCTCTCTTCATTCAACCTCTCCACTTGCCCCTTGACTCCATCCCCTCTTGTCTCCTCATGTTGATTGCCCCCACCGCACATTCTCTGCTGCACATCATCAATCTCTCCCTCTCTACTGGGTCATTTCCATTGGCCTTCAAACACACCACCATGTCCCCTATCTTTAAGAAGGCCACTTTGACCCCTCTGACCCTTCCAGCTATCACCACATTTTGCTCCTACCCTTTACTTCCAAGCTCCTGGAGTGAGCTGTCTACACATGCTGTTTGGACCTCCTCTCTTCAAATTCCTCCCTTGACCCCCTCCAATCAGACCTCCACCCTCTCCATTTGACTGAGACTGCCCTTGCCAAATAACCAATGACCTTCTCTTAGACAAGTCTAAGGGCCTCTACTCTGTTCTTGTCCTCCTTGATCTTTCTGCCACCTTTTACACTGTCAATTATGACCTCCTCCAGGATTTGCTATGCTCCTTTGGTTTCTTGGACACTATTCTTGACTGATTCTCTTTGTATCTCTCAAACTGCTCCTTCAATGTTTCTCTTGCTGGTACCTCCTCTACATTGTTTCCCTTCCCTACTGGGTCATTTCCATTGTCTCCCCAAGTCTCTTCTTGGCCCCCCTTCTCTTCTCCCTTAACACTCTTTCTCTGGGTAAACTCATTAAAACCCACAGCTTCCAGTATCACCTGTATGCTGATGGCATACAACTCTTAGGGATGTGTGAACAGAATGGAATTTGGATGTTTGGATATTCAGACATTTGGACTAAAAACTTAGTTCGGGTTTGGGAGTTTGGTCCGGCAGAGTTCGGACCCCCCCCCAAATATTCAGAAAGTTCGGTCCCACCTGGAGGTTTGGGGCATTCCAGGGACCCCCCAGGGGTGCCCATAGAAACATGGCAGGCCATCTGAGACACAGCAGCTGCAGCAGAGACTGGGAAGGTTTGGCACTTGGCACCCTGGGTTTCCCGGGCAGGCAGGCTTGGTGCTTGGCCCCTGGGGGTGCCTGTTGTGCCAGGGCTGGCTTTCTGAGACCCAACGGCAGCAGCAGAAGCAGCAGCAGAGACCAGGAAGGCTTTGGGCTTGGTGGCTGGCACCCATAGTTGGCCGGGCATTGCAGGCTGGCAGGCATCAGTGGGTCTCAGATGGTCAGCCATGCCCCGATGGGAATCGGGCGGGCACCCCGGGGATCAAGCGCTGAGCATAAGTTCTTCTGAAGAAGGTGAAGCAGTTAAGAGTCCTCTTCTTTACCTGGAAAAGAGGCTGGATACACAACAGCAATTTGTACTGCGTACCCCAAGCCCCAAGGTTCTTTCTCCTGTGAGCTCCCAGAATGGTAGCCCTCTGGTTAAGAACTGGGAAAGTTGAAATGCAGAGAGGTCAAAGGACTTCCAAACCAGGCATTATAACTCGGGTCTCTTGACTCCTGTCCTGTCCTACAAATGAGCAATGCTACTGCCCACCCAAAGGCTGCTGAAAGCAGATGTTCTGCTGGGCTACCCGTTTCTGCCTGCAGACAATGACAACATGCGCAAACCTGCTTTGGGCACCGGCAGACACTACTATAGCCCTGTCACTCCTGCCGTGATGGTGACTAGAACTGGAGAACCCAGCATAGAGTGAGCAGAACTGGAGGCCTGCCAGCCTACAATGCCCAGCCAAGTATAGCCCTGTCACTCCTGCCGTGATGGTGACTAGAACTGGAGAACCCAGCATAGAGTGAGCAGAACTGGAGGCCTGCCAGCCTGCAATGCCTGGCCAAGTAGGGGTGCCAGCCACCAAACGCTGACCGGCACTCTGTCGCTGCTCCACCGATGCATGGCAGCCTGCAATTCCCAGCCATGTAGTGCCTGTCAGTGCCCAAAGTGGGGTTGCACATGTTGTCATGGCCTGGAGGCAGATACCCAGTGGCAGCATCAGCAGCAGATGCTGCAAAGGCTTGGGGTTTGGTGTCTGGAACCCATAGGGGGAGAGACATTGCAGGCTGGCATTGGTGGAGCAGTGGCAGAGGCCTGGCCAGGCTTTGGTGGCTTGCACCCCTGCTTGGCCCGGCATTGCAGGCTGGCATTGGTGGAGCTGCGGCAGAGGCCTGCCCGGGCTTGATGGCTGGCTGGCACCCCTACTTGGCTGGGTATTACAGAGTGGAAGGCCTCCAGTTCTGCTCGCTCTATGCTGGGTTCTCCATTTCTAGTCACCTTCACAGCATGTGGTGGCTGGCTGGCCACATGAATCACCATCGTGGAAGGCTACTTGACCAATTTGCAGAATAGTTGCCTGAGATCTGGCAAGTAGGATGCCAGCCTGCGGTGCCCGGCCCTGTATGGGTGCCAGCCACCACCAAGCCTGGGATAGGCCTCTGCCGCGGCTCCACCGGTCTGGCAGCATGCAATGACTATTTATTTAGAAGGGTACCATCCTCAAGGAGAAGTGGTCTTAGTAACAGAGCAGGTAAAAGAAGTTGTGCCACAAAATATTCAGCATGAGGCCACTTCCCTGGGTGCTTTGGCACATAGGAAGTGGTCATGCACAGTTCTGGGTAATACTGGTTCTGATCTTTCAGGATTATGTCCAGTTACGATGGATCCTTTACATGCACCTCCTCTCTCTCCCACAGTATTTGGGATGGAGGAATTTGATCTCCCCTCAAACCAATTGGGTTTTGCAACTGCAGATGAAGTGGAGGAATGATGGGCAGGCCCCCTAAGGAAGTCTTTTATCTCTATAGTTTCTCAGAACATTTTGGGTTGGAAAACCAAATCAATGGATAATGATTTTGGTTGTTTCATAATATTCGTCGACATTATTTTGCTGCAAGAAATGGACATGCAGGACAATTGGACTTGGATGGGTATGTGTCCTTTGTTGTGGATGTTACCCAATTTGAATTGAAGGGTAGGACTAGCGGGGGTTAGGACTGTTTAATATCTTAAACAGAGATACTGGCAGGCCTCCAGTTCTGCTTGCTCTATGCTGGATTCTCCAGTTCTAGTCACCATCATGGCCAGGCGTTGCAGGCTGCCAAGAATGGGCGGAGCAGCGGCAGAGGCCTGGCCAGGACTTGGTGGCTGGCACCTCTAATTGGCTGGGTGTTGCAGGCTTCCAGGCATCTGCGGAGCAGCGGCAGAGGCCCGGCCAGTGCTTGGTGGCTGGCACCCCTACTTGGCTGGGCTTTTAAGGCTTGCATCCTGCTCACTGGTTCTCAACAAGCTCTTCTGGAAATTGGTCAAGCCTTGCCCGGTGGTAAATCTTATGGACACCCAGCCCCTGCCCGCTGGCACACTCATCCAAGCTATGCCCATCTACAAGATTGAGGAACAGATGGCTGACATGCAGCACCACTAGCAGCAGCAGCAGCAGCAGCAGACATTGGATTGCCAGGGCACAGTAACTGCGGCTGCCACCCCTACTTGGCCGGGAATTGCAGGCTGGCTGGCATAGGTGGAGCAGCGGCAGAGGATTGACCAAGGCTTGGTGGCTGGCACCCCTACTTGGCCGGGCGTTGAAGGCTGCCAGGCATCAGTGGCAGCCTTACTCAGGGTGATGTGTAAGGGCAATTTAAACTGGGGGGCCAGGAAGCCAATCAGGCACCTAAACCTCATGTCCTCGACCACTTAAAAGGGCTGCCCATCAAGCGCAATCATTTCTCCCAACATACGCATGGCTTTCAGTAGAAAGCCATGCCGTCCTCCACGTCCTGCAGCTGCCAATGTACTTGGCAGCTGCCCCCACCCCAGCTCTCAGTGACATGGATGGACAGCCCTTCCTACCTGTAACATAGGCTCCGGAACCCTGATGGTGGGTCCTGGGGCTGGAGTGGCTGTTACTAGATGCAGTAGAATGATGGCTCTCTGTGAGTGGAATGACAGCCCCAGAACTCTGATGGTGAGTCCTGGGACTAGCGTTGCAGTTTCTGGATGAAGTGGAATGACAGCCCTCCCTGCCTGGAATGTAGGCTGACTGACATCGGTGGAGCATTGGCAGACAGTGAAGCGGAATGACAGCCCTCCTTGCCTAGAAAGTAGCCCCAGAACCCTGATGGTGGGTCCTGGGGCTGGAGTGACTGTTTCTTGGTGCAGTGGAATGATGGCTCTCTGTGAGCAGAATGACAGCCCCAAAACCCTGATGGTGGGTCCTGGGGCTGGAGTGGCAGCTTCTGGGTGATGTGGATTGACAGCCTTCCCTGCCTGGAACGTAGGCCCCAGAACCCTGACGGTGGGACCTGGGGCTGGAGTGGCTGCTTCTTGATGCCAGGTATAACACCTAAATCTATCTAATCTAATCTAAGTAAATGAAACTATGGAGGTAAATTTGTGGAAATGGGTGAAATAGGAGAAGGATGCCAATGGATTAGGAACACAAACTGCTGGGAGAGGAGGCTTCTGAAAATGCCTGCTGACAGGATCAGTGGCTAGCTTAGAAGGAATTGAAAGGGGGAAGGGAATGAATTTTGTTATTTGCTGTGCCTGCCTTACCACAAGCCTCATTGGCTCTGTGCAGCTTAGCCCCATGCCAATCGCAGACTGCAAAGTCAGTGGGCGGAGGAAAAGAGGGATGGTGATTGGGCAGACTGGCTGCTAGTTCAAGCCTCTCCACCCCTGGCACGAGGAAGTCTGCTTCTCAGCTGCCCTAAGCTCCCTGGGAATGCCAGCCAGGTTTTTCCCACCCGAACGTGTCCGAACTCATCCAAATGTGGCCGAACTGTTTTGGGGTTTGGGGGTTTGGTTTGGACGTTTGGTTCGGGCATCCGAACTGGCTGAGTTTGGGCCGAACTCTGAACGTCTGAACCACGTTCACACATCCCTAACAATTCCATCTCTCCACTCCCATGCTCTCCCCCTCCATCCAGACTCGTATTGCTGACTGTCTTCCTGACATCTCTGCCTGGATGTCTCATCACCAATTCAAGCTTAATATGGCTAAGACTGAAGTCCTCATCTTTCCCTGGAAATTCTCCCCTCCTACTTCCCCTTTAATTTCCATCGAGGGAGTCACCATCCAGCCAGTCCCTTAGGCTCCTTAGCCTGGGATTCATTTTCAACTCCTCCATTTCCTTTAAGCCTCAGATCCAAGCTGTTGCTAAATCCTGTCACTTTGCTCCGTATATTATTGCTAAAAACTGACTTTGCCTTACTGTTGCCACTGCAAAAACCCTAGTCCATGTTCTAGTTATCTCTCACCTTGACTACTGCAGCTTCCTCCTTACTGGTCTCCATTGTTCTGATCTGCACACACACACACACACACACACACACACACACACACACACCCCTCATCTTCATTCAATGCTCCACAGTCAAAATAATCCATCTTGCCCGTTGCTTTAACCATGTACAACCTCTTCTCTCTGCCCTGCACTGGCTCTCTTTATGGGAATGCATTCAGCACAAGCTCCTGGTTTTCATTTTCAAGGCTCTTCATGGCCTTGCTCCCCCATATCTCTCAATTTTTGTATCCCACCACGCTCCTGCCTGGGAGTTTTGCTCCTCCTCTGCCCCCACCCTCACCTGATCATGAACCCCTTGCTCCTCTAAACATCTTAACCTCATCTCCCTTGCTTCTCCCCATGCCTGGAACTTTCTCCCTGGAGACATTTGCTCCAGTCCCTCCCTCCCAACTTTCAAAACCCTCCTGAAAACCCATCTCTTCTATCAGGCCTTCCCTAGCTTGTCATGAGTGATACTGATCCTTTCCCCCTCACTCAGAACCGAATTCCTTGTAATTAAGTAAGGCACGTGAGCCTGCAACTTCTCAACCTCATGAATGTTAGGGATGGGTGAACGTGGTTCGAAAGTTCAGAGTTCGACCTGAATTCGGCCTGTTCAGATGACTGAACCCGAACCTGAATCCGAACATGAACTGACCAAACAAAACTCAATTCCGAACGTCGAAATGACCGAACAGTTTGGTCAGTTCGGATCACGTTCGGGTGAGTTTGGGTTGGAAAAAACAGTTCACTGGAAAGTCAAACGTGACAGGGAGGGGTAGTCATTGAGGAGCAGACTTCCAGGCACCAGGGGTGGAGAGGTTTGCAAGAAATGGAGCTATCTGCCTCCCTACTTCCCAACACCTTCTGAGTTAGTCACTGTTCCTGAACAACAGGCGTTTCAGAAGGTTCCCTCTCCCAGCATTTTCCAGCTCCCCAATCCATTGCAATCCTCCTCCCATTTCACCCATCCAACCCATCTACCCTCATATTTTCATTTATTTAGTTAGCTTAGCTTAGATAGATTTAGTGGTTATTTTTGGTTTTTACCCCTCCCTGTGTTCCCTGTGTTAAATCTTCCTTCCTCCCTCCCCCCT
>QEPC01014040.1:288300-311846 GCA_003113815.1 Sphenodon punctatus
GGCCCCTCATACCTTAGGGACCGCCTCGCCCTTCGCGCCCCAGAGCGGCTCCTGCGGTCTGCCGGGGGTGCCCTCCTGGAGGTCCCCCGTGTTAAACGGGGGGCCACGATGGAGAGGGCATTCTCGGTGGTGGGACCGCGGCTGTGGAACTCCCTTCCGGAGGAAGCTCGCCTGGCCCCAAGCCTTTTAACATTTCGGCAGAACTGTAAGACCTGGCTGTTTGCCCAGGCCTTTGGAGGGAGGGTGGGGAGGGAGGATTTTAGTCCCCTACCCATTTGTTTTTACCTGCCTAGCCCTGTTTTAATATTTAATATTTAATATTTGATTGTTTTAAATGAATTTTATTGTATTTTATTGTTTTATTGTTGGAAGCCGCCCCGAGCTCCGTCGCAGGAGGGGCGGGGTATAAATTTGTAAAATAAAACAAATAAATAAGTTGTTATTGGCAAGGAGGATCTCGGATCAGGAACTGCAGCGGGAGAGGGCGCTCTTAGCAGCCCAGAAGGTTGCCCCAGCGTACGGTCCCCCATCTAGGGTGGTGGGGGAGCAGAACTATTTGTTTCAGTGGTTGGATTTCGGCCGACGAAGAACTTTTACCTGCATGAGGGGCAATGTATACCCCTCGGAAATGAGGGATGGAAGGTGGAAGGCCACCCCCAAAGAGGAGTGATATTGTCTACTGTGTAAAGGCCCTGAGACGGACTCCCCCAGCCATGTATTGCTTTATTGCTCGGCACTGGCAGGGGCAAGAACAGAGGTTCTGGGGTGATTCTTCTCTTTGTAGGGGAGGGCCATAAGTGATCCGGAGGGCCTGGTGGCGACTCTGCTTAGTAGTGCGGATTCCGAAAGGGCAAGGGTGGTGGCCAAATTTTGCCAAGTATTCATTAGGATAAGGGATACCTATAAAGATGGGATTGCTATTTAGATCAATTAGCAGGTAGTGTCCATGGGATGTCGGGGGGGTCCCCAGAATGGGTTTCCCTGAGGGACGGTGGGGCCGAGGAGATAAGAATGCACTTAAGGCCAAGGGTATGTTTTTCTTTTAATGTGTCATGGTTTTGATGAATGTAAAAATATTATGTATCCAGTTATGGGTATGCTTTTGTGAATTTGTAGGTTGGTTTATGGATTTTGTTATGGCCTTTGGCAAAAACAATAAACGGAATTTTAAGTAAGTTCTCCATTGGTGCTGAGGGAATGGGTTTAAATCACAGCAATATAGATTTTGGTTAGATGTAGGAAAATTTTCCCAATAGTAAGAACTGTTGGACAATGGAGTAAGCTGCCCATGGAGGCTGTCAAATCTCCCTCCATGGATGTTTTCAAAATGCAGCTGGAACAGCATCTGTCTGCAGTACCGTAGGCACAGGATATCCTGCCTTGGAGCAAAGGGTCAGACTAGATTATCCTTGATGTATCTCCCAGCTCTACAATTCTGTGATTCTGTAACGCCTGGGAGGGCTTTAAAGAAATGCTGTGCTGACTCAGCAGTTTGAGGATCACTCTGCATTCTAAACCAGGTGTTTGGTAAGTAACAAGGATGCAAAACATAAACTATCAAGTGCATCACCGCCCTTTCCCACCCCCTCATCTTTGGACAGCTATATAGAAATCTAAAAAGAAAAATGAAAAGACCGAATGCTGAAAAACAGGTGGCCTAATTATGGGCTGTCAAAAATCTAACAGGTGAATCAAAAGCCTGTGTTTTAGAAATGATAGTGTTCTGGTTCTGATTCACAACATGTTGAATGCTAGACCCATGTTTCAGTGTTGTCCTGAATTGAGATGCTGTCCTGAATAACAGCCCTATGAAAATATACTGTACTGAATCTGTAATTTGTTTTGGAAGTAGGTTTTTCCATGATAAGTTTATCTGAAAAAGGATCTGGCTTTTTTTAAAAAAAAAAATTTAAAAAGAAGAAAATCTGATCTCATCAAATTTTAAAACTGTGTTTTAATACTTTTCATGTCCCAATTCCTTTAGATTATTTCAGTAATTTTAAATGAAGCTCTTTGAAGGTGCTCTCCCCTCTCCCAGTGACGGAAGTGAAAAGCTTTGAAGAAGCACTTCCAGCAAAATAAACTGTGTTAAAAGAGAGAACACCTGATGCAAACTGTTTGAAAGGGGCACACCTCAGTAGGGGGATGTGCGCAAGGCTCTCTCCCCAAAGATAGCAGGGCCCTGAGAAAAGAGGCTCCTTCTGCAAAAAATATTTTTTAATAGCGGTCTCTTCAGCTACAAGCATGAAATCTGCCTTTTGCACAAGTCAGTGTAAGGTTTCCCCTTCACTTCAATTGAGTCAATATTGAATATGGAGCCTTTATGGTAAAAACCTAGAGACAGTAAACAATGTAAGTAACTTTAAGGCAGAAGAATGAAATTACTTGATCCAATCAGAGCCATAACTCTTTCCAAAAGTTTGACAAAGATTTAAATGATATCATGCAAATAGGGGTGGGAAGTTCGGATCTCCTGGTATCCGATATTGCCAGTATTTGGCTGTATCGGGGATACCGGATAGATCCTATAATTTCCCGTACTGGTGCTGGTTCCTGTACCGGATTTTTTTACATTGCGGCCATTGAAATCAATGGCTGCAATGTAAAAAAAAAATAAACGAAAAAGTTAAAAACCACTTTCCCTCCCCCTTCCAGGACATGCGGGTGGAAAGGGGGACACCCCCCACCCACCCTGACCAGCCTGGATTTTTTTTTTTTAAACCGGACCCGGACTCCAGGCTGCTACCGGCTGCCCAGCGTCAGCCAGGGCTATGGAGGCAGCTGAGCTCTCCTCCGGGAGCCCATATGTGGCTGGCTTGGACTCTCTGGCAGCCGGCAGGCAAGACCGGTAACCTAACACACACACACACCAGATCACATTTTACCTGTGCTCCCTCTGGGTGGCGGTGGTGGCAGCAGCTGCGCAGCGTGGGCCCAGCAGCAGCGCTGACTTCAGCGCTTCACTAGGTCTTCTGGGGAACTTCCGGGTTTCCCCGGAAGACCTGGTGAAGCGCTGAAGCCAGCGCTGCAGCCGGGCCCACACCGCACTCCTGCCACCGCTGCCACCATCCAGAGGGAGCACAGGTAAAAGGCGATCCGGGGTGCGTGTCTGTGTTAGGTTACCGCTGCCGGCTGCCAGAGAGTACCATCCGGCCACGTATGGGCTTCTGGAGGAGAGCTCAGCTGCCTCCATAGCCCTGGCTGCCACCGGACAGCTGGCGGTGGCCTGGAGCCCAGATCCAGTCCAGTTTTTTAAAAAAAATACAGGCTGGCAGGGTGGGTGGGAGGGTTTCCCCCCCTTCCACCCGTGCAGCCTGGGATGGGGGGAGGTTTGGGGGGGGTTTCATTTATTTTGATGGGGACACTTCCCCATTGAAATCATCAATGAAAAAAACCCCGGTACTGGTAAACCAATTTTACCGATAAAATCGATTTTTTTGAAACCTGTAACCGGTAAAACTGATACCCGGTTTTTTCACTTTTGTCCCACCCCTAGCAACCAAGGTTTTAGCTTAACATTCCCCCAGAGATGACACTGTTATCCCCTAGCTTGCCCACTTCTAAAAGAACACTAGGACAAATGATCCTTTTAAATGGACCATAGCTGTGTGGGGATGGGTGTGCGTACCAGTGTGGGGGCGGTGCGGGGGAGTATATGCAGACACACACCCATGTCCACCCACCTCCACACATGGCCAATTGCCATTTTGGCCAAATGCTCCAATCATGGGTGGAGGTGGGTGGAAATGAGTTGGTCATAGGAACGCACATGCACCCCCACCCACCCGCCGCGGGGCGTACATGGGTGGCACCCACCCATGCCCATGCAGCGGGTCTGCGTGGGCATGCATGGGTCTGTCTCGTCTCATGCACAAAGGGCCAGGAAACATTATGTCAGACCGCCAGGATGGTGTTTATATTTGTTGTTTATTTTTTAATTTATTCTTCTTAAGCCAAGCTACCTGTTTAAGAGGACTACGAAGCCCTGAGGAAGTCTTTTATGAAACACGTTGGCTTATTAGATTTTTTAATATCAAGCTTGAACAATAGTCTTTGTATTCTCATGATGGATTAAAGAGGATCTCTACTGGTTTGTGACATTATTATGTATTTTTGATGACACATGCTACTTCTAATCCTTTTTATTAATTTGTTCATATTTCTTATTATTGATTTTTACAAATGTATTTATTTACAGACCTTTGTTGGTGTGTGTTTTCAGTCCTCCAGGATCAGCATACATTGACAAAGGCAGTGGGACGATTATGTTTGAAATTTAACAGATAAATGGCACTGCTGTTTATTACGACTCAGTCTAAAGACCCCCCCAAATCATGGGAAAGACTGTGTCATAGGGATCCATCCCACAAGCGTCCATCCCTGTGACATCCACCCCCTGCAGGGTTGCTCACTGTGGTGGTTTTTTACCTAACACTCCCATAGGCCAAAATGGAAGTGTCAGGTAAAAAATGACACCACACTTTTGTCTCAAGTGCTCTTTATTTACTGTAAAGCACCCAGTTTAGTATTTACCGTCCATCAAACAATGCACACAATACCCCTTCCCCAAGTCAGACCTCCATCTGAGCAGTCTCTGTTCCCCCTACCCTGAGCCTGTCAGCAGCTGGGCAATATCTGCTGTGGTTCTCCCCACCCCCTGCCCTGAGTCCATTCTCAGCTGTCCAGCTTTGGGTGTGTTTTTTTTCCAAGGTGCCGGTAAGAGCAGGTCCTGTCCCTGCCCTCACTCCTCAGTCTGTGCAGTCCCTTCTCCCAGTAGATCCCTTCCCTAGGCTTCTGGCTGGTTCTGTTGAGCAGCTCCAGGGCAGGGTTGACCTTAGAATTTGTGAGGCCCAGGGTGAAGATAAAATGTGGGCCCTTTCCCTGTGGCATTTCCCCCTTGAGGAGCCTTCGTCACCGCGAGGCTAGACTACTGTAACGCACTCTATGTGGGGCTTCCCTTGTTCTTGGTCCGGAGGCTGCAGTTAGTGCAGAATGCGGTGACTTGTCTCCTTACGGGGATGGGCCGTTTGGAGCATATTACACCTGTGCTCCGAGCTCTGCACTGGTTGCCGATAGCGTGCTGAGCCAAGTTCAAGGTTTTGGTGATGATCTATAAAGCCCTACACGGTCTGGGCCCCTCATACCTCAGGGACCGCCTCGCCCTCTGCGCTCCAGAGCGGCTCCTGCAGTCTGCTGGGGGTGCCTTCTTGGAGGTCGCCCGTGTTAAGCGGGGGGCCACAATGGAGAGGGCATTCTCGGTGGCTGGGCAGTGGCTTTGGAACTCCCTTCCGGAGGAAGCTCGCCTGGCCCCTAGCCTGTTGACATTCCGGCGAAGTTGTAAAACCTGGCTGTTCGCCCAGGCCTTTGGGAGGGAGGGTGGGTAGGGTGAGGTGTTTTAGCTCCCCCACCCATTTTGGTTATTTTAGCTTGTTATTATATTTATAACTTTAGCCCTGTTTTAATATTTTTATAAGTATTATTTTGATTATGTGAGTTTTAATGGTTTTATTGTGTTTTAAAATTGTTGGAAGCCGCCCTGGGCTGCATGGCAGGAGGGGCGGGGTATAAATTTATTAAATAAATAAAATAAATAAATAAATAAACTTCTGTAGGGCCCTAGAGGTGGTTGTGTTTGGGGTCCCACTTGGAGGCTGTGGGGGCCCTGCACCCTGCCCTGATGAAAATGGAGATCTCTGCAGAACCCCCAGAAGTAGAGAATAACAGAGCCCATTGCAGTGACCCCAGGTTGCCCCGTGGTAATGCCAGATTTGCTTGCTACAAGGTGCCTGAAGTAGCAGGCCCCTGATTCTGGACCCCTTGCTTGACTTGCTCCCCAGCCAGCCATCCTTAAGGCAACCCTCCATTAGCCAGGGTCTTGGGTAGCTTCTGCCTCTGGTCCCTGCTGAAGGCTATCCCTGAGTCAAACATCTCTCCATAAGGCAACAGCCCCTCCTTTGAGGTCCCTCCCAGAGCTCTCTTGCTCCAGCTTCTATGGCTGCAGCTCAGTTAGCTGACAGCCATGTCCAGATCAGCTGAGCAACCATGCCCTAAGCTTGAATCCTTGGCCAGCATTTCCCTTAAAGGACCAGTGCTTGCCTCTGCACCCTGAGGCTTTCAAGAGATAGCTTTCTGCAAGCACTTACCTCCCACTCCATCTGGAACCTGATCTTGCAATGACTTATTGTGACTTGGTCACAGACTGCCATTCACTTCAGCTGCTTTTGGCTTAGGACTCAGAACTTTATCATTAAAATACAGTTGTCATTTCTTTTCAATCTTTACTGGTGTGTAGTGTGAGAGGCAAGTTGGGTGAGAGGAATGACATGATTCGTCTCAGCTGTGGAAAATGCCACCTGTCAGTTTCTACAGAAAAATGTCCTTGCTGCTGATTTGATTTTCCTGTTTCAGGCCCATGTGATACTCTATCAAACTGTACAAAGTGTGCCTTGGGTTGATGGACACTTCATTAAAGGATGTTTTTGTAATATTAATACACGTTTCTTACCAGTGGGAAAATGGAATCCTTTGGCAAGGAGGTCATGGGCTAATGACTGAGTTCTGATTATATCTAGAGGGGATAATGCAGTTCAAGCAGACAACAACATAAACAGAGCCTGCATACATCATGCGCTATCAATAAAGGCACCAATTTGTAGGAAACATGCAGTACATAATGCAAGACAAACATAACATAACATAACATTTTAATTTATATCCCGCACTCTCTCAAAAATGACTCGAGGTAGCTCACAGTACAATAAATACATCCCTGGGTTTGTTATCCCACTTAGGGGACCCAGCACAAAACAATAATATAACAACATATCACAAAATATCAACGCAAAACAACCCCCCCCAACTGATGCCTCATTTGACCAATGTCTCCACACCCAGGCAATTGGTCCCATCACTAAACCTTCTATCCCCTGCTGCCACTAGGAAATTCAACCAGCTCCACCCCTCTCTCACTGGGGGGGAGTTGGCCACACCAACCTCCTCATCAGCAAATAACACCCCTCCCTACACAATACAAACCCCACAGAATCTCCAGCCTCTGCCTCATGGCTGGCCAAAGGCAGGCCCCTTAAACAATACAGAATAAGTAAAAAACTCCCACAGGGATTACACTCAGCAGTTCCTGCACCACACTCCCATTTTACAAAAGGCACACCCCGGGACCCTCCCTCCCACCTAGTCACAAAACTCAGACCCCTAACCCCTGGCTGGCCCCGAAGGGCCACGAAGGGCCACACCCTTTGGCTGGCACCCTTTGGCCGGCCCTTTGGCACAGCCGCAGGTGTGTCTTTTATATGCCCTCTGGCTGCTTCCGGTGGCGATGGAGGCGGGGGGAGGGGAACAGGTCTCAGTTCAGCATCCCCTAGCCCCCAGACTCACGTACCCCCTCTTTTCCCCAGGAGGACAGCGGGGGATCCCGGCGAGATGGCGGCGGTGGCAGCAGCCAGCAGGACACCCGCAGAGGCTCCAAGCATGGTGGCAGATGGTATGTGGAGCGCAAAGAGACAGCCGCAGGTGGTGTCTTTTATACGCCCCCTGGCTGCTTCCGGTGGTGATGGAGGCGGGGAGGGGAACAGGTCTCTTTTTGGTGATTGAGTTTTAATTTTTTGGAGTTGCTCCTTGAAGTGTACAAATTTCTCATTTCTTCGCAACTCCGATTTACTGTTTCTGCTTTCAAATGCCACCAAACTTTCTTTAACTAACTCTTTTAAATCTGGCATAGTTTCTGGTTTATCTTGTTTTATCTGTTTTACCATATCTTGAACTGCTTGCATATAATGGATCGGTTTTCTATACATGGCAGCGTATTATAGCATCACTTTTTCCATACTGTTAATTTCCTCTATATCATTGAAGCTTTCCACCAGGTCAAGAGCAACATTCGTGGCAAGGTCCTGCTTAAAGTGGTTTGCGACTAAATGCCTCCATCTTTCCAATCCTCTCTCACTAATTTTATGTTTGAAACATACATGCATAATTCATTGACATCTAAAAATCTATTTAGCTATAGATATATCATATAAATATATGGCTATACAGGCAAATTGAATGAAATTAGAGAACACAACATTCTCACCCTGCAAGTCATGATTTCCTGTAGGGAAATAGATATGTTGGAACTGGGAGGGGTCATAATCAGCATCCCCTGTCTCAATTTTTAATTTTTAAACAAAAAAGACAGAGTATTTTTCCAGATGTGTTGTGATTACCTTGAAGTTGTAAACCCAATGTGCAACCAGTATAATGATGCCTGCCAAAATCTACAGGCAGTCTCAAATAATAGCACTGAGAAGTGTGCACTGTCCATTGACTTGAGTCAAAATCAAAGTCAAACTCCAGTGGCTTGTGAGCTGAGGCTGGAATCAGAAATGTTTCTGTGACACCACAAAATGGTTTCTCAACCTATATATCACAACTCCCAGAGTTTGTCAGAGGGTTGAAAACCTTATATAGAAAAATGGGAGGGGGTTTCTGTGAAGACAAGAGTCTCACTCTAGAAAGATGTTGAAATATGAAAAAGTTGAGAATCCAAATTTCAGAAGACACAAAATGGTAGGAATGGACTTTAGTATTTACTTCTGTTTGTTTCATTTTTGTTTGCTTTAGTATTCTGTTTTGTTTCTGGGTTTTTTCCATTGAAGTCAATGGGAGCCTTTTCCCATTAATGTCAATGGAAAAAGAAAGATTCATGGGGTTTCTAAAACTAGTATAGTGTCTACTAAAGTCAAATGTAGTTGTGTTCTTGTCTGGCTCTGGATTAGGGTGGTGGTGTGGGTGGCACTGGGTTTGGGGGGAGCAAATTCCAGGGACTGGGGACTTTTAGTGACTGGGGGTGCTTTGGAGGTGGCTGGGGGTTTAGGAGGGGACTTGTGGCTCTAGTCTGATCTGCTGTGGGGCCAAAGGGGGCTGGCTGTGCCTAGGTAAGGGGCAAGGTTTAAGGGGGGCTGCCACTGGGGGTTGGGGATGGCACTGGGTTTGGGAGGGATGCCAGGGGCTCAGGACTTTTAGTGGGTGGGGTGCTTTGCTTCTGCAAAAACAATTGGCTCTCTAGCCCCCTCTGACTGCCTCCCTTCCACCCCACAGCTGCCTCATCTCACCTGCACTGCATTCTGAGATCAACTTTGTACCAAGCTGCAGGTGAAGAAGGTGGCTGGGGACAAGCAGAAAGCAAAGATGATCTCAGGATGCAGTACAGATGAGATGAGGAAGCTGTGGGATGGTTGGTGGGCCTGAGAACAACCAGGGAGGGCTGGCAGTAAATGAGGCTTGAGAGAGGGACTGGGAGACAGAGCAGAATGGGAGAACAGTAGTGCTGCCAGAGCCCAGGTGAAATTTACCAGGCTACAATTAAGAAGTGAGGAAAGATGCAGCGCATCAGAAAGCAAGCTGAACAGAACCCAGCAGATGGCAAAGGTGCCCTTTTCAAATTTAAATACTAAACAGAATTTTAATATCTGCTGCTTGCTTTAGTATTATTAGTATTAATACCAAAGTGCCTACAATAGTGCACTTTAATATTAATACTAAATTAGTATTCCCATCCCTACTAAATGGAGTCTACATTTCCCCAACCTTTTTCTTGGTTTTTGTTTTCAAATTGACTTGTGATTTTGTGTTCCTCAGTTTCTGAGTGTCAAAATTTATTTATTTATTTATACTAAAATTTCTATTCCACCCCCTCCTGCCTCTGGCAGCTTGAGGCAGCATACAAAACAATCATCATGTATATAAATATCAAAACATCAAATATAAACATCACATATAAATAACAGGAAATATAAAAACAATATACAAAATGCCACAGTCTAAAAGAATAATTCCACCCCAACCCCCTTCCCATTATCCATCTCCCCCACCAAAAGCCTGGCAAAAAGATAGATCTTACATTGGCACCTGAAGGAGGGAAGACCTGGGGACAAACGACCCCCTACCAGGAGGCAATTCCACATCCATGGTGCTATGACCAAGAATGCCCTCTCCAATGTCACCCCACATTGTACATGGGGGATTTCAAGAAGGGCACCCCTGGCCGACTTCAGGGGCCGATCCAGAATCCAGTGGGTGAGGCGGTCCTGCAGATAGGTGGGGCCCAGATCATTTAGGGATGTATAGGTTAAAACCAACACCTTGAATCACACCTGGAAGACTATTGGCAGCCAGGGCAGCGAGCAAAGCACAGGTGTTATATGCTTACAACGTCCTGCCCCAGTAAGGAGGTGTGCCACCACATTCTGCAACAGCTGCAGTCTCTGGACCATCACCAAGGGTAGCCCCACATAAAGCACATTACAACAGTCCAGTTTTGAAGTGATGAAGGCATGGACGATGGTCGCCAGGTCGGAGTCTGAAATATACGGCCGAAGCGGCCATACCAGATGTAACTGGCAGAAGGCACTTCTCACCACATCCGCCACCTGGACATCCAGGTGGAGCTGTGAATCAAGAAGCACCCCCAGACTGCAGACCTGAGGAATGAGGGAGGGGCATACCCTATCAATGACGGCGGCCTCCACACCCCCAGACCTACCCACCAGCATCACTTCCATCTTGTCAAGATTCAGCTTCAGATAGCTTATCCTCATCCAATTCCCCACTTCTGCCAAACATTCGGTAAACAATGAGACTACCAGGCCTGGGTCAGTTGAAAACAAGAGGTATAGTTGGGTGTCATCAACATACTGATGACTTCGAACCTGAAGCCCCCTCATGACCTCCTCCAAAGACTGCATATACAGGTTAAACAGGAGAGGGGACAGAATAGATTCTTGTGGGAAACCGTATGTGAGATCCCGGGTCGATGATGAACAATTCCCCAGTACCACATGCTGAGTCCTTCTGGCCAGTAAAGGACAGAACTATTAAAAAATGATTCTGACCATCCCAGCACAGTCCCGCAAGTGAGTCACCAACATCTCGTGGTCAACTGTATCAAATGCAGCTGACAGATCTAACAGGAGCAAAAGAGTTGAGCAACCCCGGTCTAACTCATGGTGGAGGTCGTCGACCAAGGCAGGTCACAAGTGCAGTCTCGGTGCCATGACTCAAATGAAAGCCAGACTGCGAGGAATCTATAAACCTGACCTGATCCAGATGTGCCTGAAGCTGCCGACCCAAATCCTGTTCAATAACCTTCCCTAAAAAGGGAAGGTTAGAGACCGGCCAATAGCTGGCCAGAGAGTCAATGTCAAGAGATGGTTTCTTGAGCAATGGGTACACCAAGGCCCCCTTGAGGGATCCAGGGGCCCTGCCCTCATGAAGGGAGGTGTTGACAACCCCAGTCAGCAATGGTCCCAATGTCTCCCAGATAGCCTTAACCAGCGAGGATGGGCATGGATCTAATTTACCAAATGTGGCCCTGACAGACCCCAGAACATCCTCTGTATCAGTGGACAACACAGATTGAAACTGATCCCATGAGGTGTATGAAGCAGGCAGGTAGGCTACTAGAGCGATGCTGGCATCGGACTTGTGCTGAATCTGACTGACTTCTCCATAGGGCCCATTTGTGGTTCTACATTGAAGTTGTGAGGATGGCAAAGAAGGAATTATTTTCCACCCTCATAGCATTTGCAAAGTCACGTCCAGTGGAGCTGTTCTGGGTGGTGTGGGGGCTGGTCAGTTCGGCCTCCCTCCACCTGAATGGGGACTTGTCCCAGGCCCGCTGTGAGGAGTTTGCCATCTACTTTGCAGACAAGATCGCTCGGATCCAGAGCAACTTCGACACTGGATTAGGAGCAGTAGAGATGGAGCGCGAGGTTATGGAGGCTCCATCTGGTCCATCTTCCTGGGCTGAGTTTCAGGAAGTGACGCTGGCCGATGCTGTGGATATCCTGTGGTCTGTCAGAGCCACCAGTTGTGAATTAGATCCTTGCCCGGCCTGGCTAGTGAAAACCTCCAGGTAGACAATGGGGTCGGTGCTGGCGGGGGTAATCAATCCGTCCCTTCGGCAAGTGAGAATGCCCCCCGGTCTCAAGGAGGCTGTGGTGTGCCCCCTGCTGAAGAAGTCATCTTTGTATGTGGACACACTCGCCAGCTACTCAGTGTCTCTAACCTTCCCTTTTTAGGGAAGGTTATTGAATGGGTGGTGGCACTGCAGCTCCAGGCTCATCTGGACAGCGTCGGTTTCCTTGATCCATTTCAATCGGGGTTCTGCCCTGGCTACGGTACAGAGACGGCGTTGGGGGATTTGGTGGACGATCTCCATCGTGAAATGGATGTAGGATGTTCAACACTTCTGGTCATGCTAAATCTCCCAGCCGCTTTTGATAAAGTGGACCATGGGCTGCTGCTGAGACAATTGCAAGCCCTGGGGGGTCTGGACAGGACTGTCCTCGGATGGTTCCAATCATTCCTCTTGGGGAGAAGCCAGCGAGTTGTCCTGGGGGCTGTCTTCCAGCCCCCGGGCCCTGGACTGTGGCATTCCACAAGGTTCAATTCTGTCTCCGTTATTGTTTAATGTTTATATGCAGCACTTTGGGGAGATCGTGAGAGGGTTTGATGTGCGTTGCCACCAATATGCCAATGACACCCAGCTTTACCTCTCTTTTTCAACTGACCCAAGTCCTGCAGTCTCAGTACTGTCCCAATGTTTGGAGGCCATGGCGGATTGGTTATGGCAGAGCAGACTGAAGCTCAATCCTGAGAAGATGGTGGTGATGGTGGTAGGTATGGCAAGGCTTCTCCCAGTGGGTGTTCTTTTCCCTTTTTTTCTCCCAATCTCAAGCTCCTATATTGTTTGAGTTGATCATGTATGAATTCTTGATTGTTTGTGTATATTTACCTATACTGTTATGAGTTTTTATTATATGTTGTTGTTGTTATTTTTGACCATGGCGAAAGCTAGTGTCGAATAAAAGTATAAAAGTATTAAGGTAGGGCGAGGGAGGTGTCAGCTCCCCTCGTAGAGGGGGTCCGCCCTCCTGTAGCCCAGCAGGTTTGGAATCTGGGGGTGTTATTGGATGCTGGTCTCCACCTAGATCGGGAGGTGGAGATGGTGGCGATGGCTGCCTTCTGCCAGTTGTATCTGGTGTGGAGGCTGCCTCCATATATCTCCAGACCTGACCTGGCCACCCTCATCCATGCCTTCATCACCTTGAGGCTGGACTACTGTAATATGTTTTACATGGGGCTTCCCTTGACACTGGCTCGGAGGTTGAAGCTAGTGCAGAATGCGGCGGCTTGTCTCCTGACAGGGGCGAGTCATCGGTAGCATATTACTCCTGTGCTACGCGAGCTTCAGTGGCTGACTATAATGTACTGAGCCAGATTCAAGGTGTTGGTCTTGGCCTATAAAGCCCTACACGGTCTTGGACCCGGATATTTCAGAGACTGCCTTGCCCTCCATTCCCCAGGGTGGCACCTTCAGTCTGCCAGGGGTGCCTTCTTGGAGGTCCCCCGCGAAAAACGGGGGGGCACAATGGAGAGGGCATTCTCAGTGGCTGGGCCGCGTTTATTGAACTCCCTCCCGGAGGAAGCCTGCCTGGCCCCAAGTCTGCTGGCCTTCCGCCAAGCCTACAAGACTTGACTGTTCTCCCAGACCTTCGGAGGAGGGGGGGTAAAAAAGGTGGGAAGGGTGGGGGGGGGTTAGGTAGACTTCATTTTAGATGTTTTAAATTCTCTATTAAATCGTTGTTTTAAATTGTTGTTTTTACATTGTAAGCCACCCCGAGATGCCATGGGCATGAGGGGGTAACTAATAAATGTAACAAAATAAATAAATAAAATAAATAAATAAAAATAAAACAGGACAGGTGGGGCATTCATTACCTCTGGTTCCCCTACTATATCAAGTGTGGCATCAAAGCAGTGGTAAATGTGAGCGATTTTGTTTGCAAAATAGTCAGCAAACTTGTCACAGCGAGCACTGTAAGACTCCAGCTCCAGGTGGAGACAGGCTGAACTGACAAGCCCCTCCACCACACAGAAAAGCTCAGCTGGCCGACACTTCATGGATGTTATGATGGCAGCAAATAAACCTTTCTTTGCTGCCTGCACAGACATCGCATAGGCTTTCAAACTAGCTCTGTGCTGTAATCTGTCGTCTTTAATATGGGTCCGGTGCTGCCATCTCTCTAACCGGTGCCCTTCTTGCTTCAGCTAACACAGATCCTCCATAAACCACGGAGACCTGCCCCACTGATGATCCGGGAGTGGATGCCTAGGAGCTGTCTGATCAATGGCCTGGACCAACAAGGTTTCAGAAGGCTACGTAGTAATCAAGTGATCAACTGTTGAGGTCAAGGGTATCTCCCCCAGAGCATTCCGGACTATCAGCTTCCATAAGTCTCTGGTGGTGGACCATCTGAATGGGTCCCACACCTTTCCAAAGGCTGACATGCACCAGGTGACAGGCCTGAAGGAGGTAGTGATCTGTCCATGACAAGGGGACCAAAGAAACATCCCCTGCCAACAGATCCCCTGCCTCAAGTCCAGTGCAAAACACTAAATCCAATGTGTGCCCCCCCCCCCACATGTTGGGCCAACTACTGAGATAGGCACATGGTTGCTATGGTGGCCATGAACTCATGCTCCGCACCCTTAACAGTATTGGCGTGCATGTTGAAGTCCCCCAAGACTATCGTCCTCGGGGGCTGCAAAACCACCTCCAACACCAGCTCTTCAGGGATTCTGCCATATAGGAAGCTGCCCTGTATACCAACAGCAGCCCTAATCTGTCTCTGGCCAAATCGATCACAAGGTGAAGACACTAATATCTGGCAGAGTTTGCACTGGGTACCTCCTCATGGACCATGACTCCCTAAAAATAACAGATACACTGCCCCCACCCCCAGCCCTGTAGCCTTGACTGATGCTGCACGGAGCAGCTGGGACAAGGTCAGTAAGAATAGACCCCGACTCAGTGTCCAGCCAGATCTCCATAATCCACATGAGATTGGCAGCTTGGTCCAGGATCAGCTCCTGGACAATAGATGATTTCCCTTCCCTTAAAAGGACCTGATCTTCAGAATGTTGTGAGAAGTGGAGCTGGTAGACCCCCTCCACCCAGGGGCATAGCTACCATTGGACAAACAGGGATATTTGTCCCGGGACCCGTACTGGATGGGACCCTAATATCCAAGGAAGTTAAGCCACCCTTTTCCCTCCCCACATTTTTTCTTTTTAAAAAAATTGCCACCTGAGGTAGCTGGGGGCCCTTCTGGCTGCTGCATGGGCCCCTTCCCCCTTCCTGCCCATGGTTGCAACATTGTGTCTGACACAATGTTGCAACCACAGGCAGGGAGGGGCCCCATGCAGCAGACTGAATCAGGTCAGGTAACACTCACAAGCCTTGCGGCTTGACCCGCCCCCCTGGTGCCGCATCATGGAAGAGGAACTTGAACCCGGTCAGGGCTGGCTTAAGGGAGGCCCAACCTGAGTGGGAAGGTGCCTGGCAGCGGCTCTACTAATTGGAACCACCCCCAGGCACCTTCCTGCTCTGGTGCTCCACGCATCGAGCTAGCCCGGCCTGCCTGACCAGTCCCCACCCTCCAGGGCTGGTCATGTGGGCTGGGGAAGCAATGGCACTGCTACTTCTGGCTGTGCTCAGTCCCAGTATGCAGGAAGCAAGCTGTGAGGGACAGAGTGCACCATGGAACCAGATCACCGCTGGCTCAGAAACAGATGGGTCCAGCAGCAGGCCACCAGCAGCATGCTGCAGACAGAGCAAGTAAGTCCTGAGAACCAGCAGCCCAGTGCCCCTAGGTCAGCCGGTGGCTTCACCACCAGCAGGAAAAAGGGGGGGGGGGGAAGACATTTCTGGTCCCTAGGCCCATCCCAAACTAGCTACGCCCCTGCCTCCACCTCCCAAATTATAGATCTCTTGGAAATTTTGACTGTATTATAATTTCTGTCAGAATGTTGCAGCTGTTTCTCTTTCAAATTTGTGAAACTAAAATGCTACTGAAAACTGAATGCTTACAGTTTTCAGAATCAAAGAGAAATTTCAGATCTATTTTAAAAAAGTCAGAATGGAAATATGAGTTATGTTTTTATAATTTTTTCACAAAAATAAATATTGGCCAGTTCGTACTGAGAAAATCACTAGTCCTTTCTAGAAAACGGTGTGCTAGAACAAGGATTGCTGTAGTATGCCTGAAACAATAGATCTGGTTAGAAAAAGTATGAAACCTTTTAGATGTTTTGGTGTCTGTTTGCTCATGTATTATCACCAGCAGGCCTGGACTTAGGGGCAGGGTCCCTAGGCCCAGGTCTTGGGCGGCATTTTCTGGGGCGGGGGTGGCAATTGTCGGCACCACCTGCTCAATTTTTTTTTTCTCCATGCATGGCTAGAGGCTCTTGCCTACAGTGGAACCCTGCTGCCTAGGTCCCCATCCCTCACCTGCCTCTGCCATCTCTCTGCCTGATAGTAGTGCAGCAGCACCAGCAACAGCGGGACATCAATCCAGTTGGGAGATAAAGTTGTTTGTTTACAAACAACTCCTCCCCATGCGAAGTGATGAGAAGATTTTTGCCTTGTAAATACGGTGCTTCGAGATGGTGCCTAACATTCTCACGACTGGGTTGTGCATGCTTACCCTATTAAAATAATAGACCATGTGATGGTCTCATGCTCCTTTAGTATAAAAAGCACTCTCCCCCTCAGAATGACAGTTCCTTCCAACCCTTTCTAGGAATATAAGAAAAATATTCCACACTGGGCTGGAAGGGTGGGTGTTGTGAGACTGTTAAGATCCATCTCGAAGAACCGTATTTACAAGGTAGCAACCTTCTGTTCTTCTTTGAGTGGCTCCTCACAGGCCCTTTTTACATGGCTCTGATAGGTGGGGGGTCCATGGATGTGCCAGCGCGTGGGAAGGGAGTGCACACAGGCGCACATGCATCCCCACTCACTCCCCCCACTCATCCACACCCATGGAGCAACTGCCGTTTTCCCTGGTTGCTCCATGCATGAGGATGAGTGGGGGGTGAGTGGGGATGCATTAGGCAGGCAAACGCCTGTACCCACATTCACTATGGGTGTGTGCGCTGTATCGTTCACATGGGGCTCCCCCACCCATGAACACACAGCATGGGGGTGGGGCTTGGCTTGTGGATGGGGCTTGTGGCAGGGCTTGGGGGCAGCAGCCTGAGAAGGACCTAGGGGCACAAAATTCCTAAGTCCATCCCTGATCACCAGTGGAGTAACAACTGTCTAAAGTAGATAGGGAGCAACCCTGCTCCTTGACCTCTAACAATGGTGATGATTCCATCCATTCACCCAGCTACAGGGAAATCTAAACACCAGTGGAGGAGAGCATGATGTAGGAGGCAGACCCCTCAATTTTGGCTCTTTGAAACATCAGTGACCAAAATTCATGGGCAAGGTGTTGTCTCCATGAGTCTGTTTTTCCACCCATGATTACATGAAATAAAGTCTCAGTAGGGAATGAAACTGGTAACTGGGATTGCTGAGACCAGCAAAAGCTGAATCTAAGACAGCGAATCATAACGGCAAGGCTTGTAAGAGTCACATATCATGTGATCCTCTTGAATTTAATCAATGATTCTGAGCTTGGGAAAGCTCAATGCCTTGTGAGTTCTTGTAGTAGGGTGGCCAGATATGCAATTTTTAGAGGACACTGTTGAGAAATACTGGTTGCAGGACTGCATTGGCTCCAATGCAGCCTGTACTTCTCATAAGTGTCCTCTAAAATATGCATATCTGGCCACCCTATCTTGCAGCCTAAAACCCCGTTGCATCACACTCTGTCACAAACCAGGTTTGACTTATTTGGTCTCTTCCCCACTGTGAACATTTAGAATCTACAGTGACGACAGCACTTCCAGAAATACAGACGCTTCAATTTCACACAAGACCCTTCATTTGAATCTGTCTCATGGTGCACTTCTCCAGTCACCTGGGTCCACGTGAGACAATGGGTAAAAACAGACATAACATGTAACTCCACTTCAACACAGCTTTAATATTTCTTATGCATGTTGCAGGGCTGTAGTGTAGGTATGGGCGAACAGAACGTGGTTCGGATGTTCGAATGTTTGGTCGTTCAGTTCAAAATCCAAGTTCGGGTTTGATGGTTCGGTTTAGCTGAGTTCGTTTTGGCCGAACTTGACCGAACATTCAAAAATAGTGAAACCGAAACCGAAATGAAACTGAAACCTACTTTTCAGCCCTGGAAAGACGTTTTTCCTGCCTCTGAACGCATCTGAACACGACCGAACTGTTCGGTTGTTCGAGAGTTCGGTTCGGACTTTCGGTTCGGACGTCCAAACAGACCAAGTTCGGTCCGAACTCCAAACATGCGAACCGCGTTGGCCCATCCCTACTGTATTGGTGCCCTATGCACCCTGCATCATGCAGAAAAAATGTTAAAGCAGTGCTAAAGCGGAGTTAGCATTATGTCAGTTTTTTCCTCCTGTCAGTGCTGGGCTTCCACCCTCAAGCCTCTTCTTGGCTCTGAAAACCTCCTTGGGGGTCCTTCAAGTTCAGCCTTTTATAGCTAATTTCCTCCTAGCCCAGCAGCTTCCTTTCCTGTTCCAGCTGGGAGCTACTAACCAAAGGTGCATGAGTAAATGATCCTTCAACCAAACGCCAAAAACCCTGCCAGCACTCATCCTAGCACCCACACTGGGCTTGCTCCTGTAAGGACTCGCCATAGAGGTCTGTTGCGGCCTTTCATATATTTGTTATATTTTACTAAATGTTTGTTTGTTTTTTATTTGTTTTAAAGACCTTTCACAAGGAATGGATGTGCAGATACTTTGACATTTCAATTGCTTTTGCTGCCAATGGGAAGTTGTTCTGCTGAGCTTAGCAGCTTCACACTCCTTTGTTACGTGGAAGGCAAGGCAGTAGTGTCCTTCTGGGAATATGTGAGCAGCAGCAGCAGATGATCACCTAATCTAGGCTAATATGCAGAAGCAGCATCACTACAACTGACAATGGAGAAAAGAGAGACATCCAGCAAGGTGTCCTCGATCACCCTTTGTCAACTCCTCCTATTTGTGAAGTAATTCTGGCCCATTTCTAATGGAAACAGGTTCTTGAGATCACAATATAGGCCTTCCTGCATACTGCATTACAGAAACATGGACAAATTACCCCTTGGGGTTAATTGTGCTATTCAGACAGGGTTTTTCATTGGCAGGCTAGTGCTAAAGATGGCAAGGAATTTGGAATTAAGCAGATGCCCATCGATAACTTTGTGAACAGGACTCTGTTTGAAAAGCAATGAATATTTTTTCCTGCTATCCTATTTAAACAGATGTTCTGCCTAATCTACATTCACTTTACTCACTGTCTTATCTTTGACCTTTCCTTTGAAGGTATTCATGGAAGAGAATGTCAGTATTTATCCACCTGCTGTGCTTCCATCTGTCTATGCAGCACATGAATACGCACAAATTATATTTCCTTTGTAATACTTTGAATGACAGGAGCATTTCTAAGGCTTCATATGCATGGGATAATCAGATATTATCTCTTCAGTCATGGAATAAACTATGAAAGCATTCCCACATCTGGGAGCTTATCCAGCAGCAGGTGCCATCAGAAAGTGCATTTCCTGGACTAATTTCTAGATTTTCCTCCCTAAGAGTTTTCTTACTGAGAATTGTTCATAGGCTCTTCCATCACACTTGTCATATTAATTTTACCTATCAGAACAAATAAAGCAGGAATATCCATGCCCAAGTAGGAACAAAACTGTAATGAAATTACAAGATAGCCAACTATTTACAATATGCTTCAGAACCAGAACTTGCAGACATTGTTGTGATGCGTGAAGTTCAAAGGGTATGAAAGAGATTGGATAGAAGTCTCGATGCTCAAAGTTCAGAGATCATTGTTGACACACCCAGATGAGACAAGAACACTTGTCATAGGGTTGAAAATGGCTGCACTCTTTATTATAAGGAACTCGGTGGGGGAAATTGTCCAAATAGCAATTTGGGTCCAGATAACTTTTCTGAACAATATCTAACTGGGGTGGGGAAACTGGCCCTGATGCACCCTCAGGTACCAGTTCCCCAAGTACTTAACAAACTACACCTCCCCCTCCATCCCATGACATGAATCATGGGTGAGGGAGGACAAGGATGTCCCTCCCAGGGACTTGAGCAAGGATTTGGTTGAGCAGGGTCGGAGGCCGCGTATGCCCCTACGGCTCCCCAATTCCTTCTCCCAGGGATGTGACCGCAGGCTAAGCTGCACCTTGTTTTTTTCCTTGGTCCCACATCCCCATCTCTTAAGGAGAAGTCTCCAGTTCAGTCATATTTCTATGCAACTATCTGAACCTTAAAACTATGGACCCCCACCCAAGTGTGACAAAGTTCTCCTAATCGCACCTGGCCAATAAAGACCCTAACTGCCAATTGAACTGGTTCAGTTAGGCTCGGCTGTGGGAAAGGCAAAAACAACAGAAAGCCCAAATTGCCTGTGCGAGTTTTCTGCAAAAATTCTTTTCCAGCCCCCAAATGGGTGACCCGCATTTACTCACAGTGTGATGTGTGGGTGCGTGGGGCTGCTTGCCACTTCAGTGCCTGACTGGTTCTCCCAGGGGGCGGGGTTGGCATTGTAATCATCCTGTCTTGCATTGTGAGACAGCTTTTCATGCCCTTCAGGGCCAGTTGCCACAGCAACCCTGCCCTGTCTGGGCTCAGCTCTCCCATCCAGGGCAGGAAGCCTGCAATGGGCTATAAAGACTCTGCTGCCGTGCTCTTGTGGGTATGCCCATCACTTTTCCTTACCCCATTATTTTATGGGGGCCCAACAAAAAGCCCTTCGCTGCCACCCTGGCTCTGTGAGCAGGGATGGTTAAGGGGCAAAATCTTTAGCTTGTGCTCTTGAAACTTTGCTGGTGGGTGACAATTTAAGGTCTGCCCCAGATCTTGGATGTACAGGGCTTTACAAAAAGGAGCAACCATTTTCCTGGCATTTATTTTGTAAAGTTAGATACCTACAGAACTGTATCTGGTATCATTGCGTGCAGGGATGTTGGGAGTTTAGAATTCTAAATCAGTTTAGAATCAGTACTGTTACCCTAGTGACCAAAATGGCGTGCACCATAGATTAGTTGCCCCATAGAACTACATAGAATGGTTGCTTGTTTTTTTAAAGACCAAGTATTAGGACAGTGGTTTTCAATTTTTTTTGCATTGTGGAACCCTCCTTTAATGTTTTTCATGACATGGACCTCCCCCTCCCTTGTTAAAGTCATTGAAACACACACACAAAGACACATAGACACAGGACATTTTTAGATGTGCCTCCCTCCATCGTCTCAGACTTCAAACTCTCCATCGTCTCAGACTTCAAACTCCGCTTTCAGCAACTTCATCTGGTTGGAGTTTAGACGTGCCTCCCCGCACTGGAATTCAGTGTTTCTAATGGTGGTTGGGGGTGGGGGGTGGGGCCCTTCCCATGCAGGGAGGCATGTCTAAACTCCAGCAGTACGAGGTTGCTGAAAGTGAACTTTGAAATCCGTAAAGATTGGAGGCACATGTAAAAACAGGCACAGATACAGGGTGATTTCAGACATTACGGGGTCCTGATTCACCACAGTGGATTCCCTGTGGTGGTGAACCGATCAACCACCCCCCAAGGTCCAGGAAGGCCCCAAACAGACGTGACGGGATCGGGACCATGTCAGGGAATTGGGCCGTCAGACCATGGGCTGTGGCAGCGCAACAGACGTGACGCCGATTCCTGGCCATGGACAAAACACCCACAAGGCACCAGAGAGGGATGGGACACAGACATGGCCGACTGAGGGCAAAGGAAGCCAAAAGTGCCTACAGGGAATGCCCACACAAGGGAAACAGGAAGGGAGGGGGAAGAGGGGGAAGGGCCTCAGGGGCAGCACACAAAGCAGGCACAGAGACAACGAGGGCACAGTGGAACACACAGCACACACACACGCCGGGCGCACTCACACCTGCATGGGAAAGGAAGGGAAGGGGGGACACAGCGGGACAGACAACACACACGGCACAATGGGCACAGTGGGGAGGGTGTGTGTGTGTGTGTGAGGAGGGAGCCACAGAGGATGAGGAAGGCCAGCAGCAACCCGGGGAGCCAGGCAGAGGCACGGAGTGCAGGACACAGCCACAGGAGAAGGCAGCCACGGGGGGAAACACCGGATGCAGAGGCAACCAGGAGGGGGCTCAGAGCCACAGGCAGGGACAGAGGAACCCCGGAAAACAGGCAGCACAGTTGCAAGGCAGGGACATCATGGAGGAAGCAGGCACTGGCCTGCAGCAGCAGGGAGGAGGTGGGAGCTCTCCGCGGGGCCACCAACCGGGGCATGGAAGGCACAGGGGGCCTCACAGCCAGCTGCAGGGGGCAATGAAGGGGTCAGGGGCCGAGTGGCCCATCAGGTGCACAAAGTGAGGTCACTGAAGCATGCTCCGACAGTAGCCCAGCACAGACATGTGGTGAGCGACCAGGTAGTAAGCCTCGAAGGAATCCTGCACGGCGAGCCCCAATTGCATATCGGAATGGGACCACACACCAGACAGCGCCTCCAGCTCCGCCTTGGTGGGATTGGACAAGCCATAGTCAGCAGCCAGGGGCCACGGAAGATGACCGAGCTCCAACAGCCGGTGATACACAGTCCCACGTGATCGGTGGTACCCACAGGCCCCGTGAACATAGCCAAAGTAGGACACGGCCAGGGCAGGGTCCCCCTCATTCAGACAGGCCCTGTAGGCAGCCAGGCTGCACACAGACAGAGAAGACATGGTCTCCACTGCTGACCACCCCACATGCAACCACCTCATCTCTGGAACGTGCCCATCAGGAAAGTGAATCAGGCCCAGGGTCTCCACATGCAGCCGGCAATCACGGGCGGTCACCTTATAGCCAAAGTAGCGCATCCCCGATCTCACACTCGCATAGGCACTGGACAGGCTGTCCGGGAAGCTCAGGAACAATTGCACAGCCAGGGAATGCCACAGGTCATACAGGGCCATGGTCTCGTGGAAGGTCCAGTGATGGGAGCCGGGAGCCCGGTTGAAGCACAGTCAGCCATGGTCCAGGAAACAAAGGAGACTAATTGTGAGGACATGGGGGGCCCACAATCCCTGGAGGGATGGGAGGGGATGCAGGGGGGCCTCAAGGCCAGTCGATAAGACCACCGGTCGCAACATGGCATGGCAAGCGAGCGAGGCGTGGGGTGCGGATCCAGGACAGCTGCTGGTGTTGGTGACTCGCCTGTGGAACCATGCCAGAATTGGCGGGATGGTCTTGGACTGGTTTCGTTTGTTCCTGACTGGGAGAACTCACCGGGTGGTCTTGGGGGAGTGTACGTCTCCCCCCCGGGACCTCATGTGTGGAGTCCCGCAGGGTGCCATTCTGTTCCCCCCTCTTATTTAACATCTATATGCAGTCATTAGGGGAGATCGTGAGGGGGTTTCAGGGAATGCAGTGTCATCAGTATGCTGATGACACTCAGCTCTACCTCTCCTTTTCCATCGACCCAGGCCATGCAGTCTCCTTATTTTCCCAGTGCCTGTCAGCTGTGGGGGCTTGGATGAGGTTGAGCCATCTGCAATTGAATCCTGACAAGATGGAG
>QEPC01014040.1:332612-345464 GCA_003113815.1 Sphenodon punctatus
ATTCAAATGAATGGCCACAATGTAAAAAAAAACCCACAAAAAAACCGCGTTTCCCTCCCCCTCCCAGGCTGCGCGGGTGGAAGGGGGGACACCCCCCCCACCCTGCCCAGCCTGGATTTAAACAAAAAAATTCCCCTGAGTGTCCCTACTGCGGCTCTGGGCCGCCGCCGGCAACCCAGAGTGAGCCCACCAGCACCAGCGGCTGTCCCAGTAGTAGCCGGTAAGTATTAAGTAGTGTACTGTATGATCCCTGGGGTGGGGGGGTTAACACCCCCCCACCCCAGGGATCACCCTACCTCCAAGTTCCCACCCAGGAATCCTACCTTTATGGAGCTCCGGCGGTCCGGAGGCTTCAGCGCCGACTGTGGCTGCCGGCTTCAGACGCTAGTAGGCCTTCCGGGGAAAAGCATATCGGGCCGGCTAACAACATGTTAAAACAGATTAAAATAAACAAAAACAATACAATTAAAACCCCACAATAAAAACAAGTTACCCCCTGCCCCTACCTAACCCAGCGCACCCAACCCATCTCCCTCGGGAAAGGCATGGCAGAACATCCAGGCCTTACATTGTCTGCGAAAAGAGGGGAGGTCACAAATGTTCTGGATTCTATGTCTGACTGAACTCTGTACAAGTGGTTCACAAAATTTTGATTGTGTGACTCCCTTCTGAGACTTAAATCTAATTCCATGGCTCTGCACAGCAAAAGAGACGTGCCTACCAAAATTCACTGTGACCCCATCATAGATGGTGTGACTCAACTTGGGGTCCTGTTGCACTGTTTGGGAACTTCTACCAATCTATGGCAATTCATTAACCTTTTACTAAACCACTTATTCATCAATGAATTGCCTTTTTAAAAATATTTGCAAATTGAGCCTAAGTATAAAGTGTCTACAAAAGCCCAAACAAAATCATAAATAGTGCAGTATGTGGGAGAGGTCAGGCTGTGACTTCAGTAGTCTCCTGCCAGTAAGATATTTAGTTTAGCCTGCAGATATACACACTTTGCCTATGCTCACCATTTCAAAGAGAGGGAACTGTTCTCGACTTGGATTGGAGGCAGCAAAGAACAATTCTAGTGCTGCAGGTGGCTTTAGGAAACAAAGGTCTGTGTGTGTGTGTAAGCAGCATAGAGCATGCATGGGAGAAAAGCCCTATGGAATTCAGTGTGGGCTGCACTGATGTACATTGAGGATCATAGCCATAATATTTTAATTCCCCCATAGCACTTTCTGTAGAAGCAGGGATATCAGGGCCACTATCCTGGCCAAATTCCAGTTTGGAACATTTCCTGTCTAGAAGCTCAGAGGCTGTGCCATTTCCTTGGGCCTGATCCGCAAGCCTGAAGCCACACATACACCAGAGTAGTCCCATTGGAGCCCAGCTGTTTTGTTGCTTTGCTATGGGTTATATGTTCATGAAAACAATGTCTTAATCCCCAAATGAGGTTGCAAAGCAATTCAGCTGACTATGCCAGGATTCTTTTTTGTATAACCAAGCTAGCCATTGCTAGTGTAAGAGGAGATCTGGGGTCATACCATTTCTACCATTTAATCGTATTATATTGTATTAATGTGTGAAGCACCTCAGATGCCATTCAAGGGGCTGGGGGGGCGGTGCTAAATAAATAAAAAAATATTACTGCTACAACTATTACTAAAAAAACTAATATTAATACTAATAATAATAACAATAAGCCAAAAACCTTATTGGCTTCTTTCAAATCATGCCTATTTCTAATTTGAATTTGCCCAGGTTTCACTTCCAGACATTAGTACTTGCCCTCTGCTAGATTGAACATCTCATTAGCAACCAGGTCTTTCTCCTCATTAAGATCCTTGTATCCACAGAAATCAAGTGACCTCTAAAACTTCTTTTTGGTGACGCAAACAGGGAAAATACTTTCTGCCTTCTGCACCCAGTCTCATTTTTGTCTTTGAAAAATGTAACTCTGTGTGACTTGGTCAGGGCTGTTGGGAAATTTTGGAAAACCAGATGGGCAAGCATCTGTCAGTGATAATGTAAGGTACAGAGCATCCTGCCTTGGATGGAGAAATTGGACTAGATGGCCCATGAGATCCCTGTGATGTAGTTGGGTTTCTTTTCTCTATCCTCCCTCCAGACTGGCTGTGACTTAGTTTCCTCATTTACAGTCTCCACTGGCCACAGCTCTCTCCAGAACCGCCCCCATCTCTAAAGGAATAACTATCCTTCCCACCATGTCCATGGAGGTTTCCAGACCCAGAAATTGCATTAAGGTTTGCCCAGATACCTAACCTGGGTTGTCCCCTCATCTGTGTTATCCAAGTGCACCACTAGGGCTGAAGCAGCAACTCCTTTTTCTGTGCCCCTATTTCATTCTGCCATTTCAGAATTGCCTACGACTTTCTGCAGCTTTTTTGCTGGCATTCCACTAACTCCATGCCCTTTGCTTTGCGACATCGAAATTATCGGAATTATTGGAAAGTGTCTGAATAATCTCGCAAAGTGTTTGAATAATCTTGGAAAGTGTCAAAAGCAACATTGTTCTGCTACTTCGCACCATGACTGCTTGTCTGAAAGTGCTGGCAGAAGTAGCAGAATGAAAGTAGTGGAATGGAGGAATTGCAGAATGAATGTAGTGGAATGAACTCTCTATTGCACCGCGGCGCTCATTGTGGAAGAGCTCTTTCCGTCAGAAACAGCTACTGCAGCAGCTTGCCATTTCAGCCCTACACACCACTGCTTGTTTAAAAGGATTTGTATTTATAAATTCATATTAATTACAACACAAAATTAATTCAAATGTACAAGCCTAACAAAAGGATTCAGAAAGTAACGCAATGCTAGATTCACTAGAAATCCTCTAACTAATGTCTTACCCTACTCAAAAGTCCATATTACATAGCTAGGTGTCTGTAGCTGAGCCATCTTCTTCTTGATCTCCTTCAATGCTTCATTGTTAGGGTGGCCATACCTCCCCTTTAAAAGAAGACACTTATGAAAAATACATGGTGCAGGGCTATACTGGAACCAATGCAGCCCTTCAACATGTATTTTTAATACGCATACTCTTCTAAAGAGGAGGTATTCTTAGTCCATGTTTCAGCTGGGTCTGGCCGATTGGGTGGGTGTGTTTTGGTTTCAGTTTGTCTTCTTAAATACTTTCTAGATGACTCCCAGAAGGTTCTTTCTTCTTCTGTTTTTGGGCCATTCACTCAGTCTCTGAAAGCTACTGGTAAACTCAAGTACCCTCCAGTAACACTTCATCTACATTACAATTATCTACCCTACCAGTCCCAAAACCTGCCCAACTTGTTTTGGGATCACATTTTATTTTACTTTCCAAACTTCACTTTTCTTTATATTGCGTCACGTGCAAATTTCCCCCGTATTGGACTCAGTGTTTCTGGACAACTCCAACAACACCAGACTTGTCATGTTTTACATAATGGTTTCAAAAGTACAAATATATTGTTCATTCGCATGAAAACCATAATACATCTATGTTACATATGTGTTGTTTCTCATTTATTCCAGTAAGTGGTTTGTGGATCGCAGCCTACCTTTTTTTTATTTAACATAAAAATGAACTGAATCCAAATTTTCTGAGCCCCAGTCTCAGAGACATGAGGAACTAGAGAGAGAGTAGTTCCCGTGTTGGTCCCAAATGACAAAGGTGGAGACAAAATAGTTTGAATGGTATCTTTTACTGGACCAACTTCTGTTGGTAGAAATGTGCAAGCTTTGGGACCTCACAGGATCCAGGCTCAGGGAAGTAGGAGTCGGACTACAGGAATTTTGTCTACCTATCCATTACCAGGACCTCTGAAAATTTGATCTGGCCCAGCCCCCCAAGCCAACAAATCCCTTAAACGCAGGCTCATCTTGCAACAGATTAATAATCTCATTGGGTGTTTTAAAATGAGCAAGGCTTGAGGAGGGGTCCGTGACTCCATGGCCATTGAGTGACACAGCTGCAAAGCACCCACACAGGTGGAGTGAGTGGAGAGGGATTCTAATGGGCAGTTCCCAGGGTGGCCACTGTGGCCCCACTATCTAACTATCACCACCCCAACAACAAACCCCACTGCAAGCCCTGCCCAAGTACCCAGTCTCTGCCACAACACACAGCCCTGGCTCATGAAAACATGAAGCCACAGCAGCCAATAACCCCTTCCTGCCTGGAGCAGAGGAGCATACTGGGTGGTACATTTAGGACACTGCTGTCCAAGCTGCTGTCCTCCATGATGTTGGCTCTTCTTTTGTGAGCTGCGAGAGAGGTTTGTTCTGCTTTGAGCCAATGGGTGTTGTATTTTGCATGCGTGTTTTTTAAGAACTCTCAGTAGAGTTGTGGGTGGGACTGGGGAGGTAGCAGGGTCTGGTGTGGGCACCCTGGTTCATACTGGTAGGGGATGTGTGGGCACCTGTCCCCTTACAGCGTTTTGGCTTCCTCCACATAGCGCACTCTGGAGTTTTCGGCAGTGCCCTGTGCATGCCATGAGTGGGTGCTGCATAGGTAAGAGGACTGTGCATCCAAATGAAAGGTCAGGATGGTGGTTGATGGGTAGTCATGAGTGGAAGCATCTCATTGAAAAACATCCATTGTCTTCAGTGGTTTCTACTTGACTGCTGAAAGTTAAGCATGTGCTTAAATCACAGGGACACATGGGTTTCCTAGAATCTTTACTTTTTCTTCTTTCTCAGGTACATATTGGCAGGAAGAGAGGGACTGTAGTTGTTGATTTTATTCTGGTTATGGTGGAATGGATTTCCAAATATTATTGTACAAATAGCCACACAGAACTGTGCATGTGCAATAGAGCTACAGGACCACACACACACTGATTTTATTCTCCAGAGACTAGAGCCAGTTTCTCAGGCCACTTTTAGATAAGTGCGTGGTGCGCTCGTGCGTAGTTTCCAAAATGCTGTGAGACGGGATTAGACGAGATGCTACCGCAAGTCACATGCACGGGAAGGGGATGCGCATTCTTTTCTGGCCACAATTTGACCGGGTTGGCGATCGAGGTGGTCAAATCGCGGTCGGAAAAGAATGCGCATCTCCCTCCCATGCATGTGATTTGTGGCAGCGTCTCGTCTAACCCCGTCTCGCGGCATTTTGGAAACCATGCGCAAGTGCACCGTGTGCTAGTCTAAAAGCAGCCTCAGTTGGTGTGAGTCAACATAGCTACATTGAAGAGTTTCAGAGTTAGATGTGGATGAGATCTTAGGGATTTAACTTTTCATGGAGTGCACTTCCTTATTTAAAAACAAACAAACAAACAAACAAAGAAAAAATACAAATGGTTCTTGAAGTTCATGGGCCTCTTGTCAATTTATGCCCGAGAATCTGGCCTCAACAATCCAACTATCAGGTTCCAGGAGAAGGGGGATGGGGAGGGGGCTAAAATCAATCCATCAATCAGTCTATCAATCAGGAAATGCACAATACAAAACCTTCAATGCACTGAGATCTCATCTGGATCAAACCAAGAAACATATCTTTATATCCTAAACATATCAAAGCAAAAGCAAAAACTAAGGTTGCTTGTGCGATCATTCTGACTAAGACTTGGAGAAGAGGAAAAATTCAAAGAGAATATGTTAAGTCTCTCTGCAGATTAAATCATTATAAGAGAAACTACATGAAAGGCAACATTTCTGAGGAGAAAAAAGTTGCGAACTGTGTAGGAAATTAGTCACGGCATCTGAAAATAAGACTTTCATTCCACTTACTCTGAAATAATTGCAGCTAAACTTCAGTCAGTTCCTGGTACAAGTGGAGTGATCCTAAGACCTGGAGCAACAATAGGAGCCTCAGCCTTGGGCTGGAAGCTACATTAAAGCTAGGTTAGTATCAGTAAAGGCCATAGCAACTGAGCTGTGTGGCCTCTGTTAATTGGTCTTACACTGCTATTGAAGCTAATGCTATATTTCATTATTGACTTCTGTGAGAGCAGGTCTGTGTCATTTATTGGGAATGGTATATCTAGAAAGCGTGGGCATTCTCCTTCTCAAACCCTGTCAATTCCAGCCCCTTTCCCCTCCCCCTCCCTCTCCTTCCCTTCCCTCGAGGCTCACTCTGTGCGTCACTACTCCCCCCTCCGCCTTCGTGTCACGGGCATTTACCACCTTCCTGGCCCCCTTACCTCTTTTCTCCCAGACTTTGAATCCTGGCGCTGATGATACCCCCGCTCTCATTCTTGGTGTCTTCAACATTCATGTTGATGTACCCTCCCAACCCTCTATCTCCCGCTTCCTGTCCCTAACCTCCTCCTTCGATGTCCACCTCTGGACTGATTCCCTCACCCACACCAACGGCCACTCTCTCGACCTCATCCTCTCCAGAAACTGACCTGTTGCTGACCTCTCCATTGACCCTTGTCCCGTGTCCGACCATCGCCTTGCCTCCTTCACCCTCTCCCACCAACCCCCTTCTTCACCTGCTTCACGCCACTTCTGTGATCTGCAGGCTATTACCCCTTTAGATCTTGCCTCCTCCCTCTCCCCCTCCTCCCCCCTGTCTTCTCCTCCTCCTCCCCTTATACTGCCATCTCCTCACTTAACGCTTCTCTCGCCATGATACTTGACTGTTTTGCCCCTCTCTCCTCCCGCCCCATTCAACCCCGAAACCCCCGTCCGTGGCTCTCCACTACTATCCGCTACCTCCACTCCTGCACCCGGGCTGCTGAACGCCTCTGGAGCAAATCCTGCTCCCACCCTGACTTCCTCCACTTTAAATTCTCCCTCTCCTCCCTCTCTTCTGCTGTCTCCCTGGCGAGGCAACACTACTATGTCTCCCGAGTTGAATCATTCTCTCATGACCCTCGCCACATCTTCTCCACCTTCGACTCCCTTCTCAAGCCCCCCTGCCCCCTCCTCCTTCTTCCCTTTCTGCTCATGTTCTCATGTCGTTCTTCACCTTGAAGATTAACAAGATCCGCAAGGACATCGCCTCACACCCATCTCCTCCCGCTGCCCCCTATTTACCCCCTCACCCCACTCTCCTCCTTCCCTCCAGTCTCCCTCAAGGAAATCTCCTCCCTTCTCTCTTCTTCCAACCCCTCCGCCTGCCCTCGCAACCCGATCCCCTCCTGCCTCCTCACCTCTATTGCCTGCACTGTTGCCCCTCCCCTTCTACATGTCATTAATACCTCCCTCTCCACTGGCTGCTTCCCCTCTACCTTGAATACCTTCAAGCATGCCACTGTCTCTCCCATCCTCAAAAAGTTGACCCTCTAATCCCTCTAGCTACTGACCGGTCTCCCTCCTTCCCTTCGCTTCTAAGCTTCTGGAACGTGTTGTCTACTCCCGCTGCCTTGACCTCCTCTCTGCCAATTCCTCCCTGGACCCTCTCCAGTCTGACTTCCGCCCCCTTCATTCCACTGAGACTGCCCTTGCCAAGATCACCAACAATCTACTTGTTGCTAAATCTAAGCATCTCTACTCCATTCTTGTCCTCCTTGACTTCTCTGCTGCCTTTGACACTGTCGACCACTCGCTCCTACTGGACTCTATTTGCTCCCTGGCCTTCTGTGGCTCTGTCCTTGACTGGTTCTCCTCCTACCTCTCTGACTGCTCCTTCAATGTGTCTCTTCCCAATTCCACCTCCTCCTCCCTCCCCCTCTCAATAGGGGTTCCCCAAGGTTCAGTCCTGGGCCCTCTCCTCTTCTCTATCTACACCTTGTCCCTTGGCAAACTCATTGCCTCCCATCACTTCCAATACCACCTCTATGCTGATGATACTCAATTCTATCTCTCCATCCCCTCTCTTTCCTCTTCTGTCCAAGCTCGCCTCATCAACTGTCTCTCTGATATCTCAGCCTGGATGTCCCAACGTCAGCTCAAGCTCAACATGACTAAAACTGAACTCCTTATCTTTCCTCCCTCCCCCTCCTCCCCCTCTTCTCTGTCCATCCTCATTGATGGAGTCACCATCCATCCTGTTCCCCAAGCCCGTAGCCTTGGCTTTGTCTTGAATACTCACCTTTCCTTTAAACCTTACATCAACGCGGTCACCAAGTCCTGTTGCTTTGCCCTCCACAACATTGCTTGGATTCTCCCCTTTCTCTCTGTCTCATCAGCCAAAACCTTTGTTCATGCCATGGTCCTCTCCAGTCTTGACTACTTCAACCTCCTCCTTACTGGCCTTCCCTGCTCTCATCTGTCCCCCCTTTTTCCATCCAAAACTCTGCTTCTATGGTCATCCACTCAGCCCGTCGCTTCGACCACATGCAGCCTCTTCTCTCCTCACTTCACTGGCTTCCCCTCCCCCAATGCATCCTTCACAAACTCCTGGTACTTACCTACAAAACCCTCCACAAACTGGGCCCCCTACCTCTCAGCCCTCATCTCCTTACACATGCCTGCACACACTCTCTGTTCCTCCTCTGTCACCTCCCTCACTCTCCCTCATCTCACGTGCTCCCCTAACCACCTTTATCCCTTCTCCCTAGCTGCCCCCCATGCCTGGAACTCGCTCCCTGCCCACATCCGCCTCACCCCCTCCTTCCGTTCCTTCAGATCCCTCCTTAAAACCCACCTCTTCCTCTCCACCATCCCCGACGCCCACTAGTAACCCCCTCTCAACATTTACTGTCCGCCTAATTGCAACCAAGTCAAGCACATGCACCTGAGACTCCGCATCCACTTGAATGTTTTTATCCCTTGTCTTTCCATATGTCCCCTATCCCTGTGTCCCCCCTCCTAGTCTACTAGATTGTAAGCCATAGGCAGGGACCGTGTCTTTCTCATTGCTATGTAAAGCATCCGGTACTATACAAATGCCTGTAATAATAATAATAATAATAATAATAATAATAATAATAATAATAATAGAAAGGTTAATGGACAAATTCTAAAGAAAAGAAAGAAAATCTTGCACTGAAACTGAAACCCTGTGCAGGAATAACACCTAGAACTCTAAATATTTCTAGGCACATTGAATGCTTTGCCACTGGGTCTTCTGTAGCACAGAGGACTGCCAAAACCTCAGAAGAGGGGCACCTTGACTGCTTTTCACTTCTGGCTGTTTTTCACCCAAGATCAGCTGTTATTATTTGTGTATTTTCCTGCATTTCCTGATTCCAGTCAGGTCTGGAAGTAAAACCCTTCATGTCACTGCATATTCAGCACAAAGGCTCTTGCCCCCACTGTATGCAGTCTTTCCCCTCAAGGGCATAGCTATCATAGGGACAGGAGGAACATTTGTCCAGGGTCCCAAGCTGGAGGAGGGGACACAAATCCCCTGTCCTGTTGCAGTGTGGTTGGGCAGAGACTGAGTTGAGCAGAAGTGGAAGTGTCTGCAGCAAGCGGCATGCATGGGACCCACCTGGTTAGCAGCACAGGATGAAATAAACATCGGCAACAGTGTTAGCATGAGGCAAGCAGCACAGCCTCAGCTTCCAGGGCTCAGGTGCAGAAAGCGGAGGGAGGAAGATGTCCTAGCAGAAGGAAGGAGGGGAACGTGTGGGACAGGGGAGGATGGTGACACCGACTGGAAGCAAGTCCATTTCTTGCACCTAGACCCAGATTCCAACCTAGTTACAATACTGTTTCTCTCCTGCAGAGTGAATGTGCTCAAATATCAAGGGAACTTCCTTATCAGGATTAGGACTAGGGCTGAAACTTGGTCATAGGTTTCACTTAGTATGTACCGAGGATTGCGATGCTCATCTCGATTTTACTGAAAGAAATTGGGTAATGGACATGGTACTCGGTTTCTTGGTAACTTCTCAATAGAACAATCAGGCACAGTGGTCAGGAAGGGGGTAGGCACGAGTGTCCTAATGCGGTTGGCAGGAAGGGGGGCAGGCACGGTGGGCAAGAAGGGGAGGAGGACGGGCAGAGGCAGCAAAGAAAACTCACTGAGAGGATGTGGCCCGTGGAATCAAAGTGGAGCTGGATCACCATCTGCCACCTGCACACCTCCTGGCTGCAGGACAGGAGATCAGGCAACCATTTTTTCTCTGGGCGCATGCTGGGAAATGTAGCCCAGCGTGTTCACAAAGAGCATTAGAACACTGGTTTTCTGGGAGCATGCTGGACTAAATTTCCCAGCATGCTCTGGGATAAAAGATGGTGGCCCAATTTCCTGGCCTGCAGCCGGTAGATGTGCAATGCTGTGTGACCTCACAAGGGTCACAGTGCTGTGGGGACCTCACTGGTGGTGGCAAGCAGTGAGCCGGCTCCACTTCAACTCCATAGGCTGCATCCACTCAATTTGATTTGCTGCCATGTCCTGTACCTTTCCTTCCCCCCCTTCTTTCCCACCACTTAGGGGACTCAGTAAAATACTTGGCAAAATATTCAGCATTTTACCGAGAACTGAGTATTTTACCAAGTACCAAATGGTACTGAGCATTCAATTGGGATGGGCGAACAGAACGCCATTTGGATGTTCGGATGTTCTGTCATTCGGTTCAAAACCTGAGTTCGGGTTTGCCTGTTCGGTTTGGTGGAGTTCCGTTTGGCCAAACACAGCTGAACATCAGAAAACAGCGCTACCGATACCGAAATCGACTTTTTTTTCGGTATTGGTATCATTTGACCCTGAAACAACCCCTGGTGTCCACCCCTGGTACTAGGAAATCTGCTGCTCAGCTGCCTCCCCCTTCCAGTCACATTTTTCCCACCCAAAGTCATGTTTTTCCCACCCCCGCACTCATCCGAACTCATCCGAACTTTTCCAAACTGTTCGGTGGTTCAGAAGTTCGGTTTGGTCATCCGAACAGGCTGAGTTCGGGCCGAACTCCGAAGATCTGAACCATGTTCGTCCATCCCTATCATTTAACAGAATTACCAAGAAGTTCCCCCAAACTTGGTCCTGGTACTCAGTTACTCAGAAATACTTGTGAATACTTTTTTTCCTACTTGGTTCAGCTCTACTTAGTCGTGTTATGGTAGGACATGGGGAGAAACAGCTATTTCCAGTGTTGATAAGCTAAGAAATAATGTCCTTCTCTGGTGCAGAATGCGGTGGCCTGCCTTCTTACAAAGGTGGGGCACCGTGTGCATATAACACCTGTGCTTCTCTTGCTGCACTGGCTGCTGATAGTCTTCTGGGCCCAATTCAAGGTGTTGGTTCTAACCTATAAAGCCCTAAATGGTCTGTGCCCCACCTATCTGCTGGACCATTTCACCCCCGGCACATTGTGCCACGTGGGAATTGTGCACATGCACATCCATGGGACTTGTTATCGGCCCCACTGTTGTTTGTTGCTTTTTTTTTTTTTTNGGGCATTCTCGGTCATAGCATTGCAGCTGTGGAACTCCCTCCAGGTGGGGGTCTACCTGCTCCGAATCTTTCCTCCTTCTGGTGCCAATGTAAGACCTATATATTTTGCCAGACTTTTTGTGGAGGAGATGGGTAAGGGGAGTGGTTTGAGATGGGTTCTTTTTTCATTTTGTGACTTTTTGCATACTAATTTTATATTTTATATTTTATATTTATATTAATTGTTATTTATATTCTGTTGTTGTTGCTTTTATTGTAAGCCGACACAAGCTGCCAGAGGCAGGAGCGGGTGGGATAGAAATAAAAATCTGAATAACATACCCTCAAATAGTACCTTTTTTCCCAGATAAGTAACGAGTTCTATTATCTTGTCCTGCCTTCTTAGTGTAAGATTTGTATTGGGTTCAGCAGACAAAGGGATCATTAACACCTAGGCACCCATTTTGTTTTTGTTTAATGAAAATAACAGGTGCCCCTGGTATGGTCTCAGGAATCCATACCAGGGGCACATGCCACTACGCATTATCATATGGGCAGGATGGACATTTGTCCCAGGGTCCAAGCTGGGAGGATGCCCCACAGGGCTCAAGTTGGATGGGGCATAAATCCTGTCCTGTTGTAGTGTAGCAGGGCAGAGACTGAGTGGAAGCGGAAGCACCTGAAGCATGTGGTGTTCATGGGACCCACCCAGTGGGCGGCATAGGATGGAGCAAGAACCAGCAGTGGCAGGCAGCACAGCCACAGCCTCCAGGGCTCAGGTGCAGGAAGCAGAGGGAGGGAGAGGTGCTGCGGTGTCAGGAGTGGAGTGGGACAGGGGAGAGGATGGTGATGAGAGGGCAGCGTGAAAATTCTATCTCTTGCACCTGGACCCATTCCAACTTAGCTACTCCCCTGGGAAATGATTTGTTTTCAGGGGTTTCCGTAGAAAACAAATTCGGTTTTATTTTATTGTTTTTTGTTTTAAAAATATTAAAAAATAAAATATATTTTTTTAAAAATCACTGCACATGCACAAAATGGTCATTGGGGTCAGTCTGTGTATGTTCAGCCCATTTCCAAAAATTAAATGGCTGCTGGGCCCTTGTTCTCCCTCTGTGTCTAACTTAGCCCTAGTTCCCTATCTACCTGGTTCCCTAGCCCCTCCTTATTTTGTCAGCCCTTGTTCTATCCTGTTATGCCCCCCCGCCCTTTTCTGGTTGTGTATCCTCTTGCTTCCAGCTCTGTTATCTTTACCTCCTTCTTGACCTTGATGATGAGCTGTTTAGCTCCCTGAGGCAGGTATACTCAACTCTGTACTTATCATCATGTCTCCTGGCTATCAATGAGAGGGTTTCTTTACTTTTCTGGTGAATTAATTCCACCACGCATTCAGCTTTTCCCTGCTCGTCCTTCCTTTGGCTCTTTCCTGGACTCCTACCCCCAAAACCTGACATTAGGGCCGATGCCAAGCCCTGTGGATTCCACGCTCAGCCGGGCGCGTGAGTAGACAAGCACAATCTGCACTGACCCCTGTTGGAGGCACATTGTGCCACGTGGGAATTGTGCACATGCACATCCATGGGACTTGTTATCGGCCCCACTGTTGTTTGTTGCTTTTTTTTTTTTTTTTAAAAAAGGCTTTGTAGGGGAGA
>QEPC01014041.1:29121-43872 GCA_003113815.1 Sphenodon punctatus
TCTTTCCATTTCCTGGAGCTTGGTCACGTGTCACAGTCCTGATTTGGGTTTTACAGTTCTCAATTGTAACATTACATACATGTTGCATGTTTTGCTTTACATATTTACTAGGCTTGTAGCTTACATGTAGGCCAGTATCACATTTGTGTGACCCTATGCTCCTCCGTAACACCCAGTTCCTGTATTTCCCTCCTTCCCTGCTTTCACCAGATAACAAACAAGTGATGCTCTTTAATCTTTTTTCCTGGCACACATCTCACACATGTGATTTCTAGAGAAGCCCTGAGGCTGCAGTGTCTGTGGCATGGTGACCTTCTTCTGGGGTTGCTGCTACCACTGGATCACACTGGGCTTTTGTATGTAAAAGTATTTTTTTTAAAATCAGTGTGTGAAAAGGTCACTGTAAACAGCCTGAGAGCAACAGGTGTCATAATATTTCATGCAGACCACATACCTTGTATTTCCTCTTCCTGGCTCAGTTGTGTCTCTGAAACTGCAATTAGAGGCTGTTATGCCTCATATAGAATTTCTGGGGTCTTGATAAGGGTCATATTTTTGTTTTTGGTTAATTTTTATGACTCTCCCCTGATGAGATTTTTTTATTAATTTGTTAATTTGTTAATTGTTTTTATTTGTGTTTAAAATTGTGAGCCTCCCCGAGCTGTTTTTTTCAGGAGGGGAGGGGTATAAAATTGTAGAAATAAATAAATAAATATTTAAGACATAGATGGGTTTTGCAGACTCAGGGTCTGGCCCTGGTTCACAAGATTGGACTGATGAGCTCTGTCTGTGACCACAGATGTCCTCATCTGGATCCTCTCCAGGTTCCTTGGACATATCCATGAATGAACTCGAGGACATTTGAATCTGATTTCCTGTGACTGGTGGATGGGGGAGGCAGTCACCTTTACATTTAAAATCTAGGAAACTCACTGACAGAAGATTACATTATGTTACAGTTAATTATTGTTCTACATGCAGGGGTGGGAAATCTCAGATCAGAGGGCCAAATGCAAGCTGCGGCCAGTTTTTATTTGGCCCCTCTCCAGTTCCTGAATCTGACCCTACTTGCAAGTGCTGAAAAACACCTTCCAACAGACCCTATTTGGGATGTACAGTTCCTTTGGCAGCTGCGTCCCACTGTCTTTTCTGGGGGCTAAATTCCCTCTTCCAGGAAAGAAACAAAAAGACCAGTATTCAAGCCTCAGGCACCTCCCAGGAAAAGTAGTGGAGAGGACAATGTGGAAAACTTTTGCCTTTCTTTATGCACTTAGAATGTTGGAAAGTATGTTTCAGTATTTATGGTGTGTGTAGGGTTGCCACCTTTTGCAATTTGACCCTGAGACTCCCATTTTGGCCTATGGGAGGCTGTTTTTACACATGCACAATTATTTTAAGTTGCTGTAAGTCCGGAATTGTCAATCCAGAGTTGTCATTCATGGATAACTGTTGACACAATCATTAATATTCCAGAATAAACACTAATCCAGAATAAGCAGTAAACAGTTCTCTATGGTGGAGGGGCTTGGGGTGGGGTCCATTCAGGATAAGCATTTACACGTTCACTGTTCCAGACTTATTAGGTCTGTAGTAAATAAATCCTCCAAATGAGGAAGTATAACTCCGGATTCAAACCAGAATCGGGAGTTATTCATATTGGGATCCATGTTTGTCTCTTATACACATCTAGATGTGTATAAGAGACAGGTTTGAAGAAATACTAGGTTTTTGTGATTCATAACTACTTGGACTGGGTGCCGGGCTCCTTCAAGAAAGTGCCGCCATACTTCAAAGACTGCTTGTATGGCCAACAGTACTCGGTCTAATATAGTATAATTCCTTTCAGCAGAAGTCAATTGCCGGGCCCGGGAATAGAACGCGTATGGCAATGGTGGTTGTCCTGGGTCTTTGGGTTGGGAGAGTACTGCTCCTAATGCCACATTGGAGGCATTGGTTTCTACAATAAAAGGCAGTGAAAAATCAGGATGCTGTAGGATGGGTGTGGTGGTAAAGGCTGTTTTTAAGTGGTTAAACACTTCCTGTTGGGGTGGCCTCCATACATAGGGTTGGCCCTTTTTAAGGAGTACTGTTAAGGGTGCCGTTAAGTCCGCATACCTGGGGATATACTGTCTATAGTAATTAGTACTCCCCAAGAAACGTTGTAAAGGCTTAACGGCTTGTGGGACTGGCCAGGTCTTAATTGCTTCTACCTTAGATGGATCCATATTGATACCTTTGGCAGAAATCACGAAACCGAGAAAGGGAACTTCTGTCTGGTGAAAGGCGCACTTTTCCATGTTACAGTACAGATGGTACTGTCGAAGGCATTGCAGGACTGTTTGCACGTGTTGGACATGTGGGAGATTCTGGGGAAAAATGAGAATATCATCAAGATAAGCGACAAGGAACTGATCTAAAATGTCTTGAAATATATCGTTGATCAAATGTTGAAAGGCAGCTGGTGCATTTGCCAATCCACAGGGCATGACAAGATATTCAAAATGTCCATACCTTGTGCGAAAGGCGGTTTCCCACTCATCTCCTTCCTTCACACGGAGGAGATTGCAAGCCCCACATAGGTCTAGTTTAGTAAAGATAGTGGCTCCTTGGAGCCTATTTAATAATTCAGGGATTAATGGTAGTGGGTACCGATTCTTCATGGTGATGGCGTTGAGGCCCCTATAGTCAATTCATGGTCTGAGCCCCCCGTCCTTCTTGGGTACAAAAAAGAGTGGAGCTCCCCCGGGGGAAGTAGATGGGCGAATAAAGCCTTTCTCAAGTTTTTCGTCGATATACTCTTTCAGGGTCTTTAGCTCGGGTTCCAATAAGGCATAGATTCGCCCATATGGGGTGGTGATATTAGGCAGCAGGGTGATGGTACAATCGTATGAATGATGCGGAGGGAGTTCCAGGGCTTGTTGCTTATGGAACACATCCCTGAAATCTTGATATGCCGGAAGTAGAATGGAACTTTTGGTTGTAGCGATTACCGAGTTTCTCTGAGTTCCTTCCAGTGTTGGTAATTCCTGTTGGCAGTGAGAGCTACAAAGGGGGGAAGAGAAGGACTCTTTTGTCTCCAGTCGATAAAAGGGTTATGTTTTTTAAGCCAGGGAATGCCTAACACTACTGGGAAGGCAGGGGTGCTGACCACATCTAAGGTCAGCTGTTCTTGATGGCACCCAACCCAGCTATCCAGGGCGGGGGTGCAACAGGTAATGGGGCCTGAAATTAGCGGGGATCCATCAGTGGCAAATACTGCTTCCAGGTTGGTTTTTTGCAACAGGGGAACCCCATATTTCTGAACAATCTGGTTATCAATAAAATTACCTGACGCCCCGGAGTCGACGAGTGCTGGGAGGATTACTGCCTTGGTTGCATGGAGCTGAAGCATCACGGGGACCTGTTCACCCTGGAGGCGGGTAGTCGTGATATGTTGTGTTATTGGTGAGGGGGAGATTACGCAGGTTACCGGGGTGCCCCCTGTCCACCCCGGGCCTGGTCGTTTCCTGGTCCATGACAACTGAGGAGTAATTGGGGGCAGGAGCTGGTGAAATGCCCTGCAAGACCACAATAATAATAGCGCTTACCCACCCGACGGCGCTCCTTTTCTTGCGGATCAAGTGGTCCTCAGGAAGCCCTGATTTGCATAGGTTCTGGGTCATCTGTCTTGGCTGCCCCTGCTCCTGGAACTGGAGTTCTTGCGATCCATACCCGACCTGTATCTTGCCGTCGCTCATGCCGTCATTCTGCAAGTCCCTCGTCAATCTGGCACGCCAGATTGACAAGTTCTCCCCATTTCTCAGGGGTGCCTGTTAGGGCCAGCTGGTCTTTGATGCCGTCATTAAGGCCTTTATGGAATAAAACCTTCAAGACCTCGTCCGCCCACCCTAGTTCCACGGCCAACTTCTGGAATCGAGTAACATATTCCAAAAGTGGTCCCTTGCCTTGCTTCAGGGTCATAATGGCAGCCTCTGCATTCCTTTTGCGATGAGGGTAATCGAAAAGGAATTGGAACTCTCAGAGGAACCCTTTCAGGTTCTTCAATAGGGAACTATCCTTTAGCAGTAAGGATGTAGCCCAGTCCAGGGCAAGGCCCTCCAAATGCCCAATAATAAAGGCCACCTTGGCCACGTCCGAGGCATACGTAAGAGGCCAATTTACATAAGGCTAGAAACCCTTGAAAATGTTTTCAGTCCCCTCCAAACTTCTGAATTGGAGAGTGTCAGGGTTCTCTCACCTGCGGTTCTGTAGCCACGGCAATGGCCGCAGCAACATTAGGGGGTGGTGGTACTTCTGCTGGGGGCGCGGGTGCCGCTGCCATGCCCTGGGCCCCTGCACCTCCCACCACTCCCTGTTCCCTCAAATCCTTAATGTCCAGGTCCAGGTCCAGGTCCTGAATAGCCCGGACCATCTCTGCTACTTGTTGTGCCAGGTCCATGGTAGGGCCGGCGATACTGTGAGGGTCTCGGGGAAAGAAGGAAGAGGAAAACCCACGAACCCAGCACCTAACTCCCATCACTCCACTCGAGGGACTCCTGTGGTGTGGGGGGGCTCACAGCTCTGTTGGGAAAAGAGTCCCCTCAGGGTAGTAGTTGGCCCTAGAAGTTCCCGAAGGAACGAGGCCGTGTCATCATAGGGGACGGGATCAGCAGAAAGCGTGAGCGCGCCCTTTCCACTCTCCACAGGGGGACCAGGTCCCTGCCCGGAGGCACACAGCTCCACCCACACAGTGCTCGGGGAGAAAGTACCACGTGAGGGGCTATGTGAGGGGGAAGGGAAGAGCACTGCAGGAAGAGGGAGGAAGGAAACAGACGGCACCACACGAAAGTGTCAGGACAACAAGGAGACCCCAAAGGAATAGAAGGAACAGTGCACACAAACAATAAAACCTACATTCACTCACCGTACATGCGCCTCACACTCCACCTTTCACTCTAACCACTCAGGAATTGCACAGACTAGGTATAAGCTTCACACAATCACCCAGGGGCCAGCTTCAGAGCTACGCTGATCGCTGGCATAGAAACACTGATTGCTTCCTCCTAAGTAAGCCTAGCTCCTCCCTTGTTGCGTCTGCAGGTGCACGGAGCGCCACAATGGCACGCTAAGCCCCGCCCCTTTGTTTCCCGGTGTTGCGGAGCTCATCCCTGCGCTGCCCTGCGGCCCTGTCTCCCCGTTCTCTGTTCCCTCCTAGTCCTGGGGTGAGCTCGCCCTGCTGTCAGGTGGTCGTGCACTCACAGCCCCCTCCCTGGTCACCCATAGTGTCAAAGGTCAGTGGGGAGGGCTCTGTTCCTGAGGGGTCCCCCTGCACGGGGGCATTCCTCTCCTCCTGCCTCTGGCATTTGTGGGGGGTCTTTACCACCCACTGGCGGGCCCTAGCCCTGACAGCGGTATCAGGGACTGGAGAGCTCATAGAGCAACCTTAGTGTTATAAATATTGCAATGCCAACCTGTAGTCTCAAGCTTCTTGACTAACATTTCTTTCCTACACTTCAGAGGAGTCCCCAATTTTATTGCATGGCTATTTAAATAAATAAATTTAAAATGCTAGTCCTCCCATAACAGCCGTCACTGACAGCAAGGTGGCTCCTGACAGTGCCTCCCTCAGCAGCCATACCTAGCTGGCCATGGTGGGGAAAGGAATGGGAGCGGGGGAGCAGCTGGCCAAGTGCATGTCCTGTGTGGGAGCAGAAAAAGAGCATTGCTGCCCCTGAGCTAGGTATTCAACCATCACCACTACTTTCATACCAGCAGGGGGCACACAGTCACTCATATACTTCCCAATGTTGTCAGTCAATTCCCTAAAATAAGAAGTTGCCCTATAGAGACAGCAGCAAATGATATAAGGGAACGGAAAGAATGGACCCCAGCCACATCTCTGCTATATCCAGAAAAATAGGATAAACCTCTGCTGTCTGTCGCTCCTGGGCTGATGGGGATAAACAACTCTCTCATAACGCAGGTACAGGCCTCCACCTGTCTCCCTTGCACTAATGAAGAATGTAAGGGCCATGATCCAACAAACAGAAGTAAACAGAGGATACTTGAAAAATCAAAGTAATACAAAGTAACTTTAATTAAATCAAAGTAATTAGTCCACTTCAGTAGCATTCAGAAAAACAGTGTAAACCTAAGACACTACTTTGATTTAATTAAATGGAAGGAACTAATACCTTTTAGTAGCATTCAGACTAGGACTGTGCATTTGAGTTTAGATTAGGAATGTGTGTGGGTTCTGTTGCACGAAGGAACTTTAGTAGTTATGGGCTGGTCAAAAGATTTCAGCAGAGACCTGATGCCTCTATCAACACCTGGGCAAAAAGGATCAGATGAAGTCTTCTTCAGTGTCAAAACAGCAAGTTCTTTATTGAAGATCAACAGGAACAATGAAGAATGTTCACTCCAGCTCGGAAGTTATGTTTACAAGGGCAGATAGGTTTGCCTACCAAATGTTGGAGTGAAGAAAGCAGTTGTCTTTTTGAGCATCTGACCCCAAGTGGGAATGTGGTGTATTATCTAGGGGAAGGGAGGTTCTGCTTTGTATTTACAGATCCCGGGACAAGTATTGAGGTTAACAGTCGCAGGATGACAGTGATGCCTGGCAGATTCTGTGTATCCGGAAGGGTGTCTAGCCTTGCTGTAAATGGAACTGTATATGAGCCTCCGGAGATCCTGGGCTCTGAAATCACTGTGACTCCACACTTGGACATTGTTTCTGCTGATTTGCATTTAAAGGAACTTGAGAACTTAACTTCAAAACTTCACTTTGTTGGACTCATTGTTAGCTAAGTTGTGTCGAAACGCTTCTAAAACTTTGGTTCAGGTCCAGCACCAAGCCGGAAGAATTGTGGATGTTTCAAAAGCTTTAAAACAAGCAAGCATTCCCAATTGGTGGGGAAGACTGTTTCATGGGGACTTGGAGAGTGTTGATTTTGTAAATCTGTTTGCAAGTCCTGTAATTTTTATATTTGTTTGGCAATGTTTGTTGTTTGTCATGACTTTGTGTAAGTTGAGAAGGGGAAATGTGAGGTTTGGAAAAAGGAATGGGGTGTTAGGTATACAGGAGACCCATAGCCGGGAACTGGCTGAGTGGTCGCAGGTATAATGGAACTCTGCAAGATGCCTATTCCATCACAGGTTTCCCGGGCCACTTCAGCAGTTGAACGGTGGGGAGCATGAGGGATAGGTCTCAGGTCCCCAAGGAGGGGACTGTTGCCTCAGAGGCCCTGTTCCCAATCTAAAACCCTAGCTAAAATCCACTTGTACTTACCAAATCATGATTAAGGGGAATTTTAGACTGCAATAGAAGGTCCATACATCTTCTAGATGTATTCCTTAAGTGTAAGTCTAGCCCTAATGATTAACAACTTTAATTATTAACATTTAAGGATACGTGAGGGGAAAAAGGCAGGGAAATTGTTTTACATCATCAAGAGGTATTCACTCCTGATAAAAACATCAAATAGACCCTTCTATTGTGAGGACTGTGAATGGAAAAGAGAAGTGTCTGCAAGTCTGAGTGAGTAATGAAACTACAGATAGCTTCTTAGTGAAGGTGTTAAGGCGGTATCCAGGGTAGAGCCTGAGATAGGAAGCTGACCTGATGCTTAGCTTAATTTGTATGAAGGATTGAGAATGCACCAATAAAAGAGGGGGAATAGTTAAAAACACCAATAGGGAGCTCAGACTGGATGGAGCCCCCTAGTGTGTGCTTTCCACAGGACAGCACAGGCTGTATTGTACGGTTGTACTGTAATTGGTTCTTAAAGCCAGAGTGTAATAATTGGTCCTTGCTGAGGGCAAGAAAGGGACCAATGGGAGTGTGTACTTTGGATTCACTGCATGCAAATGAGTTCAAGTGCTATGTGCAAAAGGGGGTGAAGTTAAGGGCTATAAAAAGCGGACCCTGTCCACTGTTCTGTGCTGTCTCCTGGCATACTTTGTATGAGCTGGAGTGAAGCTTCTTCTGTGTTGTTTCCTGATTGTTGTTGAGCTGTTGAATCCTGTTGAGCTGAGTCTCCTGGCATACTGTGTATGAGCTGGAGTGAAAGTTCTTCATTGTTCTGGATGATCTTCAATAAAAAACTTGCTATTTTGACACTGAAGAAGACTTTGTCTGATCCTTTCTGCCCAGGTGTTGATAGAGGTATCAGGTCTCTGCTGAAATTTTTTGACCAGCCCATAATTATTAAAGTTCCTTTGTGCAACAGGTTCAAGTATTTGTATCTGTATTTGTGGTTTTAGTATTTGCATGTACTTGTATCTCTGCCTGTGTTCACTGCATTTTCCCCATTGTTGCCAATATGGATAATGCAGTGAACAGCGATCTTTACATATGGGTTATTTTGTCACGGAAGTACAGTGAGACACTGCCAGTTTGACAGGCCTTTAAGGAAAGTGCAATCAAAACTGCTGCTGAGTCTGCTACCAATTTAAAAGGGGGAGCACTGGTTTAGGGGAGGATGGAGAATATGTCTAGCTTGGTGAAGAGGTTGTTAGCATGGGGAGGGTGGAACGAGGCATGGGTCTTGCTAAGGCAGATCACTGGCTTGAGGGAATGAGGTATGTGGCTGGCTAGGGAGAATGGAACATGGAACTGACTTGAGTGGGGGAGTTGCTGACTTGGAGATGTGGGTCTGGCTCGGGGAGTGATCCCTAGCTTGGGGGTAAATGGGGCATGGGATTAGGCTCAGGGGAGGTTGCTGACTTGGGGAATGGGACATGGGACTGATTCTTAGGGGGTTCGCCGGCTTGGGGAGGGAGAATGAGGCATCATTCTGATTTGTGGGGAGTGGTTTCTGGCTCAGAGGAGAGTCATTGGCTTGGGGAAAGTGGTATACCTAGGTGGGAATGGGATATGGGGCTGGCTCAGATGGGTCACTGACTTGTAGAAGGTGTTGCTGGCTTGGGGAGGGGGGTGGGATGAGGCTGCTAAGGACTAGGGATGGGAAATCGTATTGAAGTCCAGGGATCGGTTCAGAATCGGACCGACCCGACTTCGATTTGGATTTTAGATCGTATTGTTTAGAATTGGGTCTGATTTCTTCTTCTTCTTATTTATTATTATGAGCATTTATATAGCGCAAGCAATGTACCTGGCACTTTACAAAGAATTAGATAGACACGGTCCCTGCCCGAAAGCTTACAATCTAAAGACAGGGGGAGGGGAGACAGGGAAGGGGGAACAGAGGGAGAGACAAGGGATGCAACATTCATGAGGATGCGAGAGCTCAGGTACAGGTTCTTGGCTTGATTGCAGTAAGTTGGGAGTTTACAGATAACAGGTGGGGGATAATCCTGGGTGGGAATGGTTAGCAGGAGTTAGGAAGGGCGGAGCGGAAGAGGTGGGTTTTGAGGAGGGACGTGAAGGTGTGGAGGGTAGGGGCCAGGTGGACGAGGGCAGAGAGGCATGTGGGGCAGCGAGGGAGAAGGGATGAAGGCGGTTGGGGGAGCAGGGGAGGCATGGGAGGGTGAGGGAGGGGATAGAGAAGGAGAGAAGGGCTTGAGCAGGGATACGGAAGGAGATCAGGGCAGAGAGGTGGGGGGAGCAAGGTTGTAAAGGGTTTTGTAGGTGAAGACAAGGAGCTTGTGCAGAATGCACTCAGGAAGGGGAAGCCAGTGGAGAGAGGAGAGGAGAGGCTGCACATGGTCAAAGCAATGGGCTAGGTGGATGATCCTGGCAGCAGAGTTTTGAACATAGATAAGGAAAGAAAGGTGAGAGTGGGGAAGGCCAGCAAGGAGGAGGTTACAATAGTCAAGGTGTGAGATTACTAGGGCGTGGATGAGAGTTTTGGCAGAGGAGACAGACAGAAAAGGGTGGATTTTAGTAATGTTGTGGAGGGAGAAGCGGCAGGATTTGGCCATGGAGTCAATGTAGGGTTTGAAGATAATGTGCAAGTCGAAGATGAAGCCCAAGCTATGGGCTTGGGGAACAGGGAGAATGGAGACCCCGTCAACGGTAATTGACAGGGAAGAGGGAGAGGAAGGATTGGGAGCGAAGATCAGGAGTTCAGTTTTTGCCATGTTCAGCTTGAGTTGGAGTTGAGACATCCAGGCGGAGATATCGGAGAGACAGTTGGTGAGACAAGCTTGAACAAAGGGGGAGAAGGAAGGAGTAGAGAGATAGAGTTGAGTGTCATCAGCATAGAGGTGGTATTGGAAACCGTGGGAGGCAATGAGTTTGCCTAGGGATTGGGTGTAAATAGAGAAGAGGAGAGGGCCAAGGACAGAGCCTTGGGGAACCCCAACCGAGAGGGGTAGGGAGGAGTAGGGGGAGGAGTTAGGAAGAGATACATTGAAAGAGCAGTCAGAGAGGTAGGAGAAGAACCAGTTGAGGACAGAGTCCCGGAATCCAATGGAGTGGAGCAATTCAAGCAGGAGGGAGTGGTCAACAGTGCCGAAGGCAGCAGAAAGATCAAGGAGGACAAGAATAGAGTAAAGGCGGTTGGATTTAGTCACAAGAAGATTGTTGGTTATCTTTGCAAGAGCAGTTTCAGTGAAGTGAAGGGGGCGGAAGCCAGATTGGAGAGGGTCAAGGGAGAAGTTGGTGGAGAGGAGGTCAAGGCAATGGGAGTAAACAACCAGTTCAAGGAGCTTGGAGGCAAANGACTGCTGCCTGGCACCCACCTCCCCTGGACTGCTGCCCTGCCCTGCCCACCTGAGTAGCACAGCTGTGGCAGGTGCTGGGGTGGGCAGCGGTGGGCATGGGTCTTGGGGAGGCAGAGCTGGGGGCAGGATGGATTTGGCACAAGCTGAAAGCACCTTGGGAGCTGATAGATTCTCGCCAGGGGATCCGTCCAATTTCATCCAAAATCGGATGATTCATATTGATCCAATCGCGACATTTTTCTCCCTCTGCCCTCTTGGCCTATTGCCCACTGCAGACTACTACTGGGTGGGCGCAGGTGCTGGGGTGGGCAGCGGTGGGCATGGGTCTTGGGGAGGCAGAGCTGGGGGCAGGATGGATTTGGCACAAGCTGAAAGCACCTTGGGAGCTGATAGATTCTCGCCAGGGGATCCGTCCAATTTCATCCAAAATCGGATGATTCATATTGATCCAATCGCGACATTTTTCTCCCTGGCTCGGCTGGGTTGGGCCTGGCTGCAGTGCTGGAGACTGCAGTTCTGAGATAGCAGCAGCCCCTGCAGGTGGGGAGGGCTCACTACAGGCTCCCCAAGCAGGTGACAAAACTGAGAAATTAGAGCAGCCCAGCTCCAAGCTGGATATGTACTGCAGTTTGGGGAGGTCGTTTTGTTTTTCAGGAAACATTGGGTTTGCTCAAAACCTGAATACGCAGACCTAGTATTTGTATTTTGAAAATGGAACCCCAAAAGGTCTTTTTTCATTTATTTTTATTTTGTCAAACCCCGAACACACAGCCCTAGTTTAGATAAAACACATAAACACAAAGGCTTCCCTTTTGGCTTCTGTGTTCAAACACAAATACTACCCTGCAATTTCCGGGTATGTGTAGGACTCAATTTGTGGGTGGGCATGCCAGGGCTCGGCCCCAGCAATTAAATTCAAGGGAGGGGCTGAGCCCCAAGAAATGTTCCCAGTTGGGGTGTGCACCCTGAAATGTGAAAGGCCAGGAAAAGGCCAATATTGGTCATTTCAGGGTTGGAAACAAAAGTCAGAAAACCCTGACTGGTGTATTTGGCTTTCAGCAATGATTTTCCTTGCCCCACCGCCCAGAACTCCTCTTTTAAATTCAGCTGTAAAGAGGCAGGTTAGTCCCGTGGTTGGTCTCTAGCTGGAAAACAGGCTTCATTCTCTGCTCTGACAAGCTCTGGTCCAGGAGGCATGGTTTCCGGGGCGGGAGGCATGGATTCTGTTGAAGACTTGGGTCCTGGCAATTCATGTTTACAAACTAAGGTGGCATTCAGATGTTCAGTTTGTGTCCTAATTTTACAAAATTTGAATGTATCTTACATGTCTGAAGTCCCTAATTTGAAACATTGTCATCAATATCGCACCTAAGTAATCTGCAGTTCAAAGCTAGTTAAACCTACCTTTATGCTGTCCGATTGAAATAAATCCGCTCTTTACAGCAGTGTGAAAGCGACATTGTATTCAGTATTAACTGGTGCGAACTTGTCCTGCATGTGAAGGCAACTGTGCTTTCAAGTGCGCTGCCCCTACGGGATGCAGAAGCAGCAGCAACTGTTTGTTTATAAACAAAGCCTCCCCATGTGCGTGATCACATGGGGAGGAGTTGCTTGTAAACAAACAGCGTGATCGCTAGGTGTCCCCGCTGTTGCTGCTGCCACTACCACTGCTGGAGCACTACTAGGAGGCAGAGGCAGGTGAGGGATGGGGTCCAGAGCCAGGGAGGGAGGTAGAGAAACTTATTGGGGGAGAAGCTGGCTGCAGCCTGCTGCTCAGCCATGCTGTAATTTCCTGTAATTGAACCGCACTGAACAGACGGGTAAGCGCGCTCCAAGAAGGTCTGAATGTGTTATTTCACTGTTGGGAACAACGATATGGCACGCATGTGAATGCAACTGGCATTGTTAACAGCGAACTAGAGGAAAACGAATTTTTTAAAATCCAGATAATTGCTGCGCGTGTGAATGAGCCCTAAGCCCTGGGTATGTGTAGCATGCTTTGTGCCTTACAATTTCCACTTCTTAATTGTTGGTCTAGCGGTTTGAGCATCTCCCAAGTTTCATGGTATGTTGTGCTGGGGAGGGGGTGGGGGGAGTTTAGTCCCAGCCACAGTGATCTATAGGAGGGGATTGCTTTGATTTACTTTTGATCTTTGAGTGCTTGGGGGCTTGGCCTGCTTCTATGTTCAGTTGGAAGTGAAACTGCATCCAGGAAACTAGATCCTCAGATTGGTTGAATGACACTTACCAAGTGAGATCCTTCTACCTGGGATGGGATGAGTGTGTGGGATTTCCCTGCCTGATGCTCTGAAGTTTGTTGATACCAGGGCCCTTTGTTCTTTATTGTAGAGTCACCACGTGCGCATGTGTGTGCACGCACACACTCAGAGAGTTGCATTCCCTTANCGAATTTTTTAAAATCCAGATAATTGCTGCGCGTGTGAATGAGCCCTAAGCCCTGGGTATGTGTAGCATGCTTTGTGCCTTACAATTTCCACTTCTTAATTGTTGGTCTAGCGGTTTGAGCATCTCCCAAGTTTCATGGTATGTTGTGCTGGGGAGGGGGTGGGGGGAGTTTAGTCCCAGCCACAGTGATCTATAGGAGGGGATTGCTTTGATTTACTTTTGATCTTTGAGTGCTTGGGGGCTTGGCCTGCTTCTATGTTCAGTTGGAAGTGAAACTGCATCCAGGAAACTAGATCCTCAGATTGGTTGAATGACACTTACCAAGTGAGATCCTTCTACCTGGGATGGGATGAGTGTGTGGGATTTCCCTGCCTGATGCTCTGAAGTTTGTTGATACCAGGGCCCTTTGTTCTTTATTGTAGAGTCACCACGTGCGCATGTGTGTGCACGCACACACTCAGAGAGTTGCATTCCCTTACACACATCCAGGGCTGTACTCTTTTACACACAGGCTGTCCCCTCCTGTGCTTGCTTGCTTCCCAAACTACTATAACGGCTACCAGATGTTCCCCCCTTAACAAGGTCCCAAAATTTTGACAGAAAAAACAAAAAGAAATACAAAAATTGGCCCTGAAACCAGAATAGCAATCAGAAATACAAACCTTGCCCCTCTTGTACACCTCTAGTTGAGATAAACAGTGTAAACCAGTGGTGGAGAACCTCAGGCCTGAGGGTCAAATACAGCCTCCCCCTATTTTTTGTGGGCCCTTTCCAATTCCTTTATCTGGCCCCTAGAGCCTGTTCCTGCCTCCAAGCACTGAAAAACTGAGCTTAGGGAAAGGAAGCAGAGATGAGGGCATGCACTCAAGACAGGGGACAGATCCATGGCATAGATCCATGATTTAGACGCTTCTCTTCTTGAGACACCTCTTAAGCACCCCTACCCCAACATGTATGTGGATTTTGAGCTTGTACTAATTTTCAAAAATTCCCTGGGATGGAAAAATGACGTTTCCCGCTCCCTCGTGTAAACTGAAATAGCACTGCGTCAATCTCCCCCCTTGCTGAGACCATACCCTCTAATAGTACCTTTTCCCCTGGTACATTAACAGGTTTTGTTATCTTGTACCGGACTCCCAGCATTGTAAGTTTGTACTGGATTCAGACAGTGGGAGTCATTAACACCTCATTAATCCAGCTAGAGAAAGAGCTAGCTGAAGGGAATGGAAATGAAACTGAAATTGAGATAGGAGGCCCTGACTCATTCATTGGGGGGGGCGGGGGCATCTTTTTTCACTTTAATAAGCTTGGGATAATTGGGCTATCAAAGAACAAAGGTAGATAACACCCAGGCAGGAAGGAGCTGAAAACTAAAAAATGTAGGATGGGTGTGGGTGTGTTTGTGAGAGATGATTCTTTAGCTGCTGAAAGGGACTGTCATTGCTTCCACCTGGGATCCTCATTTGACTTTAGAGCCAGAGTCAGTGCACACATTTGAGAATTTTGACTTTTAAAAAAAAATAAAAAAATTTCTTTTTATTGTTTTTTCAGTTCACACCATTCACTTGAGTAGTAACATATAAATGGGCCTTGGTTACAGCGGTGGCCCAGTACTGTACAATATTTATAGGGTGAACATTGTCAACAACCTGTACCTTCAACCACCAATATATAGCTCCTGGTGAGGGTTGAATTGCAAATGTAATAGTACCTCTTAATCTTACAACCACACTCACC